>VZTR01000490.1:302175-379097 GCA_013400775.1 Chaetops frenatus | reverse complement strand
CCAAGCTAAAATCTGCCACAACAGAGCCTGACCTAAGTAATGCTCTGAACCCAAGCTGGCCCTGCACAGGCCCATCTTGGGAGTGTTTGGTGTCATGTTTGCTCTGCCAGAAGTGCTTACACACATGATATGCAGAGAAGCAAGTGGCTCCACAGAGGACCAGGGAGATTATTGACTTGGGCCGAGTTCCACTTTGTTGAGCTCCTGACAGGCCTTGCAGAATCCATCAGGTATCTGGACCTTGCCTCCTGTCAGAGGAGGGGTTGACCAATCCACCTCAAGGCTAGTCCCACCTAAACATGGGTTTGGGTTTGATTTGATACTAACACCAGAAGCCCTGGAGGCTGTGCTGGAGAGGAGAGAGATGTGTGGAGCCACTTTGGGTCCGTCAGGGCTAGGATGGAACAGAAGCTGGCAAGCCTTTCACTGCCTGACCCACGTGTGTATGGAGTTACACTCCCCAGAGTGTCCCACAGCATTTATTTTGGCTCTTTTCATTACCCAGCCTTGCTGATGAACACCTCATTGCCCCAAATAATGGCGGTGTGACCATATAGATGTGTCTGAAGGTGGTGTATGAGGTGCCTGGAGAAGGATATGATTCACACTCAGTTTTAGGAAGAGCATAGCTGTCTCTCATTCTCCTTTCTACTTCTTCAGGAAACTGTAATTCAAAGGCTCTGCAAATGGCCATTTCATTCTCCAGGATGCTTTCTGTTTGGTTCACCAAACTAATGAAATATCTAATTTAAATCTCTAGATTAATCTTTAATTAAATCACTGACCACCTATTTGGTGTTTTCTTATGTGCTTACTTTTAATTTGTGGTGAATGTCTTTACTACATTTGAAGATTTTTTTTCACTTGCTTTCAGAGTAACTCTGTTTCAAGTTAAGTCTCAAAAGAATGCACAGAAAAATCATTTGAGGCCTGCATTCATGCTTCTTCCCACTTCCATACACATTTCCCCATTAACTCCATGCCTGCTATTGCAGAACATGGTTTCTTTGCAAAGAGGCCAAAAACCAGTTAGCAGAAAGCAGTTGACTGAACTGAGAGATCCCTTGGTGCTGGGTTTCCTGGACTACAGTATGTGTATGTATGTTTTATCTGGCATCTGTGCTGCTTTGAGGAGTGACACAACCTGCTGCAACCCCAACACTGCTGCTGCCATTGTAGCCAGTCTTGTCACTGCTAATGCACGCAGGAAAAGGAAAAAACAGTACTGGCATAGCACATGTCTCATCTTTGATTCATTTAAATTTAGTTTAAATTTAAATCTGCAGGACCTGAGCCATGTTCTTACTTATAGGTATGTTTTTAACAGGAATTTTGATCCTGCGAGGTCATGATTGTTAGTTTGCACACCAGTCCATGGGGCCACAGCTGCCTGTTTAAACAAAGTCATGTTAACAGGGAAAGATGGATTTGGCTATGGAACTTGGCAAGCCTTTTGTTTGTTTGTATTTTATCTGACAATAATCAGTTAAAATGTTGTTTTTGTCATGCAAACGTAATGTCTGCAGCATCAGCAATTGCTTCTGAGCAGGGACAGTTAATTATTGGAAATGGACATCAATTGTTCTGCACCCAACACCAAAACAAAAGATAAAATCTTTATAACAAAGCAGGAAGGATTTATTTAATTTCTTTTAAGTATTGCATTTTTAATATCTTATTCTTAAAAATCAAATAAAACGTATCAAGCTCGTAAAAAACATAGTCTGTATTTCAATCAGAAATGTAATTCTGTAAGCTTCTAGTAGGAGTCACATGTCATGTGCAGAAAAACACCTTTTTTGTTCCTCTGACAGTGTTCCAGTTAGTGTTGCTCTTTATGCTTTCTCAGGTAAAGCATTGTCATATTATTACGTGTCCCTATTTTAACAACTTTTAAGTTTGAACAGAAGACTGAAAATTGGATCACTGTACTATTTTAAGTGAAGACGTAATTGAGGGAGAGAGAGCTGTTTTAAACTGGTCAAAGGTGACTTACAAAACCCATGTGGCCTTAACCTAAGAAGGGCAAGTTTCAGTTAACAGTGATGAAAAGCTTCCAAGCAGCAAGAGGAATTTGAGGAAAGAACAACTTCAGTTTATTGCTTAGACTCTGATAATGGAAATGGGTTTACATGAAAAGTGGATAAATCCAAAAATCAAAACCTCTTAACACTGGAATTCTCTTCCTTGCTTTGATCTGTGGGTCAATTGACCTGTTCTGGAATTGTGCAGTGGCAGAGTCATTCTGGTTCTGCCTTGTAGAGGTGGAAAATGTAGTCATACCTCAGTCACAAGCACTGTATTTAGAAGATGGTGCCTATCAGTGTGACTCTCTGTCTTGTGACATTAGTTGTAACTCTTACATTGCATTTCGTGATGTCCAACATTATGCGCAGCTGATTTACTGAAAATGAGACACAGAATTAGTAGCCAATCTTCATCAGTGTATGTCCAGGCCTTTCCAGATGTTCAGCTGTCCAGTCAGCAGTCCTACAGGGCTGCTATGATGTGAGGGCATATGTTCAGTAAACTCAGAGAGCTGCAGAATATTTTTGTTTTGCCTGGGTAAAATTTTGGTCAGAGAAAGACATATATCCAGAAAAATCCAGGTATAGTATAGCCCTCTCAGTGACGAATTAACATCTGATTTGGAGAAAAGTCTGATTATCAGGTATTAAATAAGGCTTGATCTAACTATTGAAATAATGAGAATAAAGCAAGAGTGAGTAACAGCTCATTTAATGATAGTCTTCCATCCTGTGCAAGAGTGAAGGGAGAAAAAGGGATGCAGTTGTGTCACTGGTTGTGTCAAAACACATGCATAAGAGACACATAAAGATAGCAGCTGCCTTCTATTTTGGCACTTGCAGAGCGAATGTTCGTGATCAAGCAAGATGAAAAGCGCTGCTGCAGACTGCCTCTACAGGGGAGGGTGTTTGCTGCCTCTGGTAACACTGTGGTGAGGTAACGCTGAGAGAGATGGATTGAAGGGGATCAGTCCTGTATCCATTCCCACTGTTGTTGCACACAAGTTTGGAATAGTGTGCTAAGCAAGCTGTCATTCACACAGTCACTGTATCTGACCATGGATATGTTTTATGTGTATAATGCTTTAATGTTAAAGTAGAGGCTGTCTTTTGGACCTTGCTCAATTGTGCATTGCTTTAGTTCTGGGAGAAAAATACTTTTCTGACCCCAGATAGGGATCAGCTCAACTTATGCTCCAAAGAATAGAGATTAATATCCCCTGTGACCTTTCAGCCTGGTTCCTGCAGGGTTTTTAACAAGTGGGCTTGAAACCCCATGTGTGGCAGCTATGCCAACATGAATGTCTGGAATGTCTCTTCTTGTCAACGATCCGTGAACTAAGGAATCTCCAAGGATATCTTGACGTGCAGTGGAGCTGTTACGGTCTAGTGCAGGGAAGAACCACACAATGATAGAATAAAAAGCTGATGTCACAGGTAATGTGTAAGTTGTTATAAATGTACTTGACAACAGTTGTCCCTGCCTGTATATTTACTTAAAAGATGTGGCTGTGGTATGGTAAGAAAATTAAATATCTAAACAAAGCCCCAGGTAACAAACAACAAAATGCTTTATTTATGATTTCTGTACTTCTGCTTCCTTGGACGTCTCTGATGTTGTATGAACTTTGTAATACAATGTGGAACAGAAAATAAAGAGAAAGTACATAACACAAAAAAGTCCTCACCTAATTCTAGTTACTTCTCTCTCCCTCCCAATCCCTGACACTGAAGAATGGGATGTCCAGAAAACAACACAGGAGTAATTCCTTCCTAAAAATAAGTTTTTCCTTGCTTTTGGACTTACTTGTTTTGATTTGCTTTGGTTATTCTGAAGTAACATTACTATCGCTGGTGTGCACAAGAGGCTTGTATTTTGTTTAAATCATTTTTAGCATAAATTTTAAATAGCAGTAGAATCTCAGAGAACTGCCAGGGATTCCAGGAAAGCACTGATTTAAGACTGTTGTTAAGACTGTAAAGCTGCTGTTTCAAATATGGCTCAGGTAAATAGGCAATGATATATTCTCCTTTTCAAGCTGTATGACCTGCTTTGGTGTCTAGGGCAGGTGATTTGTAAAACTGAAGTGCCTGAATCCATGAGAAAGGTCTAGGGGCTTTTTTCAGCTTAGCTCTGGAGGCAGCGACCACCCAGTAGGTATATAGTGTACATCCACTTCTGTGCTCCAAGTTTCAGTGCCTGTCAGTGTTTATAAGCTCTGCAGTGTGACACAAGGCATCAAGCTCATGCTTAAGCTTTGCCATAACCAGCATGAGGCCAGAAGACCCCAAACTCTTGGTAGCTGGAGGAAATGAGAGTCTTGTTCAGTTTGCTCCTGTGATTTTAAAACCATGTAAATTTTTCTGTGTCCTGCTTCTTGGCTCCCTTGTCTAACTACTGTGCTGAAGGGGGCACATGTTTGCATGGCTCCTATGCCTTGCCTCCTGCCTGTGGACTGACCCAACTTCCACCACAGACAGAGAAAAGGAGGTTGTCTCCTCTGGTGAGCAGGGGACTCTTCTGGAATTGAGGGTGAGTATCAGCCCTCTTAAGGCAAAAGGGAGTTAAATATGCTCAGAGGGTGAGAATTAGCTGTAATAAAGAGGCACAAGATGTTGTAAAGCAAGTATGTGTTCTGTTTAATGGATTTCTAAGTATTGAATTCAGCAGTTCCTTAAAAATATTTTATTTACTCTCACTACATATGGAGAAAACCTCCAGAGATTTGAGGAATATTTATCTTAATGGCAACAGGCTGGTTGTGAAGCAGATCCTAACCTGGATGTGTTTGAAGACAGGTCAATGGATTCTGCCCCAGATGGTGTTCTATTCATTTATGAGTTGACTCATGAGATCTGAATGGGCTATAACCTATCTTCAGGTCCTATAATTTTATCTATTTCCAGTGCAATGTGAGTGACATCACTTTTTTTCCTATTAGTTATGATCATCTGTATTTAAAAATTAAATGGTCTTAGTTTTTGCCAATCTATATCTGGGTAACGATGTATCTGCCTATGCCAGGAAACAAAATTAGGGTTGTCACCCTTTCCACCTTAAGATTTTCTCCTGCCCAGAAGTTCATAACAGCCAGCGGGAATGATGTGCAAGCTGAAATGTGCAGCGCAGCATGAGGGCAAGTAAATCCCCGGTAGGTCCTGCTGTGCTTGGTAGAGTGTCAGCTGCAGGGCAGCAGCATGTTCTTGCCGTCAAAGTCTTCAGCCACGTGCAAGCTGAGTGACCTGTGGGTTGAAGTGGGGCTGGCAGATTTCTATGGCTTTGTTGCAGGGAACAGGAGCGACAAGGTGGTGGAGCAGACCTGGTGTGCAGCTGCAGGCAGCAGTTAGGACCATCAGTTTGGCACCTTTGGGAGGTGGAGCATGTGTTTGCTCCAGACAGAATGAATGTCATGTGCATATCTGTTTAAATTGTCAGGAGTTTGAATTTTGCTAAGCACAAGGGAATGCAAAGGCATAAGAACATCCTCCTTAATGCCATCTTGTTCTTGTCTTGTCTTGTCTGTTTATAAAGCCTACTAATAATTTTTATAACCCACTAGGATGCAAAATGTTGCTTCTCCCTGTTATGGCTTCTGTCTGCTACCACCTGTTCCTTCTGTGTACATCCCTGTACCACGGGCTGTTTTCAGCTGTGCAGCCTGAACTTGTGTTTGTATTCCCCCTTCCTGGTTTCTTCTTCACCTCCTTGATCTTGCCAAACCCGTGATGCAGCTAGCGGACCACCCTCCAGAGCTGACCTCCTTCTTCTTGGTCAGTGCAACTCTGCATTGCATAGATATGAATTACAATTTTTTATTTTTCATTTCCGGAGGTTTATATTTGGGTGAATGTCAGGCACCCCACATATACTGAGTCAGATTAAAATGGAAAGGAACCGATGCTCTTTTTGTGTGGTGGGGACCTAAACTTTGGATCTTATGAGATTCAGATAAAAGGGCAGACACTGCTTCAATCTTGAACCTTAATGCCAAACCTAGCTGTAAAACAGAGCTTAATTCTGTATGTCTATGTTATTGCTTTCTTGAATGATTGCTGGGAAGAGCTGGGCTATGGGTTTATCTTAAAGTCATGCTGCAATTTGAGGACATGGGGAAGTTTGCATTTTGGGAATCAAAGTTCTAAGGAATGTTATATTTGGATTGCTAACTGTGCCATAAATCCCAAAGTGACGTGTTAAATTTAATGAAAAAATCCAAGTCAGCTTGTGGATGTTAGAGTACTGTGAAAGAATATTTAAACAGAATGTGGCTCTCAACTTCGTCTATAGTAGAGCAGTCATTCAACCACATCATAATCTCATTAGGGTGAGGGCTCTTGAAAATGTGAAGTGCAGACATCCCTGATGCTGGGTGGCACATCTAGGCACATATGTAATACAACAGTAAAAAAAGAAATTTAATGTCTCGTGTGATTTGTGATTCATGCGTGATGGCTGCTAATATATTGTGGTAATATACAAATTAAAGTTTTGTTTGTTAGGTTAAGTTTGTTGGGCAGGGCATTTAATTTTCTTGCATTAATTTATCAGGATTCGGGCCAAAGGCAGCAAAGAAGTTGTGGGTTTTATCAATATAAAAGAGTTACGACTCATGATAGGCTAGCAAAGAGATACTCTAAACATAAATTATTGTAGAAGAGCAGAACTGAATAGGAACAGTGTCAGAAAGACACAGTTGAGCTATGAAAGAAATAACAAAATTAAAGTGTCACTGTCTAAATTATTCTACAGCACCTAAAATACAGTTTTCTGGTGATTATGTTCTCTTTTAGATATCTGAGTGAAGATGAATTTAGCAGAAATTTGTGATAATGCCAAAAAAGGAAGAGAATATGCACTCCTTGGGAATTATGACTCTTCCATGGTGTATTACCAGGGTGTCATCCAGCAAATCCAGAGACATTGCCAGTCGATCAGAGATCCAGCAATTAAGGGCAAATGGCAACAGGTAAGGTGAAATAATATTGCCCATATTCTATTATTTGATATTTGAAAACCACACTAGGCTTCCCAAACCTTGTAAGATGTAGAGGGCTAACACTTCAGTGATGTTTGCAACCTTTGTTGTACAATATTCTGTTGATATTCATGGGAAAATAATTTTTATGGTGTGTTCAAAAGGAATTCTATTTTTCTAACTGAACCAATTCTTTGGTTATTTTTACTTAAGATGTCTGTGTAATTCCTGGTCTGTTTGTGTGTGCATAGTTACTGTGATTGCATACTTCTGATAAACTGAGCACTTCCTTTTCCCCTTGTATCTTTTGGCCATCTAATGTCCAGTAAACTAAATTGTGAATGGGTGCATTAGCATCACTAGAACAGCTGTCTGAGTAGCAGCTAGCTATGTGACTATAGTGTGCAAATTTCAATCAGGTTTCTAAAACTGCAAGTCATACTCTTAGCCCAAGTCTTGCATGCATCCATCTCCCTGCTAAACGGAGTACTGTTGAAGCCATGGAAGTAATCTGCAGGTGAAATATAAGAGCCACCAAAGATATCTATTTATTACTTCCAGTATTTAAGTCTTCCCTACATTTTTGGTCCCATTTTTCATGGTACACAATGTGTTCATAAACATAAAAAAAGGAGGAAAACCATATAAAGCTGTTTTCTAGAATAAAGAATTTGTGTCGCATAAAGACTTTTTTTTGAAAGAATAACGCCGCTCCTACAGAAGGTACAATTTTGCAGTAGGTTGCTAAAGAGATTATTTCAATGAGAGTTTTCCTGAGTATCATATGTTTAAATGACATCACTTAAGAACAGAAGGAAATTTTTATTTTTATTGCAGTAGATGACTTGCTTATGGGTTTGTGTTTGAAATTTCTGACACTAACATAGAGTATTTCTTGTACTGATAAGTACAACACTGTTAACAATGCCTTTGTAGTAACAGTACTATTCATAGGTGTTTATCATAGAACTGTAGAATTCTGTTTATTAAGAGCTTGTCTGCAAAGCATGTGTGGGTACATGCAGCAAAGATAGTTTTCCTGGTAATCTAGTAAGCTGGATGTTTTATAGGAGATATTCACATTAAAGTACTTGTATTCAAGCTTTTTCCCATCCCAGAACATGCTGATACAGAGTGTTAATGCCCAGCCCATGTCCTTAGTTCCTGCCAAACTTGTAGCTGATGTGAAGGTAGAGCATTATCATAGCTGTTGTTTGCCATGACACACTTTCACAGTAGCAGTACCTTGAGACTTTCAGCTGAGAGATGGACAAAGTTCTGTGGTGCCTCCTTCACAGTTCGAGGCTTCTTCTTCTGAGTCTCTCCCTTGAGCTGGAACTCATTGGTTAAAGGCTCCTCCTCCTGTTGGCTGCATGTTAATGTGACTCAGCTGAAAGTAGCTCTGAGAATTCTGAGGGAACAATAGTCTCTCTGGAACACAGGCCTTGGTTCCCAGAGCTCACCCTTTCTGTCTTACTTGAAAATAGCACAATTTTTTCTTTGCTTAATAAATCATTCCCTTAATTCACCCTTTTTGTTTTTAATTGGAAAAAAGTCCAGTTTTTACTTTTTGTTTCATAAATGATTCCCTTCATGGGGAATTTCTCCAGCAGGTCACCTTAACTAAAGTGTCCATTAGCCTCTCACAGCTCACCTTAACTAAGGTGCCAAAAGTTTTGGTCTGGACTGCAGAATCCACTGCTCTCAGCTTCCCTGGTCTCCATCTCCTGCAGAAGCTCACCCTGTTGCTTCTTTTCTCTGGTAGCTTGCTCTGTTATTTTCTCTCTTCTTCCACATCTCATTGGGGTCATCAGATGTCATAGCTGTTTTTTGCCACAACACACTCTCAGAGCAGCAATACCTTAAGACTTTCAGTTGGAGACAGACAAACTTCTGTCACCCTTCCTCCCTAGCCCAATGCAGTTTCTTCTTCTCTCCCTTGAGCTAGAACTCACTGGCATTTATGTCAATGCTCCTCCTCCTGTCGTCTGCATGTTAATGTGACTCAGCTGAAAGTAGCTCTGAGAATTCTGAGGGAACAATAGTCTCTCTGGAACACAGGCCTTGGTTCCCAGAGCTCACCCTTTCTGTCTTACTTGAAAATAGCACAATTTTTTCTTTGCTTAATAAATCATTCCCTTAATTCACCCTTTTTGTTTTTAATTGGAAAAAAGTCCATTTTTTACTTTTTGTTTCATAAATGATTCCCTTCATGGGGAATTTCTCCAGCAGGTCACCTTAACTAAAGTGTCCATTAGCCTCTCACAGCTCACCTTAACTAAGGTGCCAAAAGTTTTGGTCTGGACTGCAGAATCCACTGCTCTCAGCTTCCCTGGTCTCCATCTCCTGCAGAAGCTCACCCTGTTGCTTCTTTTCTCTGGTAGCTTGCTCTGTTATTTTCTCTCTTCTTCCACATCTCATTGGGGTCATCAGATGTCATAGCTGTTTTTTGCCACAACACACTCTCAGAGCAGCAATACCTTAAGACTTTCAGTTGGAGACAGACAAACTTCTGTCACCCTTCCTCCCTAGCCCAATGCAGTTTCTTCTTCTCTCCCTTGAGCTAGAACTCACTGGCATTTATGTCAATGCTCCTCCTCCTGTCGTCTGCATGTTAATGTGACTCAGCTGAAAGTAGTTCTGAGAATTCTGAGGGAACAATAGTCTCTCTGGAACACAGGTGTTGGTTCCCATAGAGCATGAGGATTTCCTCATTCTGCAGCTGAACCACTGCATTGTCTTCACATCTAGTATTTGGTGTTTCCTATGATGACACTGATTCTTCCAATAAACTTTCAAACTTCTTATGTTGTGAAGGTCACTCAAGTCTTGTGTTATTGTGTGTTGTTTGAACTGCTTCAGAGAAGTTTGTGCGCCATGGAATGTGTGCTCCACTTTGGAGGCAAACCTCAAGTACAAAAGGACCATTAACACAGTTTCCAGGATTATTCCCTGGGGAAGGCAGCTGGCTCTCTAGCAGAGGATCTGAAGTTGGCACCTTCTCAGAAATTATCCTCTTTAGGCAGAAGAATGGCCCCTGAACATGTCACATAAATGCTTTAAAGATCTGTCCCAAATAAGATCTGCAGCAGGTGGGGTAGCGTCTGTCATCCTGTGCACTCATGTTAATTCTGAAACTTCCCAACATAGTAGTGGCAGATGAGCTTTGTCAGAATATTGCTTTGCTGTTGCTGGTGCCAGGCTCAGAGACAAACACCAAAAAGTAAGAAGTGTGACTGAAAAGAACAATGAAGGGCTTCATCCCTAGGTTACTTGCGTTCTCTTTTGTTATGGGAACAAAATGACACAGAACAAGCAATGCAGCCCTGCAACTGCTAGCTTTTCCATACCAGAACTTGCATGTTTTGATGAAGCCTATAGAGATAGACCTGCTTTCTTACCCATACTCTTTATAAATAATTGTTGTGCTTTCTCACTCCTTAGGACAGACTAAGAGGGAGTCTGATGATGTAGATGTTAGTGCTACTTCCCAGCTCCAACAGTAGCTACATCCAAACTGTCAGTCACCGTCAAGGAGCTGTCTTGACAGAAAACCTGTTCTAAAAAAAATTTAACTGAGAAGTTGTTTCACAAGTAACATTCATTCACAGTATTAAAGCAATATCTAGATATTATTTTTATGTCTTTCTCATCTATGAATTATGCTATCTACATTATGTAAGTTTAGCAAAATATAGGTCCAACACAGCTGGTACCAGTAATGTGCAGAAGCAAAAGATTCTCATACCAGTGTGGTTCTTGCAAGCAGCTTGAGAAGCAAAGCAACTCTTAGGTCATGGTTAAGGGGATTAATGTAGTTGATTTTTACCTGAAATTCTGTCTCCTCTAGCATATAGAACTAGCCTATGCTCCTCTAGCATATGGAAGGTTTTCCAGCTTTTCCATCATCTGAGGAACCTGGAGAGGATAATACCACTGGTACATTTTGGAGGTGTAGTTTAGCAATCACTAACACTAGAGCTTTTACTCTTGAATATCCTTGTAGGTAAGTGTTCAAAGAAGAAGTTTTTTACTTAAACTGGTTCCTCTCTGGAATGTACTGTTGGCATATGCATTCACAGTCTTGAACCTTCTGAATGATTCCTGGGATTCTGAGTGTCAGTTCCTTTCTGCATGTTTGTGTGCAGCTCACTAACAGGGTGTTTATTCTGCTGGTACTTCTGAGGCAGTGAACTAAGTTTTATGTGTTTGTGGACATGTTCCCATGTTAAAAAAAAAGTTCATTTGAGGAACATCTCAAAGAATAGCTCCAGCTGTGGCTGTACAGCTGACCAACTCACATTTCTTACATGCACCACTGTTCTTTCTATTTGGTCTTTTCTAAACAGTGGGTGCTCCATGCCTGGTAGATCTGGTTTTTTGCCTTGTGTATGACAGAAGATTTTCCCCAGCAGTTTATTGAGCATCATAGAAGCAGGGGTGAACCAAAAGTAGCTGGGATTTTGGGTCAGATTCCCAAATGCTCTAGATCTACCTCTCTTTGCATAGGTGTCATTGTTTTCAAATTTCTACCAGTTGGTCTGGACAGAATGATGTTCTGTGCAAGTATTTGTTGGGCTGTATTTCATGTGACACAGAGAGACAGCTTCAGCTTTGCTTCTGGGCTTCTTTCTTACAAGGATTCCTGTTGCTTGGAGCTGAGAGTTAGGATGAAGAAGAATAGGAACATGTTAACACCTTCTTCCCTGGGAACAACTGACTGGCTCAGTTACACTTGGTGCAATACTACTTCTGGGAATTCAAAACCGGTCTTGACCTGGGAAGAGGGATTTTGTTACTAGTCTGGCACACTGTGCAGAACTTAAACAGGGCAAAAGATGCGTGCTGAGGATTCACCAAAACAGACGTATGATAGCATAAGAATTCGTCTGACTTCATGGCAAATTCACAGCCGTTGATCGTCTCTTGACTGATTTGTCTTGGGGATATCAAGGGTGATCTCCTCTTGAGACCCATCCTTGTTTTGCACCCAGGGATTTCCCGGCTCACTCTTGGGTTGGCTGAGTGTAGTTCCATTTGCATCTTCACTCTTAGGCTTCCTAAGCTCATTTGAAAAACAAAAAGTTGCTTTGTTGTGCTTTGAGGTTTGACTGACAGGTGGGCATATTCATTCATGTAAAAGCAGGCGAAAAAAT
The DNA here is from genome assembly GCA_013400775.1 of Chaetops frenatus. Classification (NCBI taxonomy): domain Eukaryota; kingdom Metazoa; phylum Chordata; class Aves; order Passeriformes; family Picathartidae; genus Chaetops; species Chaetops frenatus. Next base: position 366,938 of record VZTR01000490.1, on the reverse strand, counting down.
TCAAAATCAGAAGCAAGTCGTCCTTACCAAAACTAAAGGTACGTTTACTCTCATGACTGCTACTGTGAGCTTTACTTGTGTTGACATTCTCCCTGTTTATTCTGAAAGATTTTCTTGGCTGTTGAAGTGTTTTTACTAGACAGCTGGCTTGTAGGAAAGAGCTGCTTCAGTGACAGTACAGCAGCTGCAGAATGAGAGCAGAGCCTGCCCCCAGGAGATAGTACTGGCTTACAACAAGGCCAACGGCTGAGGAGAAAACCTACTCGGTGTTAGAACCATGTGCTCTGTGTTGCAAAGATCTGAGAGCATAGGGGCCTCCACTGGAGGTCAGGCAGGAGTTCAGTGATTCCCCTAGCCCTTGGAGCAGCCAGCAAGGCACCATGATTGACTATGGTCACTGGTGTGAGTCATTAGGTGCACTGTATTCCTGCTTAAAGAATAAAGGGTGATTTTTTCTTTTTATTGTTTCAAACACATTTTGGTCAATCTATGCTTTTGTTGTTTTTGCTTCATGCCTGTTTCATTAACATTTAGTAAGTTACTTTGTCATTAATTAAGAAACATTCTGTGGGTAACTCATGGATAGATGTCATTATTGGAGCTATACCTTCAGTCCATGGGATCAGACAGGGTTGCAGGGCATCTGTTTTGGATATGGTTTAGGGACTTGTTATTTCCATTTTTTAAAAATGGAGCTTGTTGAATAACTAATACTAATTGCAAGCAGTAATTTCAGGTTTGGAAAACACTTTTATATAAATGATCGGTTTTTCTTCAGCATGATAAAATAAAAAAACCTCCCATATTATTTTTATTTACCAAAAAATATTTATTTTAAATACCCACACACTGCAAAGGGTATAAAAGTACAAGCTCCAGCATAGTAAATAAAACCTGGTGATGGAAAGGTACAACAGTTGGCAGATTATGAAATACAGAGGTACTCCCTGAAATGGGTCTTGTAACTACCACTAAGAATGAGTGAACTCAATTCTTGTTCAGTGTGCTTTATACCCATACGATAGGATGTGTTTTCTTCTTGGTTCCTGGAAATTCTTGGGGTTGGCATGTCAAAACAAAGCTGTGGGGCCATCCCCTGGGCTGAAAGGTTTTTTATTGGGACTTCCAACATCACTCAGTGCCCACGATGTTGCTTCTGTGGAGGATGTGATATGGCTGGTAGGGGTGGCTGCTGTACTGGAGTCTGGCTCTGGGTACCAGGCAACTTCACATGGTAGCTGAATCCAGCTAACATCATGCCATGCCTAGAGAGGCCAAGCTGTTCCCTACCTTGTCTTCCCTCCATCTGCGCCAGCTTCTCTCCCTCCTCTGCTACCTGTAATTTTTTTTTCCTGGGATTTACCTGATCAGAAGATGGTGTGCATGTGCATCTTTCTAACCCAGCAGAAGTGTCCTTTATTTTCTTTTTACCCTCCTAGGCCAGCTTTTTGGCCATTTTACCTACCTGTCTTACTGTATTGAGATGCCAGAATTGAATCCAGAAGAGCAGGGGCAGAGTGTGGTTGGGGAGAAGAAGTGAAGGAGTTCTTTCTCTTTGGCAGTGGTGAGCTGCTAACTTGGCCCACACTATCTCTTGAAAGTGCTTAAACAAAAATAACCTGAAAGCTTTCTTCAGGCACCCTAATACCTGAGCTGGAGCCTCCTGGGGGTTCTGACATGTAAGGGTAATTGTGATGGGGGACAAAGAGACTGGGTGAGCCTAAACCAGTGATTTTTCCATTTGCAGCCTTCCTAGGTTGCTTCAGAGTAGTGCTGATCACTGAAAAACACAGTCAGCTTCCTAATTATGGCACAGCCTATTTGGCTTATGTCTGTGTTGTTTCTCAAGTGCAAGAAAGCCTTACTGCCCCTGTTTCATCTGACTCAGTTTCTTTAAGGCCTCTGGGACTTAATTTCTGGTTTTCCTTTGTGGTCCACGCACTGAGGATTCCTTGTTGGTTTATTTGCCAGGTATTGACTAAGAAATAGGGTGTGTGTTTCAGTGTTTGGTCTGCTTAGGTCTGGCTAAGAGATGGCTGGCAGATGTTAGTATGTTTTCTTCTTCCAAAGCATCAAATGGCCACTTTCCCTCAGTTTTCAGATACCATCCTCTTGCTGGTCCAGTGAGGTGAATGACAGCACGCTGGCCTTCAGTGTTAGAAAGTTGTTTTCCACCAATTTCTCTGCATGCATTGGAAGGCTGATTGAAGGAATCCTGTCACTGCTCTTGGAGCACTGGTGTAAGAAGTGGATGTCTCTAGTGGAGTGGTGCCCTGGAGGATTTATGCTGTATCATTCCTTTGTACCTCACAGCAGCTGTTTGGCTGAATTTATTTTTGGACAGGAGGGATGTGTGTGAAGACAATTTGAAGGAACGAAGTTAGTAATCAATCACATTTGTAACAGCTGGAGGCTCTCACATTGGGGAATGTGTCCACTGATTGTGTGATGAGAAAGCAAAGAGCAAAGCAGGGCAGGAATAATCCTGCCTAATCTGGATGTCTTTTGTCTTTTGAAAGATATATTTACCCCATCTGGAATGAGCAAGAAGGCTGCTTTGCCCTATGAAATGATCAAGATCTTCCTGTACTTAAGGCTCTTTTTGTACAGGTGTTCACAAAGCTTCTGGTAAATTAAATGCAGTGTTTCAAGTTCTGTGCAGGGCCTTGGGGATTTAACATTCTCTTTCCCTCTGTTCATACAAGTATCTTGCTGATGACGAATCACATATATTAATAAAGTCATGGAAACTCTCAATTTGGAAGGAAATCATAAGGATCATTGAGTCCAACTTCCCTGCTAGTTACAGCATTACCTAAAAGTAAACCATGTGACTAAGAGCATTGTCTAGGCACTCCTTGAACTCTGGCATACTTGCTTCCATGACTGCTTTACTGGGAAACCTGTTTCAATGACTGACTAGCCTCTCAGTGAAGAACTTAATGTCCAGACTGAACTTGCCCTAATGCAGCTTGGTTCTATCTCTTGTGTCCTATCTCTGGTCCTCAGGGAGAGATCAGCAGCTCCCTCTCTGCTGCCTGCCTTGAGGAAGTTGTAAACCACTGTGAGATCACTCCTCAGCCTTCTCCAAGCTGAACAAGCCAAGTGACCTCAGCTGCTCTTCTTAAGTTTTGCCCTTGCCCTTTCACCATCATACTTGCTCTCCTTTGGACACACTCTAATTTTATACTCCTCACAGTGTTCATTTGTAATATCATATTTGAATGATTTGGCTGGTTTTATAACTAGGACATCAGGAACTATAGTCAGAGGTATTTTATGCCAGAATAGTAAGAAATTGCTATAGATCTGTCATCAGCACCCTCACTAGTATTGGAGTGCGTGTGCATACATGTCAACATGCACACATAAATACAAGCATCAGCACAAGTTATGGAAGAGTGATCACTGCTTTTGGCAATCATGTCTGGTTGGGGTATTAACAAGCAGGAAAATGAACTCAAAAGAGATTCAGTTATTTATGCTGCTGTTAACGGTCTATTCTGAGCCTGATAGGTCTGGGGTTTCTGAAGAGAAAGGCTTGGGAGTCTCTGCCTTTGAGGTAGCATATGTTCTTGAGGTACTTTCTATGTTTGTTTGGTTCATCCTAAAGTCTGAATTGTAACAATTTTTAAATAACATATGTATTTCTCAAGGTACGACAAGAATTAGTTGAAGAATATGAACAAGTTAAGAGCATTGTCAACACTTTAGAGAGTTTTAAAATGGAGAGACCTCCAGATATCTCTGTATCCTGTCAAGATGAGCCTTTTAGAGATCCAGCTGTTTGGCCTCCTCCTGTTCCAGCTGAACACAGGTAAGGAGTGGCTCAAGCAGAGTGAGTGGAATAAAGGTGGTCACCACAATTTTATATTGGTTTTTGAATTATTTTTTAATATGAAAATAATATTTAATTTACACATTTACTACATTTAATTTAGTCACTTGTAATGAAGAGTAAATCTAATTATTTAACTACAGTCAGTTTCATTTCTGACATTTTAAAGAGAGTTACTTCTTTATTCTAGTAGGGGTAACAAAGTGCCCCAAACTAGAGTCTGCTGCAGATGTAAGTGGGCTTTTGGTGACAGTTGATGTTTTCATGTGCAAGGAGAAAACTTTTCTTTTTCAGTTTATTTAAGTAAAAGATTTAATTGATGACTGAGGAGTCAATAAGGAGCTGGAACTGAAGGATCTTGAAGGACATAGTCATTAGAAATCACTCCCTAGCTACAGATAATTCAACCTGTGTTTAATACATTGGCTAGTTCAATTGCTAAACTTGTTCTGTAACACATAGTATATCTCTCCTGTAACCATAATTAAGGTAACTTCAGTTAGCTAACAGATTTCTTAAAATAGATGCTTGTGCATTTTCTGAAATCCCTATTTTCAACATAAGAGAGCTGGTTGGAAACAGATCCAGTTTACAGAGACAAATAACATTTATCATCCCAAAATGTTTCCAGTATAAGAGCATAGAATTTTAACGTTTGTATACTCAATAAGCAAAGGAGCAAAGTAAAAAGCGATATCTTGGTTAATTGAAAGAAATGCTAAGTTTATTTTTAACTTTCTGTGCTTTATGATTATCAAAAAGATGTTTGCTTTTCAAAAAAAAACCCCTAAGACTTTAAGTGTAAAATAATGCTGATTACTTTCGTTAGTGATAGAAATAACTCGGATTTTCTGTGGTAATATTATGTAAAGTTCAAGATGTATTTATTGTTGTATTTTCCTTAGTGGAAAAGCCCCAATTGTTCATCTGTCCTTTTAAACTGAAATAGAAATTTTCTACAAATAAATCAATAAAATTAGCCACTGTTCTATGCTGTTAAGTTTGAAGAAAATTAATAAAAAGAAAAATGTTGCCATTGTATCCAGCAGTGTGTTTCAGAATGTACTCTTTTTAAGATATATTCCAGGAAAATGTATTTGGGGTTAATGACTTGTGAGTTACTGAAAACAAGGATCAATACAATATTTAATAGTGGACACTTATTATAGTTGGGTGACATTCCTGGTGGTTTATTTTAGTTCTGTATTTCAAATTCAATTCCTAGAGAAAAATGACAATGACGCTTTGCCTTAAAACCAAATTGTTTGTCATCATTCTACTGTTGAGTACACTTTGACATTGTGGGTGATGTACACAAATATATGTGATTGTAGTTCGGCTCTGTTTGCTTTTGCTTTCAAGGCAATTTTTATATTTTGACATTTTCACACAGGGGAATGAAGGCAGAGGCAGGTGGATTTCTTAAAATCCTCCCTCTTTTGTTTTGGGGCCTGTCAAAGCTTTTAACCATCTTTCTTATCTATCTATCTATCTATCTATCTATCTATCTATCTATCTATCTATTTTTTAAATTTTTATTTTAAAAGGAATGTCATCTCTTTGTGTAGAATCTGTGCATGTGAATGTAGCCTAATATAATATCGTGGTTTGGAGTCCAAGGAAACTTCAATTTGAAGACTTTAAGGAAATTGTTTCCTCTTTTGTTACATGAGTGTTTGTTGTAAGGTTGATTAGGAGTACTCATCCAATCATGTTAATTTTTTCTTTTGTGTTTTTTCTTCCTACTTTGGGTGTCAGACCAGAAATAGGCTTTTGGATTGCAGATATAGGGAAATAAGTCTTAGGGTCTTGGAAGCTTTGGTAATAATTTACTAAGGCAAATACTGAAATATTAGAATCCGTCCTTCTAAATGTCACTCTTTTTTTGGTTGTTTTTAGCATGTTTTTGTTGTGGTTGCTATTGTTAGGGCTCCACCTCAGATAAAACGTCCCAACCGAGATGGAAAATCTTTGAAGAAAGACTCCCCAGGACTGCAGCCCCGTGGGCCCACAGGCAGGGCACACGTGGTGCCCAAGGGCGAGAAATCTTCAGGCAGTCGCGAAAGGGAATCCAGAGCTAGAGGAAGAGATGACAAGGTAAGAAGTGGGAAAGAGCTTGGCAAGGAGATGTTGTGATGCATCAGGTGGGAAAGGGAAGCCCTCTTAGTCATTTAATACAGATAATAAAAAGCCACAATAATCCCATGCAGGAAAACATAGTGCTTTCTTTTTCCCCATCATCAAAGCATGTATCATGGTGATATTTATTAATAATTACACCAAACTAAGAAAAGTTCTGTCGTGTTTGATCTGTCTTGATGTAAGATGTTTTTGAGGGAGGCAATCATAGTGTCTTTTTGCTGAGGGTTCCTAATTCTCTGAGTCAAGACCATGGGCTTGTCTCTAATCTCTAGGTGTCATGCAGGCATAAAGTCCCTTCTCCTCCTTTCCCCCTGTGTTTGGTGGTTTGTTTTTTTTTTTTTTTTTCCTGTAAAGGAATCCAATGCAGGACTTTTGTAAAGATGTTAAAAGTGCAAAAGTGAGACCAGTGCCCTGCCAAAGACTTTAAGCCTTACAAATGGAGTTCCACACTACCATTGCCTCTGCTGTACCATAGAATAATTTACGCATGCCTAGGAGTGCAGAACACTTTCGTAAATGCATTGATGCTGGGTAAATCTGTGCCAAATTATTTGAAGTTACATATTTGAAAAGGATATGAGGGAGATGTATTAAAATCAAACTCTTAACAACTTGCATTTTCTTTGGTTTATAGAAAGGGTTTTGTCTTTATTTTAGTGTTTAGAAAGAAGCTTCTTGAAACTCTTTGTTTTAGAAGTGAAAGCAATTAATTAAGTTAGACTAAGCTGGAGATACATTCTTCTGAAGATCCATGGAAAAGCAGCAGTGTTGAAGTGAAAGAAAAGCAGAAACAATGATTCACTATAAAAAGATGATGTAAAAGACAGGACTGTTTTGGCTGTAAAAAATATCAGTGAGCAAATTGCTTTTTCTGAGACACTTCTGTTTTTAAATTTATCTGTGGAGTTAGTGCCAGGAACCCAAGTACTCTGTCATATTAATTATAAAAGTTGAGACTGTACTGAAGTGGCATTACTTTCCTGGCAGACAAAGATACAAGACATGCCTTCTTTTGGGGGCACACAGTATTGTACAGATCTTGAGAGATTAATAGGAACATATTAAGGCCAGTTTTCTTCTAAATAGGTTATTTCTTCTAATAGGTGAGTCCCCTTGTGACCTTTTGATTACATTTCTTTACAACTCAAAGAGATGCTTTTTCCATCATAAATTGCTTTCTGCTACACAGGAAAAGTATGGAGTAATCCTAGCCCTTATTACCATCAGGAGGTAGGGCCAAGCACATTTTCAGCACTGACACTGGGTGACTGTACAGATCAAGCATTTTAGAGATCTCTCTACTCTGGATCAGTAAGATTTAAAATAACAAGTATGCCTCCTGCAAGCTATAAAAATCTCATGAAGATCTGTGAAATTATTTACAGTTTTGCTAGCTATATGGGGAATTGGAGCCATGGTGTGTGACAGGTCCACCAGATGTGCTTGTGTAAGGCAGCCTTCAAATTCTTAGCTCTAATGAGGCTGAACTCTGCTCTCCAAGCTTTCCGGTGATGAGCATTATAGGGCTTTACTATAAGGAGCCTACAACAACATGACTTATATAATACTTGTCTCTGGGAATTATGTGATTAGCAATATTACTGCTGTGAGGTGGAGGAAAAGTCATTAAGGTGTTTCATTTAATATGGTACATTTTAAACACTGCTCTTATCTGAATAAATTGGTCACTAGGTGGCAGAAGGAAAATATGTCTACTCCTCAAAAAATTCGAATACATGTGCTCTTGAATTCCCCTTTTTCTAGATCCTTGGTGGTTATTCTAGTTGCTTTGTTTGGGGTATGTGACTGAAAATCCCCCTAGGTTACAAATCCTCATATGCTTTATAATGATTCTTGTGAGGGATCCATGATTTGCCTTTGAGAAAGATTTTGAATGAAAGAAGTAGACAAGTGTGGGAAGTAAAATAAGTTAATGCAACATCCTATATTTGGACATAGGCATGAAAAATATGTTTACCTTTCAGTTTTAGCCTTCCTTAGTTTACAAATGTTTTTTCCTCAGTTTCTTAATTTGAACCATCAAGCAGCTTTCCTCTGTAACCTGGATGTCGAATCAAAGCGATTTGGTAACTCTTCATGTTCAGTCAAAAATAATAGGGCAAAACTGAAGCTTTAAATAAAGTAACCAGGTATCTTTTCTCCTACTAAATGTTTCAGCACTGTAGTTTTTGGGTTCAGGTGCTAGAATAGGACTACTTAGAACCTGTAATGAGCTATCCATTTCCTAAGATTTTGACAGCAGTGTAATAGGTTGCATGCTGACTTGGCTATAATACCACAATGTAATGCATAATTTTTTCTGAGGTAAATATAAATATAGTATATAGGTTTTAGAAGTGCTTTACCTCACTTGAAACAAGTGCCTTCTTTCACTTTTTCTCCTCTCTACATCCTTTCATTCTGACAGTATGAATCTTGGATAAGTAATTTTAACCTGACCATACCAATAAAATTACATTTTTTAGTGCTATATGAAATAATTGTGAACTAAACCCACTGAATTATGTCTATCCATGCAATCCTTATGTGTCCTTTTTTTCCCCAAAAAATACTGCTTTCAAGTGTGTCTTCCTTCTTAGTTCCACTGGGAATTATTAGGCTTGTTCTCAGAGTACCTTCTGGTGGAGCATTACCAAGACTTTTAGCTTCTGTTTAATAGTTAATTTTGAAGAGGGATCATGAATGCTACCGCTACATCTTTCAGAAATTTCAGAATACCAGATCTAAGCACTGGAACACTTTTTTAGCAGCAATCTTTAGATTATTTTAGCTAGTCAGTGGATAGGAACAGTAAATTGTATGAAGGATATGAAACAGCCAAGGGCTGAACAGCCATATCAGTGAAGTGCATATTAACATCAATGAAGGTATGACTTAAAAAACCAAATTATTTTGCTTGATTATTCTCCTATGCATCACCAAATGTGAGATGAGATGAGATAGTTGTATTAGGAGGAAGCATAGACCTCCATGCATCAGGACTGGAAGACTGCATAATCCCCATCTGAAAATGCTGAAAGAACTGGTAGGTGAAATTGGGCTCCAGTGCTGGGAGCACAGAGTTATAGTAAAATATACTTTGTCTGATGTTGTCTCATGTGAATGGTGAGTTGTGTTGACAATGCCTCTATTGAGAAGGGGAAAGGAAAAGTGATCCAGGCAACTGGAGTTGTTAATTTTATCTGAACAGTACATGATGTTTTACAACAAATTTAGAATAGAGGAAAAGCAAATTACTTGGAACTAACTGAAAAGTGGAATAGAGTGAAATACGGTTTCTTGAATTTCCTAGGTTGACTGTATGATGTTTTTATCTCCATTCGTCTGTTTAGTTCAGAAATAATTTTGTACCTTTAAGGCTGGATCTGAGAGGAAGTAGTAGAACAGTTGTTTTCAAAAAGGAGTTAACACCCTCAGCACTCACATTCTCCTGGACTCTCTGTGTTGTCTGCACAGCCAATGGAGAGTTCTTTTTTGTTTGCTTTCCTTTTTTGCTTTTTTTTTTTTGCTTCTTGGTTGGTTTTTATCTTTAATTAGCTGAAGCCAAATGTTTTTGGGACTGTTATGCTATCATTTGATCTGGGACAGCAGGACCATCACCCGGGGGGCCCTCCCCAAGCTTCACTGCAGCCGGTACAGTGAGCCCAAGACTTTGGAGAGACTAGGAGACTGAGAAGAGCCGAGGACACATCCACGGAAAAGACTTTTCTGAATTTGCTATTTCTTCAGAACTGCAAGAGGGTTTATTGTGCAGTATTATTCATTCTTTATGCTTGTTGGTGTTTTGTTTTGTTAAATAAATAGTTTCTTTCACTTTTCTCCAAGGAAAACTATTTCGTGTATGAGGTGGGGGAGGGGTGGTTTGGATCTGCTTTTCCAGAGGGACTCCTTTCTGAGGTTTCCTCCCAAATTTGTCCTGAAACAGGACATTAGGAAAAGGTGTTGCCTCTGCCAGGACTTTCTTTAGAGTTCTAGTTAATATTTTATAGAAAGGAATTAATCTATCAGATACCACATGGGAAAAAATTTATTCATCTTGTGTGTGGTGTAGAGGAATTGAAAAGTAGGATTAGGCAGCAAGGGGAAAGTAAACAAGCAGTACTTAAAGGAGAAGTAGCAGTCAACTGGCAAATCCTTTTAAAATCCTGTTTTATATTTAAATTAATATTTTTGTGCCAATTTAACTTGGTACAAAAAAGAGACGTGCACTAACTTAACTTGCTCATGACAGAAGTTGAGAAGCACCATGACCAGAAGAGACAAATAAGGCTGTTTTTCGGGAAGAATTGGATGACCCTTTGCTGGAGTCAGGGAAATGGGATAATGTTCAGCAGTGCAGAGCAGCAGGCTGTGTACTTGGAAAAAATAACAAGAATTTCAGCTAGAAGCTGGGAGCTCAGCGGTACAGGAGATGACGGATTTGGATGTATCAGCAGAAAGTGCATGAGGCTGAACTTCCATTGGTCACATTGCGTTTTTGTGGTGGTGGTGGGAAAGCCTGGGGTGAGGGACAGTCAGGAGCCACCTTTGGCTTTGGCAGTGAAGGGTGGATAGTGCATGTGGCAATTGTTATCCAGAACTTGTATGCAGTGGGAAGAACCTGCAGGAAGGCAAGGTGTCTTCAGGGCCCACTTCTGGCCATTATGTTCGTCAGGGTTATTCTATGTGATTAATCTTCCTGCCTTTAGGTTGCCTTTAAGGGGGCAGTATGAGAATGTTATGGATGTGAATGTGAAAAAATGACAGCCGAGGTGGTGCTGAGAGCACGTCTGCCCCCGCTGGTCGCCCTTCTCCATGCTTCCCTTGGCGAGAGGCGCCGCAGGGGCAGGAGACCAGCGGTCTCTGGCACAGCACCTTCTGCAGAAGGGGGAAGCGGGGCTGGGCTCGGGGCCGGGATCGGGGCCGTGCTGCCTCCCCGCGACCGCGCCAGGGCTGCTGGCGCCTTCCGTCTTTGATTTCTCTTTCGCTGAGCTGGGCTGAGCAGCGCCACGGACTCTCGGGGCTATCTGTGTTGCAGCCAGCCGCCCTCCCTTCTCTCCCAAGTCTTGCCTTAAATCCGTTTCACTCGGGAAAAAAACAAATCAAAACCCTATCCCCAAAAAATAAACCAGTTCTGTGGTGTACAGAAAACATTTTCTACTAAGAAGGCCAGTCCATTGCAGACCAAGAGGAGGATGTAACAGAGAGCAAATACCTTTCGTTTCATTGTCTTGAGGGGTTTTTTTGAGCTTTTTTTGGGGTTTGTTTATTTGTTTTTTGTAATGGTTACATTTTTATTCCATTTTATCTCTCCTGAAATCTTGGAAACTCTACAGCAGTTCTTTTGCTTTTTCCTTTTTACACCAGATCATTACATTTTTACAGCAGGTTTTTGCTTAAACCCAGCTCTAAACTTCGTTTCCTTTGCAAAAAGCTGAGTTAGGAGCACTAAATGACACAAGAGTTCGCTTGGAAGCAAGAAATAAAAGTAGTGGGAATATAAACTACACCCTCACATTCGTCATGGGCAAAAGGCAACAGTGTAATCGCTACCTTTTTGTTTTTCCACTGCGAGGTTACTTGTGTCTCCAGCTACCTCTCAACCCGCCTTCATCTAGGATGATTTTGTCCAGCCAGCTGAAATCTTTTAACTTGCTGCTGATGGTGTTTAGAGGCTGAGTTAAGAGTCCTAAAGTAGCTCCCTACTCAGCCCCCTCCGTTAAACCAGCACAGCTGCTTTTCAGGCATCCTGAATGTTGTGGGGGGAAGAGATTTTGTCAGAACTGAGGGAGGAGGAGCGTGACCCCTGATGCTTCAAAGGGAAAATGTTACTTTACCCCCATAAGGTGAAAGGCAGTGAGAAAGTATTAACCAGAAACTCCGGGCCATGTGGGGCAGAGGCAGTGTGTGTTGGACACTGAAGAAGCATTGGTGTGCTGCAGAAATCATTGTAGTCTGAGAAACCTTGGTGTCTTCAGAACTTCTTTAGGCCTTTTGGTGCAGTCCTAAAATAAATATTAAAATGCTTTAAAAAACATTTAATTTTTCAATTGTTTATGGAGCTGGCCTATGAATGTTAGGCAAGACAGTTTGTAGTTGATGGAAGCAGTTATTGCTGGACAGGAAGGCTTTAATGAAATGAGGGGAGAGAATCTTTGTTTTCCTCCATCAAAGACAGCGTGTGTGACAGCTTCTCTGTCCTTTTTTGACGATGATAACGTCACGTGTTCACTTCTGACAGCTAGGGTGGCAAGTGTAGCATCTTCAAAATATGCTTTGGATGCTCTGGTCTTCAGCTAGGACTCAATATAGCATTAAGTTGAGACACAGACAACTTTTGTGAGGCTGTTCCTGAATTCATGCCTTCAGTTGGTCAGGAACTGTGCCAGTTGTGTAATGTTCTTATGGGACTGTATGATTTTCACTTCTAGGGAAAGAAAATACCCCAGGAATTTGGTGATGGAGAAATTCCAAAATTTGATGGAGCAGGTTACGACAAAGACCTGATCGAAGCACTTGAAAGAGATATTGTATCAAGGAATCCAAGCATCCATTGGTATGAGAATTTTCTAAATTACAAGGTTTTTGCTAGTGTGGAAAATGAGAAAAATTACACATGTTCAAATTTCTAGTATAGAAGGACAACATGACTTTCTACATGTAGGCAAAAATGAGGTCTTTTGTTTTACAAATTTATTATTTTTATTAAAGTTACGCTTTTGTTCCTTATTGTTTTTATGTGCAGTACATCCATTACAGGTACTGCTGAAATGAGCATATGCACCAGAGATCTTTAAAGATACTGCTTTGGTGTTCACATTTTCCAAAATAATTTTTAATTAAGCAGGTCTAGGTAACTTGAGCTGAAAATAGTTTTTTCCCTGTTTTCCAAAAGTGGATTCAATTTTAGGTCACAGTATAATAGGAGTGCTCTCACAAGGCATGTGTTTGCATGCTAAAAGAAATGGTATTATATGAAAACCTTTCCTATTTCTCTTGTATAAAAATAGAAGAAATATATTCGTATGAGAAACTTATACAAGTTTCTTCATCTTGCACAGGGATGACATAGCAGATTTGGAAGAAGCCAAGAAATTATTAAGAGAAGCTGTTGTTCTTCCAATGTGGATGCCTGATTTTTTCAAAGGGATCAGAAGACCTTGGAAGGTGAGATTTTATGTGGTGTTTTAGTAAATGGCAAGCTTTAGGTATCTGTGTCTTTTACTGCAATGTAGCAAACCCTAAAAAGGTAAATGGGAAAGATCATGAGTTTGTTTATTAAATCCTCTCATAATAATTAACGTAAAAGGCACAGAAAGAAACAGCCAAAAGTGTATCTGGCCTTTAGAGTAAACAGTATTCTCTGTTTATTTATTCACTTAGAGCTTGTCAATATTTTAATACTTTCTATATGCCACTCTGTAGATGTAAGCACATAGGTTATATAGACTGAAGAAGAAACTCTTAAAAGACAGCTCTACCTAGGATTATGGCCAGTTGTCATCACTTCCCAGAAGAAAGCAGCGCTTGGACTGTTTTATTCCAAATGTTTCAACTGTCTCTCACTCTGACTGCAATCTGCAGCTGGGATGGTACACAGAAGCAATCAAAAAGGGAGCCAGTCTGGTAACTTAGCTTTGCAGTTACACTTGCAGCTGGGCATGGTTGTTGCTGGAGTGAAAGAAATTCTGAGTAGAAGGAGTAGCAAGCAGGGCAACAGGAAGGATATCGGACTGAACTAAGCTGATTGACCAGAAGTGAAGGTCCAACCTGGACCTTGCTTAAAGCTAAGAAGGAAGAGGAGGGAGCAGTTGAGCGAGCATTTCTCTAAACAGCAAACAAAATTATCTTGCTTCTGGTGTGGGATAGATTGATGCTTGTTTGGGGAATAACTAGTCACAAAACAAGGCATTTTTCGTTACTGAGAAGAATTAATGGGGAAAAGAGACTATTGCAAATTGTCTGCTATTCTGAGTCTGGAAGAGAGTGGCATGTGTAAGGTGTGCTGTGTACATAAGTAGTTTCCTCTTTAGTACACTGGTTCAGCAGCATATGTCAGATTTTGCTCTACTAACCCTTTTTCTTTTCCTGATTGGTCCTTGTGCTTCCCTGGCTTATACTTAAGTTAAATTGATCAAGAGCTGGGACACTGCTGCTGGAGCGCTATTCACTGAAGATTTAGTGAGTTCAAGGGAGGGAGCCCAAACACACAGTCAGTGCAAACCTAGCCCCAGGTTATCAGGCCTTTGCAGCTTACAGTGCTTGTTTCCAGTACCAGTGTCCTTGTGGTTAACTGTAAGTTTAACTGAACTATCATCTTGGATAGAGCCTGGATGTTGTGGGTTATGTATGCAGGGTGAGATTTTATCATATTTTTAACATCTGAATCTCTTCTCTTCTTGGCTTAGAGGAAGTTGAGCCATACTCTTATTATAGATTATGGCGGTCTCCTCTGTCTAGTGTTCAAATACTTCTAATGGAGTAAAGATCTGCTTTGCTATATTTTCAACTTTTAGCCAGCATAGAGGATTTAGTGGCCATCTGTCTTTAAGGCAGGTATCTCAGCAGACTGCAGGAAATGTGAAAAATTCCACTGTCGTTGTCCCCAGTTGTTGTGGCAGTGGATAAAGGACCAACAGCTTGGTCCTTCAAAAAGTTTACAATCTCCATCTCTTCTCATGAGACTACCTTTTCATACTGGGCGGTGTCATCTCTGAAAACTAGGTGGTTTTACACACGGAAAAAGATTCTAAGAATATTTCCTCTCTTCAGTCTAAAATGCAAATTGACTTCTGTCAAGACTATGAAGTGTCATCATTAGTAGCCTTTTCCCTGGTGACTTGTGAAGCTGTAACTTTCATGAATTTATTTGTCACAAGGAACAACATGTATTTTCCCTACTGTTGACCTCTGACTGTGCTATAATGATGCTTAGTGTTGAAGGGAAGGCTGTTTATTGCAGTAATCAGTGTAGTGGCAGGCATTTGTTGATCTTAGAAATTCAGGACAATAATTCAGGGAAAAAGGCAGCCAAAGTTGATATTGGTTGTTCAGACTTCCCTGAGAACAGTTCCTGAGAGAGCCCTCGCAATCTCACAATTCAAAGAAGAATGTGCAGTGTCTTAAGGGGCCAGCTGTTTTCCCTGATTCAACACTGGTGCTGTGTAGTTGAAGCCAGGGTTTCCTGAGTGTCCATGGGTTTGCTCTTTCTGTTTGTCTGAACGGTTTTTTGCCAAGAAAGCCTGGTTGCTCACTGTGCTTCCCACTTCTCTGCTATTGATGGTTAGAAGAAATAACCCTGCAGAGATTTCCTCAAAACAGTTACTCCCTGTAGTGCGTTTCAGCTTCTTATTGGAATACTTTGGATTAACAGGACCTTAGAGGAAGAATAAAGAGATCTTTGATTTTGTCAAGGACTTTGAATTGTAAGTGGCAGCTTTCTAGTTTGCGGAAAGAGCAACTTGATGCTATGTGTTTCTCTTTCCAGCAATACACATCTTGTTTTGCTGCAAATTCCAGGCTTTTTGGTGTGTTTTTTTATTTTTGGTTGTTGGTTTTATTGTGTGTGTGTGGGGGGGATTTGGTTGTTTTTTTGTTTGTGTTGGGTTTTTTTGTTGTTGTTGGGTTTTCTGTTTGTTTGTTTATTGGTTTTTTGTTTTGTTGGGGTTTTTTTGTTTGTTTGGTTTTTGTTTTTGTTTTTGGGTTTTTTTATACAGATAATTTTATTCTCTCTATCTCCGGAGAGCTTGATTTTCCCCTGGCTTTACACCTTATGTGGCTGCTTTGCACCTGTGTTATGCACATGTATAATGCCACAAGTATCACGTGCAACTTCTTGGAATACTTAGCAGGAAGTGTAAACTGACAGGGTTCAATTTTGTCAGTGTACAGCATGTGTACCTGAACCAAGGACTTGACCTTGCAGAATAATGGAGAATTGAACCAATATCCCAAAAATATCATTACATCCCTGTATCACCAGGTCCCGTGCTAAACACAGTTTATCAAACACATGCTTTGAATGTGACTTGAATTGAGGCAAAGTTTTTAAAAAAATATTAAATGAACACATTTGAAGCTCAGAGAGAACAGTATGTCATCTCTGACCTGGATATTACACGGTTATTAAATTTTTCACCCAGTCATTCCAGAATTTTTTTTGTTATAGTATCAGTATGACAATGAAGCAGCTCAAATCTGAATGTCTGATTGTTCATGTGGAGAAAAGAGAGTCCAGTTACTTCTTGTGCTTGCTGCTCTGGAGCTTGGGAAACCTTGAGCAGCCTGAGGGATAACTTTGGACTGTTACCTGTAGAGATGGCATGTGAAAGATTCTGAGTTAATTTACCAATGAATTTATGTTGAGCTTGCTTTAGCTAAGTATTAAATGGTAATAAAGGTAATAACAGTTAATGGAAAATGGAATTCATAGAGGATATTGCTTTTGTTCAGCACATTTTTGAATAATTGCATTCCCTGTTCATTTGTTTTTATAGATCCCTTCCATGCAACTATTTGTGTTTTTTGAAGTAAATTTTTGTGAGGAACAGATGAAATCTAATTTGCTATATGACTTGCATTTAACAGATATTTTTTTTGCTGTGGCATTTTATATAAGTTATTAATTACAAAGCACATTATGATGTGCAAGTGTAACTCTAGCTAATTTGATTACCCTTGCAATACAGTAACGTTTTAGTAAAATCTTGCTAGCATGTAATAAGATCTTGCATTTAGGAGGGGGGAAAAAAGCCTCCAAGCTTCTTGAGCCCTGCATTTTCACTGATTTACTTAAAATCACAGGGCCCTATTCTAGTAGTATGCAGAACATGGAACAGTGTTTTGTCCTTCTCCAGCCTGCTGCTGAAAAGTTTGGAAACTGCCTGTAAAGATGCCTGTATTTAGTAGTGCTACTAAGAGTGATTAACCCATCTCAGTCATACGATATTAACATGGTTGGCGAGAGCACTGTGTGTAAAGCCAAAAACCTGTTTGTGTAAAGGTGGGCAAATGTGTTGATCTGTAGATGTGTGTTCCTTTCTTTCAGAGACCACAGGTGGAAAGATAATCTGATGATGTGAATACTAACAAGGGACATAACAATAGTTTCTACTTTAAAGCTTTCTGAATAATTACTGAGGTTCAGATTAGAGTTTTTTGGTATTAAGAAGTAGTCCACATGAGCCAAAATTTCTTATCTGTGGAATAGGAATAGCAGTTCAGTCCATTCCTCCAAAGCATGATGAGCATGGTGTTTCATCCAGAAATTGCTATGATGCAGTAGTGTGGTCATAGGAATATTGAGCTCGAGATTAAGCAAAAACAAACTGATATGTTCAGTGAAGGCTCTCATGCAAATGTAAACATCAACCATATTCATGTTCATGCATATTGTGAGGATGTTGTGGGAGAATGTTTTGCTGTAGAAAATTTCTCTACTGAAAGAACAGAACTCACGGTGAAAATATTTTGATTTCTTTGAAACTTCATCATCTATGGGCCTTTGTTCCAAAAAAAGAATTTGCTGTTTTCATGTGCCTGTTCACAGGCCATTGTGAGCTGAGAAAGACCTAAGTTCAAGCTTAGACTCTGATTCTGAGCAAGGCTGTAAATTTCGTGTGCATTTCCTAGGTGTTATTGCAACAAAATTAATGGCTTTTGTCGTTCTTCCTCCAGGGGAGTGGTAAGGAAAAATTGCGGAAAACTTCCACACTCTCCTTGAAAGCAGGATACTTGTCTTCTGTTTTCCACTGATAAAGATTATGTTATTAATTTAAATCCAGGTCTTGGCACATAGTGAGATGATACTCATATTGAGATAGTGTATAAAAGGCAAAGTTTTCTTAATTTGTTTTTCATTACTTTGTTCTCACCTTTCAGGGTGTGCTGATGGTTGGTCCACCTGGCACTGGCAAAACAATGCTAGCAAAAGCTGTTGCTACAGAATGTGGGACAACATTCTTCAACGTGTCTTCCTCTACGCTGACATCTAAATACAGAGGCGAGTCTGAGAAGCTGGTCCGCCTCTTGTTTGAAATGGTATGTCCTCAATGATGTAGTAAGGGACTCATTAAGGAAAGAAAGGACAGCACTCTGTGTTTCCTGCCCTTCCAGTAGCACATTGGAAGCATGGGGCTCATTGAACTGATCCCCACTCAACCAATTAGGAAAATAGAGTCTCTATGTTTCCGCATGTGGTGGGTTATTGAGAATTACGAAGGAAATGTTTCAGCACCCATGTCTAGGATAGCATTTTACAGACTAAATATGGAGTTGCGACCTCGACAGAAATTCAGTAGTTGTTTGGTTGTGGGATAACCCTCCCATATAAGGTAGATTTGAAATTGGAAAGCGGTGTGGGACAGTTATTCTAGAAGCAATACATGTTTTAATTCTGCTTTAATTGTGCTGAATGATGGTCACAAGCCTCTCAGTGAAGCTGTGATTGCAGGTCTGGGACCTTCACTGCATTCCTGTAATACTAGCAGCTAAAACCTCTTTCTCTTGAGATTGCTGAGCTCCCTTCTATCATTTATGCTTACACATCATCAGCCCAAAATCTGGACATGGAAACTGCCTGTATTGTGTCATGAACGCCGTCCCATTTGGTAGTGTTTCTTTTCCCCTTTGCAATACCATTTGCTGGGGAAAGCCAGCCAACGAGTGCAATTTGAAGTGTACAAACCCCAGCCTGTGACAATTTATAAATAAAGGTCTTGAATTCTTCCCTTGTGAAAGGGAAGATATGTCTGCAGAATGTCTAGCATTGCTGGGTTGTGGTCTGATGAGTGCCTGTGCTTGCTGAGCAGCTTTAATAGTGATGGTTTTTTTTGAATAAAGGCACGGTTTTATGCGCCAACAACAATCTTCATTGACGAGATAGATTCCATCTGCAGCCGCAGAGGGACGTCTGACGAACACGAGGCCAGCCGCAGAGTCAAGTCAGAACTGCTCATGCAAATGGATGGTAATAAGGGCTTAGATCTGGCTTTGGGGCTGGGGTGCTCTTTCTTTACCGGTGGGAATGTAAGTACTTGAGATGTCTGGAAAACCTGGATCTATGGATAGGGGGAAAATGAGGCAGAATTTGAGATAAATGTATTTTTAGAGTGTTCAAAACAGATAACTGAAGAGGGTATTCTGCTTTATTTTTTCTAAAATGGTTACTTTTATGGTGACTTGGATTCTCATATTAAAGCGGCACAGGCTCCAGGTGAAGCAGATAATGGAAATTTGTCCAGTTGAATGCAAGTATTTAATTTGTATTCAGTTTAAACAAATTTTTGCCCTTTTCCAGTCTGCAGCTGTGGGAATACTTTGTTGATGTTGGCTTTTGTTGTATTTTATGATATCAGCTACTATTACCCTTTCAAATCAGATGTAATGCTTGTTTTGTGCAGGAGCACAAAACAAGCATGACCATCTGAAGAGTATTATATGGTGTAGGATTTTGATAGCCACCTTTATATTGCAGCTATTATAAGTTGCTCTATAAACTACTGTATTTAAGCTACTATGTAAAATGTTCTCAAATTGGCAGGTTCATTTTTGTAAGCTCAAAGCAGGAAACCTTTTGTTCCAAAATGTTAATACCTTAGAGTCCTCACTTGGTAAACTGAGTGACCCTGATTTCTTCTATGACCACACTAGACTGACATAGCACTCTCAGTGGGACTAGTAGGGCTATAATAACATGTGGCTATGTTATTTGCACTGTCAAAGAAAGCCCTCTCAGGACTCAGGAAAAGAATGAATTGTCCCTCTCTCTGTGATAATGATGGTCTTGTGACACCTAGCTATAGGAATTTTGGAAAGTGACATGGGACTACAGAAAGCTGTTGCTTAGCTTTATCCAGGCTATATTTGTCTGTGCAGTGTTTCTCAGCAAGCATACCAATGAATAAGAGCTTTGAAGTAAAATTGCTCTTAACTGCTGTGCTTGCAGGGGTAGGTGGTGCTCTGGAAAATGATGACCCTTCCAAGATGGTTATGGTATTATCTGCTACGAATTTTCCCTGGGACATTGATGAAGCTCTCCGACGGAGACTGGAGAAAAGAATTTATATACCCTTGCCCACAGGTATCTTTGATAAGACCATTTTCCTTTCCTCTCTATAAAAGATTTGTTGAAGATTACTGCAGGACTGTTGTGTTTGTGAGGAATTCTGGTGGTTTTTTAAGAGAAGTGCAATTCAGGGGTTAATCATTTATCTGGATAGCTTTACCTTTAAAGAGAGTGAGAAAAAGAGAAATACTCCTTGCTTGCAGGCTGAAAAACAACAGGCTGTGGCATTTCATTTTAAGCCAGTGATGTGTTCTTATATATTGAAAAAGATTTGTTTTAATCATCCTGGAATTATTTTAAATGTTTCACTATCAGTCCTTGAGTGATCATCAAAGGCAGCTTTTGGACAGGTTCAGAAATATTACAAATGCACTCCTTGCCCTTGCAGACAGGTGCAAAGAAGAGGATCCATGACTTTTCACTTACAGACTTGGTACATTGCAAATCGCTACTTGCTTGCTTTTATTACTCTGCTTCCAATCACTCGGAATGCAGCAGGCTGATTGCTCTCTTGCCTGAGGACATCTCAGCTTGTATTGTCCTTCCTAGCTCTCATTCACCTGTCCTATTAATTATGAGATTCCTATCACTTGAAGTTTACGTGTAGCTTCGTTTCTTCTCGGAACAGTGAGTGGATGCCTCATCTTCCTGCATGAGACCTCCAGGTAACAAGATGCATATCTGTAGTGACAGTAGTTGTGATTGAGTTTAGCAGGTCTAAGGACACTTAATTTTTCTACAGCTTGTCTCTGAAGCTTACAGGCAGTATCAGCTCCTAACAGGATGCCTGTCTTTATGAACAATTATTTTAAAATCCTATCAGTTCTTCCTCTTGTTTCTAATGGAAACATATTGGTTTTTAACAGAGTGCATTACACCCTGGACAAGGTAGGTGATATGATCTGGTTTTATTTCCAGTGTTAGGGTCTGTTTTATGTATTCTGAAATAAGAATGTTGTGCTACTCTGGGCAAGTCTGAGTGATGCATTTATAACTGTGCTGTGTGATTTGATGTAGTCAGGCATTTTAACTGAAAAATTGGTATATAAGCATATGTACACCTGTATATTGTGGAATTTGATGCAAGTGTATATTCTGCAGTGCTTAATTTTCAAAATGCTGCACAGGCTTGTTTAGCCCCCCAGCAACAATTAGAAGAATATTCTCTGATGCAGGATACTCTCTGCAGGTATTCTGTGTGTACATTGTGCAGTCTAAATAATAAATCCCAATTTTATAGCTAGTGCCAGTTGCGTGTGATAGATAACTTCGTGCTCTTCACAGTTCTGCAAAGCACACAAAACCAGCAGCTTTAGACAAGTTTTCTATTTTCTTTTGTATTTCTTTTTCCCCAAAAGTTAAAAAAATAATAATTAGGAACATCAATAAATAAAACACAAGGTGTTTTATTGGACATTTCTTTAAGAGTTTTAGCCTTTCCTACTGTTACTTCTTCTTTTGACTGTGTCCTTTTTTATAGTTCAAAAACTGATGACTTGAGAAATAAAGATGCTGAGCTGGTATTATTTTTTTTCTGTACAGTGAAAGCAAGGAAAGCAGTCATCTTCTTTCCCACCCTTGTGCAGAGTACTAAGGAGGCCTAATCTGTCAAAAGTGAATTCCCTTTTATAAGCTTAGGCTATTTAACCTATGCACACAAATGAATCTATGCATATGCCCTCTGCAAGAGAAATGGTTAATTGACTGTGTAAGTGCTCATTTACACACCTGGTTATCACTGTGTTTGCACTGCATCTGTATAGGAAACTGGGATACCAGGACATTTGTATCATAAATATAAAAATAGATCTTTATGTTATTAATGTGTCTGTTTTCTATCAGACTTCAGCTGATTGCTTGAGTCCCAAGTGAATAAACTGCTTAAATATATGCTTAAATTTCAGCCTGTTGTTAAAGTGTTTATGCCCGCTGAAGCTCTTTTAATAGAATCCTTACTGTACTTCTAATGGAACTGTATGAAAAATATGCTGTCAAACCCTTGAATAAGGAGTGGATATAAAGGGAGGTGAGAAGAAAAAGACATTGTAGGATTGTGCTATTGTGCCCTTGGGTAATATGTGAACAAATGTTTTATCACATGAGACAAAATAGACGTTTTTAGTGACAGATCACTTTGACAAATATCTCTCAACATTGCTGTTTAAATATACTGCATTTAACCAAATACTTTACTGTACTAGATTGCACTCTTCACTATGACTTGTTCTCTCTCTTTTCTTATATTGAATACTTTTGTTGTTACTTTTCACTGAAAAATGTAAGTTGTGTTTATATGTTTTCTTAATGTAACTCTTGCAAATATATATTTTTATGTTATAGCAAAAGGCAGAGCAGAACTTCTTAAGATTAATCTTCGGGAAGTAGAATTAGATCCGGATATCAGCCTTGAAGAAATCGCTGAGAAGATTGATGGCTATTCTGGTGCTGATATCACTAATGTTTGCAGGTATGTCATTGCCCTTAATTTGCAAACAGGACTGTGTTGAAAGTTATCGTTTGTGTAATATGATATAAGGCAATATCCACTACAATGTAAGCTATGCTCACAGTACCTGGCTTTGTACCCCAAATCTATTTATTTTATTCATGTATTGCTGTCATGTCAGGCGGTTTAAAGACCATGGAGTCTTTCTGGGATATGTTGTTTTCTTGGATCTGAATAAAAAAAATTTTTTTGAGCAAATCTCATGTTAAAATTGGCTGCATTTACTCTAGTTTCTGCATTTGTTAATAGAGTCCAAAGCAGATTTTTTTAATTCCCATTAGTTCAAGAGCTAGAATTCCATAATCCCAACCATTCCTTTCCCAGAATACTTCTTTGAGACTATTTAATGCTGGAGGGTTGGAAAGCCCCCAGAGCAACAGGGTGTCTACCTGAGTCTTCTAGGTGCAAAGGGGATATAGATAGTTTATAATTTTAGTATCAACATTCTTTCCATTCTTTTCCCCCAACTGGTTTCCTTTTTGATAAGTCAATCTTTTCTGTGTAGGATAGGCATTTGAAGAAACTTATCTGAAGGAAGTTTATTCCCTTAAGAATCCTGTCAAGACAAACTGATCCTATAAGACCATGGCTTGGAAATCTTCCCTGATGCTTTTCTGAAAATGTGAAATCACTCCAGGAGGTTGAAACGTAGTGTGTGTCACGTAGTAGTGAATTTACATGTTCTCCCTAAGGCTTGTGTTATCCCTTGCTAGGAAAGACCTGGGGAAAGAGAAAATGTAATTTCAGACTGCCTGTGAGCCGTGGTGTAAGAAAATGAGCAGTTTTCTTCATGCCAAAATGCCAGCATGGCAGGATCTGAGCTGGGGAAGAGTCACAGAGCAGGCAGAAAATTAGGAGCCACAGGAATGGATGGACTCAGCACTGCAGAGCCATGGGATGCTGTGTCTGAAGTTCTACCCTTCACCCATCTAGGTGCTATGGACAAGCAGGCAGCAGAGCTGAGCTGCACTCAGAATATTTGCTAACTGTCTTTGTGCCTGTGCTGTAGGGAGAATGTTGAAGCCTAAAAGAAATGGGGTGTAAAAGCTCAGACTATTTTATAAGGAAAAACTCGGGTGCAGTTTTTCTCCCACCCTGCCCTTTCTTGCCGTAAAGTTGTGAAATTTAATCTCCATGAAACATTGTAAATAGTTTTCTTTTTTATAGTTTTAATTATATCTGCACATTTACCATATGCTTAAATGGGTTTTGGTGCCAATGCATTCTTTCTGCTGAAGTAATGTAGTAATATGGGAAAATGGAAGATACGAAAGATGTGAGCTCTGGTAAATAAATGCTCTCTTAAGTATTCCTGCCAGTGGTTTCTAGCAAGAGATTTCTAGACAATCAAACTCATAGGCTTACAGCGCATTCTTCTAGCAATTAGCTCCCATGTGTTTTCCTCTATTTCCAGGGATGCATCTTTAATGGCAATGAGAAGACGTATTAATGGCTTAACTCCAGAAGAGATTCGTGCACTTTCTAAAGAGGAGCTTCAGATGCCGGTTACCAAGGGTGACTTTGAGCTGGCTCTGAAGAAAATCTCCAAATCCGTTTCTGCTGCAGACCTGGAGAAATATGAAAAATGGATGGTGGAGTTTGGATCTGCTTAATCTCAGTAACAGCTTTCCTTTGCTGGAGATTTGTCGTTTTTGTTGTTCTCACTTTCAAAATGAGTTAGAAATCTTTTTAATGTTTTAATAAAATGACTGTCTCTGCCCTCATCCCACCCCTTTCTGGTGAGAGGATCTTTTAAGCTATGTGCCTTTAAAGGGAATGAACACAATAATGAGATGATATTATAAAAATTATTTTATCTCTAAAACAGAAAAATAAGACAAACAGGAAGGGAACAATCATACTTCTGAGGGTAGTCTTTTTATTTTTCAAATGAAAAGCAGTGTTGCTTAACTTCCTCCTAGTCATTTTTCATCGCTGGACTCAATAAGTCATCTGGGGGATGTGACTCCAGAGGAACAGACAACGGCTTGCTGTACTCTCTTGCTATTAAGTGCTGCTTCTGCCTCCCTTGTAAGTGGCATCCAAGTTACTATTCTTTCTTTCTGTGCTCAGATATTCAAAGCAAAGCCTGTGGATTAACAGGCATTACAGAGAGGAAATGAGGATAATTTTTCAATCAAGACATGAGCTTAATCTCCTCTCATGTACACTCTTTTGTAATTGATGTCAATTCAGACTGTTATCAGTGTTACTTGCAATGCCTCCTGATGGAAATGAGAGGGAAAGAAAAAGCATTGATTGTTCTCAGTCCAGTATATACTTGTTCTCTGAATATAGTTTTAACCTGTTTTACCAATAGGCATTTTGACTTAGGTTATATCATCCTGTGCCTTGGCTATGCTATCTAAAGGTAATTGTTATTACTATTATTATTTTAGTACTAAGAGTTTAATACACTAAAGACACCTAATATTAAGGCTGTATTTGAAACACAAGGCTATCCTTATAAAAGGCATGAACTTTTCCTGGCATTACTAGGCAAAGGGACTTGTACCTGTTTATGTTGTAGAACAGTTATGGCTAATTTTATTGGTGAAGATTTCTTAAAAATGTTGAAATATTGCTGGTTTAATGAGACCTATAAAATAATTTTATGATCTCATTTATGTTCTTAACTGTTTCTTTCTTTCCTTCATACAAGAGTTGTGATGAGAAGTGTTGACTTTAAAGTCTAACATGACAAATTCTCTCTAGAGTATTCCTGTCACACAGTCTTTTCACAGACTCAGATTGTGAGGCTGGCACAGGAACGTTTCCTGTAGTAGGAATGTGAAGGAGTGGTCAAAAGCAAGGATTAACAGAGAAATATGCAATTTCAAATTTTTGGTTTTGTTGTGAGCTAGGCCTTAAATATCTTGGTGGATGTTAATTGCCATGCAGCTTGGTAGGTATTCAAATATTCAGCTCTCTGCTGAGACTCCTTGTGGGACAGACAGATGTGATGAACTGGTGTAAGAAACACAGAGCACCTCCTATTGAATGGGAATATATTTTTATTTTCTTATTTTTGTAAGTTCTTGGAAGTTTCCCAATTATGTCAGTAATTCAGTGCACAGGTCTCTTGGGCAAAGTCATTTTAACCACTAAGGCAAAAACTTTAAATCAAATACTTAGTTTGCTCAGGGAAGTAGTAAAATCACCACCCTTGAAGTGTTTAAAAAATGTGTAAATGTGGCACCTGGGGACATGGTTAATGGTAACATTTGATGATATGAGAGGTCTTTTCCAACCTAATGATGCTATCATTCCTCCTGGGCAATAACTTGACCTTTATAGCGAGAAAGATATGAAAATACCCCTATTGTCTGTTATTTCTTCCTTTTTGAAAATCTAGACTGCTGCAGTTGTTTGTTTGTTTTACTGCAGTAGAAATTTGTAAAGCTGCACGAATCTTTTGTGGCCAGTACCAGATTAGCACTACAGGGTCTCCCAGTATAGAGGCCATTGCTGGAAAGGAGCTTAGTCTGCAAAGCCAAGATGTAGAAGGGAGTGGAAAGCCAGTAACAACCCTATTCAGCTGCCCAAGAGCAGTGCTGTGATTCAGCAATTGCTGCTTTGTAGGGTCTAATTACCAGTTTGCTCATTTTCACATTGAAAGAAGCAGTGGTCTTCCTACTTGATGAAAGCACAGAACTTGCTGAAAATGTCAGCACTTATCCCTTTGGTGAGCATTCTGCCTTAAGGTATTAAATTTCCCTCTTGTCTCTTAAGCAAGATTCACTGCAGTGAGCATTTCCTTTAGTAGGAATAATACAGGTGCTGCAGTCTTTTTCTCTAAAGGTCATTGTTTGTACACAAGAAATATTTTTATTGTACAGGTCCATTCATCCTTTACAGTTGCAGAATAGGAAAATGAAACTTTTCAGGCAGTAGATATTTGTGATAGTTTTGCCCCAGCATTACTGCTGTGACTTGGGCCCTGCTAGATCATGCAATCCAGAAGACTGCTGAGACCTTCAGAGAAGGGAGCTTTTTGTGCTCACCATCTCATCTTTAAAAGTCATGCTGGCACACTTACCTGGGTGGGCTTGGAGACTGGATTATTAACTACATGGGAGCCAGCATTGGATGCAGCAAGGAACAACTCAGGAAGGAAGGGCAGCCAACAGATGCAGCAGGACAAGGGCCAAAGGATGAACTTACAGCTCAAAGACCAGTTCACGTCCCACTGGTGGAAACCCTCGTGGGTTTCTGGATTTCTTGGAGAGAAATGTACAAGTCTGTCACAGCCTGCTGCAACGTGTTCAATCTGTGCCTTTTTTTGTAAGGACACCATCTGCACACATGGGGGTACACACACACAATGGGTGGTGCACCAGTAGTTGCATATTTATTATATAAAAACATATATTAAAGCTGTGTTTATATGTTTTTAAACAGTTGTGAAGCCCGTCTAGGGTGGCACTCTAAATTTTTTTACAATAGGCAATATGAGAGTATTAAGTAATAAAAGTGTGGTAGAGTCTTACTCACTGCCATCTATGGGTGCTTTGCTGTGAACAGCTTCCAAAGCCTGTCATACAATGTGGGTCTTTTCAGCATGTCATGTTGCTCTTATACGAAATCTTGGATGGAGAGCAGTTAAAGCACAGTGGTTTTGGACAAAGTAGTCAGCAATACTTTCCCACTAAATTGTCCTTTTTCTTCCACAAGCAATAAAATGGGGTTATACTCCAATGCCCAGCACATGGAAGGAGTGTAGGGAAGAGGAGAGCAGATGCCCCAGCAGATGTTCATTGTAACCACCTGATCCAGACCGCAAAGAGCCAGGCATCCATTTCTTGCTCCTGGGCTGGAGGCATAATCATGCTCCAGATAAGCTGTATCATTAAGTGCCCCCTACTCACAAGACTTTCAAAAGAAAAGTGTTTATTAGGATGGAGCTTTCAAACTTAGAAAGAGACCCAAGGTCTCTCTCTACTGAGTAGATTATTTGAATTTTTTCACTAATTTCCTTGTTAAAGAAGGGATTTTCCAGTGTTTCATAATGCCTCAAACATGAAAGAGCGAGCTAGAGTAATGCTGATGAGCGGATTTCAGGAGAGGTCAAATCTTTCCATAGAAAGCTCAACTCAAACCTGTTTGAAAGAGACTGAAATGACAAAGGTGCTCTGACTTGTTCTGATCATGGGAAAGACGAAAGGACTTGTGTGCTGTAAAGAAGTACATCCCCAAATTAGCAAAGATTCATGCTACAATCCACGCATGAGGAGGTGGAAGCAGACGAAGAAATGGTGAATTTTTTTTTAAATCTGTTATTGGAATTATCCACCCTGAATCAGGTTATGAACTGCGATTTTTTCAGAACTGTAGTGACAAATGATGAACAGGCTGGGGACACTGTGCTGCTGGGGAACAGGCAGGGAACTTGGGAGTGCTAGAGCTGCATGTGGTATAAAATGTGTCTCAGCACCATTGCCCTCTGTGTGACGTGCCCACCAGGCAGCCCTGTGGAGCAGAGTGGAGCCAAGATGGGCAGGAGTATTCTCAGTTGTGCTCTGATGGAATAAAGCAGAATGCTGGTGATAGCAAAGGCAGGGCAATGGTGCACTCAGATAATGTGGCACAGTTTTTTCCCTTGCTAAAATTAAGAGTTTCACTAGAGCACTGAGTGAAAACTTTGCTGTAACTGCCAGTGCCTAAGTCACCTGTGTTCTGAGCCCACCTGCCACACACACCACAGCTAACAGAAGTGCAGCAGCAAGATGTGTTCCTGCATTCCACAGCACAGGGACAGAGATGATCCTCCGCCTTCTGAGCCAGCCTGGGTTTTTGTGCTTGTTGTGATGTGTTCTTGTGGCACACTTTCCGCATACACTCTGGTTCAGTACCTCTAATAGAGAAGTTCCTTTTGTGCAATATGGAGCTGTTTTTTGATTGGTTAAACTGCCATGCTTCTAACACATGGCTGCATGTATGTGTCTTTAAAAAAGTCGTGATTTTCTTCTTCTTTAGAAGGCCCCAGCTAGCATTTAAAAGAGGTCAGATGAAATGTCTTGGCCAGCCTCGTTGACCAATGCAAGAATATTTTCCTCAGCTCTCAAGGAAATTTCTGGCTTTGTAATGAAGAGGTAAAGTGTGGGGATGTTCCCACTCCTACTGTACAGGCAGAGTTAGAGTTGTATCTTGTCCAGACTCTTTTTTCCTGGCTTTTGTTTGTGATCTTTTTGTTGTAATAAGAATATTTTTCCCAGTGTTATGGGGAAAATATGACGTATTTGTTCAGTGTCTGGGTTAGGATTTTGAAGATCCCATGATCTGATTAGTAATGAGGAAGTTGAACCCATTTCCAGGATGTTTACTTTTGGAGACGCTCATCATGTGTCCTGCCTGAGTGTCTGGTTGTACAGTAAGCAATATAGCTTAGTGAAAACACACTTAAATATACAATATTTAGAGTATTTGTTTGACAAAGAAATTGTTACTGCCAGTTTGCAACTGTATTGCTCTCATTTGTAAGCAGCCACTTTCATGTTTTTTAACTGAGGTAAAAGAAAATGTCTCAGAATTGAGAGTTATTTGAACTTGACTATGGAAAGCAACAAAGGTAGACAAATACTTCCCTGGAAGAAGATACAAGAGAACACAAGACACAGAGAGCTGCAATCTCTTCTTTTTGCAGCTTTCATTTTTGTCTAGCAGTTGCATTTCTGGACTGTGTTTTCTCTTTCTAATTTGTTTTTAAATAATTAGCATTGCTTATCAATCTCTCAAACAGCATTTGCAGATGATTCAATTCCACAGAGCCCTCTTTATCTTTGCTTCTGTTGTTTTGGCACAGCGTGTATTGTGACATCTGCCTGAACAGGCTGGTGGCATGAGATCTCCCCTGTGAAGGAAAGGTCACCTAAATTGTGAAGGTGAGAAGAACAGTGCTTATTTCCTATTGGACTGGTAGGAACAGAAAAGGTAGCAACTCTGCACAGGCATTATAAAAACAACCAAGAAGAAAAGGGGAATACCCTCAATGAGAAGCTGACAGCACAGAAATATAAATAGTGATTAAAATGTGGGTCTCTGCATCTTCACAAGTGAGGAGAACATACTTATATCGGTGGAAGTGGCCAAAAGGAAGGCAATTGGAAGCACGGCCAACAGCTTTTATCACACAGCATTGATGCTTTAAAACATGCAAATGTCCAGGGGCAAATTTGTTACTGCTACTACAAAAGCTGCCTTCTAGATAATCAACCTGGACTGTATAATATCTTGCTGCCCATCTTGAAATATCTTCATTTTGCCACATTTTGCCATGTGGTGGGGCTGGAACTGTGTTTGGAGATTGAGAATAAGGCAATATTAAGAGTGGTGTGTGTCTGTAGGGTCTTGGGGCTGTTTTGTGCTTGGTAAAATTTGGGTGTGCAAGAAGAGATGCTCCAAGTACTTATGAGGAGTTGAGAAGGTAGAAAGATGTAGAAGGAGATGGAAAGAACCGGGATGAGTGGAGAAGACAAAACTCTCCCTCTAACTCCCAGTTTCCACACCTAAAGCAGACAATAATATTTTTCTGTTGTTTCTGATTTGCAACCCCTATCATATTGTGTATTAAATAGAGATAATTCTTTTCTTTAAGAGAGCTAGTTTTTTTCTCTTCGATACTCTTTGGAGACCCCTAATAGGTGTTACAATGAGCTACAGATGACAGTCTGAAAGGCACTGTCCCGTGTCATTCTAAGCTTGCCCGAATTTCTTGTGGAAAAAATCTATTATGGTGGGTGTTTATTTTAATTTCTACTTTTTAGTTTGCTCAGAAAAATGAAGCTCAGTGAACTTGATGTTCTTTTGGGGTGTTTGTTTACAGGGTGTTTTCTTCTGTGCAGATTAGCATTTCATTAGCAAATGGCAGAGCCATGTTAAATAAATATTTGTCTTTCCTTAAATTATGCTTGTGTAGAAAGGTCCCTGAATATGAATATCTACACCTCTGTTGAAACTAATTAGACGTTTCTACTGTGGTTCTGGGGCACCAGGCTCTTTCCCTCTCACTGAGGATTCAAGAACCTGCTCCTCCCTTGCCTGAGTACATGCATCAAAAAATTGGCTGATTTTTTCTGGGGCTGCCAGCCACGCACCGGTGGAACTGCCAGATCAGCCTCCTTCTCTAGACGCTGGGATTTCAGATTGATTTAAACTAGGGACTGCCCAGCTTCAGCAAATGCTTGGCACACAGTCCAGGCTCCTCTCCTTCACCCAAAAAAGGCCACTGTGCTTTCGCAAAATGAGTGAAGCCTGTGGGAGCAAATTGTGAGCAGAAAGCTGGGAGGTGTTTGCGGAGGAGCTCAGTCGGTGCTTAGGTAGTGTAGGACACTGGGCTGCAGCCCTGTGTGCCTTGCTCCTGGAGGGTCCTATGCAAGGAATTTTGCTAAGGACATTAATATTTCTGTGGGCATTGCATCTCTTCAGAGACCTGTGTTGTGCAAGGTGATGGACAGGCACATAGGAATGACAACCCCACACTGCAAAAGAAAGGGGATATCAGTGAGACAAGACAAAATGGGCAAAGGAAGAAGAAAAGGAAGTAGTAAGAGATCCATACCATCATGGGTCAGCTAAGATGTACTGAAATCTTGTTGCTTTCCCTGATGCTTCTTAGCAGACCTAGACTTGATATCTTCCAAGGGCTGAGTCCTAAAAGAATATTTGCTGAAGTAAGATGTCCAGACCACTGCCATGGGATGTTTTGCACTTTGGCTGGGAATTTCCCAGACCCAGCTGTGACAATGTGGGACAGCTGGCAGCATGGTCAACCTCCTCTTTGTGTAGATGAGTTTTGGACAATTTCCTTCTGCTCCCAAAGAGAGGTGTTGCAACATCTCCTTGCTCAACTTCTTGAAGGATTTCTGGTCCTACCAAGACTTTTCTGCTGCTGTTGTTACTCTGCACAGAGCTGTACCGTTTGTGTCAGTAATCTCTGCTCTTCAACTTCAGTTTTCACTTTGAAAAAATCTCATTTTTTCCTTAAGAATTTATTTAAGGTCTTATGAAACAAATGTTCCAGTATGTCTTCCAGTCTCTAAGGAGTCATTGCAAATTTGTATTTAAGCTTTGTTTTTTATTTCAGCCTTTGATTTTTCCATGTAATTTTTTTGCACAGAGAGGTATGTGCAGGTATTGAGCATGCAGAACCCAGTTGTTCAGCCAGGACAAATCACTCAAACACTATTTTATATGCCCTGTACACAGAATTTATAATCCCTTTGATTTAGTGTTCTTAGGATGTGGTGTTCACACTGGATTGATAAATACTGAAATTTTTTTAAGAAGCACAAATGCTGCAGAGCATAAGAGCTCAACTGGAATGGATTCAGATTCCTGCTGAGCTCTGAGTTATAGAAGACCACTTGACTCCTTTATCCAACAGAAACCTCCTAAATGCAGCTGTCTGTAGAAAAGCGTTCTTTAAGACAGTAAGAAATTGTCAGAAAAAGAAAATGTTTAAATTGCTTTCAAGACTGATAAGCCTTCTGAGGAAATTTTAAGAGCTGCAACAGCTCAGCAGTTGCTTTACTTGCTGACATGATCCTATTACTAAAGTGCTTAGAAATGCCCTTTCTCGAATTTAGGTGCAAACCAGACCATGTGCCAGTGAGAGTAGTATGGGGTTTATTAGCTAGTATTTGATAATAAATAGTAAAAAATGAGAGAGAGAAATATGTGGGGGAGAGAAAGAAACAGGGAGAGAATATGGAAAATATCACCTTTTCGTTGATCCTAACAATGTTCCGTTGATCCTCTACAGCTGATCTTCTTGGTGATGAAGCATAGAATGCCTAGAGTTAATATTCCCTCAAGCCTGGAGGTGATGTCCAGGCATGGTCCTGTGTTTCACCATTGTCTTTTGTAGCAGACTTTGACTCTCTTTCATCATGTGCAGTCCTGTGCAGCAAGGCTCTGGGGAATACTTTGGGGGTTCTTTGATGGATGGTGACTGCCTTCAGCTGGGTCTCATATGAAAGTTCTGTAGATGTGGCCAGTGTGGTAGGGGCACCTCGGAACTGTGCCTGTTTGTGTAATCGGAGGATGGGTCTTTATTGCCTCTGACCAGAGGTTATGCCACGCACCCGAATCCTCCTCCTGCCCCGGTTGTGGGGGTAGTCCGTGTAAACCTGGCTTCTGTGAGCTGTGCTCTTCCTCCACCAGAAACTCAGCAGAGGATGAACCTCAGAGCAGCTGGTGGCTTTGGCCTTTTGGTGGATGCAGACCTTTACTTCCCCCAGAGATGATAGAAAAATGGGTATCCATTTATTTAAATAGCAGCTTGATTTTCAGTCCAGACTCCCAGTCAGTTATCATAAGGCAGGTTTCTTTAATTGTAGCTTCTTTATACAGTTTTTGTTAAAAATAAGAAAAACTTCATAGTAATATTTGAGACATGAACTCTTTCAGTCTCTGAAATATATGCTCAGCAGATTTCTTCTTTGTGCATCCAGCAACAGTAGTGGGGGCTGGATGCAGCTCCCAGCCATGGGGCTAGGCTCAGGCACGCACCTCTTGCTCAGAGGAATTTCAGATTTAAAGCCAGCACAGAGGTTTTTCTGCAAAAAGCTGACTGCAAATATCCATCACCAAGAAGACCTAGATCAATATGATGCATGAGGCTGTTTAGAAAACACAGATATTTTAAAAAGTGAGCTTAATTGGAAGTTTCTATTTGCAGCTCTCTGGTGTGTTATTTTTCTAATGCAGAAGAGTAGGAGTCTTTTAAAAGGTCCATGCTTACTACTGGCGAGTTGCATACTTTGGGATATATTTATGAACACTACCCGTGCAGGTAGGGAAATTACCTGAGCAGCCGCAGCCTGGGGGTGAGGGACCAGCATGCTCTTGTCTGGGTGGAAGAAAGGTTTTCCTACCCTTATCCCCTGGGCATCTGTTCCCAGTGCTAGCACTAGGTTTAAGAGAACATGGGAGATTTGAGTGCCTCCACAGCAGAGGCAGTGGGAGAAATTCAATTTCAGGACTCTGATGGTACTTTTCCACACAAAGCTATCCAGAGGGGAAATGCTGTGGCCAGTTGGGGTGCTGGCATTAACCCCCATGCTCCACTCATCATTTTTATAGTTTATTGATACTTTAGGGACAGAATCGCCCCCTCACCACAAGGATTTTTCCCAAGAACATAACTGGCAAGAGGAAAAAAGCATCTAAACCAAAATACGGGATTCTAGTTTTCATGAATGTGGATTCTGTTGCCTACCAGCTTGTATTTGGGCAAACACACATCAATTTCCATCCCCTAAGTGACCCTGCCTCTATCCTGACATGTGGAATTACCATCCAATCTTCTCTCATACACCTCAGTAAAGTGCAGTGACAACCACTCTGTATGCAATTTTCTCAAGAAGGTTTATGCTCTTACAGTTAAAAACTGTGCCTGGTTTAATTCAGCTTGGTGTGTTCTCCTGTGGGCTTTTCTCAGACTGATTTTTTGTACCCCCTTATCATCCCAGATTTTCTCTCCACACATGTACTCATGATACGTCATCGGATCACCTGTTAGTTTTCTTTCTGACAAGTTACAGTGGCTGACCTCTAGAATCTCTCCCTTGAAGACATTTTCTTCTGCTCTCAAAACACTTTTTATGCTCCAATTTTTTTGTGTGCTCTTTGAAATACAGCACCTCAGCTGGATCCAGTAATTTAGTGTCTATGTTACCTAGGACATACACAGAGAAAGAATTGCCTTCTAGTCTAATTCAGCCTCTGGCTGCTTATCCACCGAGATACCAAACTATCTCATTCTGCTGCAGAACACAAAAAATGGATCCTACATTTGAAAACAGGAAGGCCAGATTGTGGTATTGAAAAGAGAAAAATTGACCAAACACGAAAGCAAAACCGGGCACGATTAATAGCACACTATGATAAAAACCTGGACACATTAATTGAAATAACATGCTGAGAAAACAGTTTCTTCCACTTCAGAGTCGATTGCAAAGCTCTGCTTCTGTCGAGACTCCTGGGTGCTGGGAAGGCTGTGCTCTGGGAACTGCAAGGTGCCAGGGCAGCCCTAGGGAGGGTGAGTGACTCTGGGGCAGCACGGCTGCTCTTGGAGACACTGCTTGTTGCGTGTGCTTCTTGTTGGACACGTGTGGGAGGGTGTTCTTAGCCCAGAGGAAAAAGCAATGCCAGGGAAGTGAACACTGGTGTATAGAGACTGTTGATGGAAGCTTGATGGACTGGACAGAGACTGGTGGGTATCACCAAGGTAGCTGGTGCACCTTGAGGTACCAAGAGATGGTGACAGTACTGAGCTTGTTCAGCCGTAGGAGGAGAAGGCAAGGGAAAGATCCAGGTTTTGCCGGCAATGACTTCATGGGAGGTAATAAAAAATATTAATCTAGACCTTTATAGGACATACATGGCGAAGAGAAAACAGAGAGCACAGGAAACTCTGTAGATATAAGGTATAAGGATGGCACTGTGCGATTGTTCAAACATGGCACAGGCTGCCCAGACAGGTGGCTTCTCTCTCTTTGGAAGTGTTCAAATTCATGATGGCAATAAGCACCTTGCTATAACTTTACCTGTTTAGAGCCGGGCTGAAAAGGCTTATTGACATAGGAGTATGAAAAAATTTGGTCTTCATGCAGCACCACTTTTATTAAATAAAGCAGAGTAATCCTAGCCCGTGGAGCAGCATATCCTCTTGGACAAAGGCATTGCACACACTGCTTGTAGGAGAGCTGTGCTGATAATGCCTCTTTGACCAGAGATGACCCAGGTACTTTTCAAGCACTGCTGGGAGCTCTTACAGAGGCATCAGCTGCACCAAGGCCCTGGAGAGAGCCATGGACAGTTTTAGAAATTCCTTAGTTTTGACCTCTTAACCTATGATCCTAATTGATGTCAGGTCATTGGCAGTGATGAAAAGAAGACTACTGAGCATCATTTGGCCACACAGGGGTGATGTGAGAGGCTTTGTGACATGGGAGCCAAATCACCTCACTTCAGGTGTTGGAGGCAGGGCTGGAGCCCAGCTGGCTCACTGGGCTCTTCTTTTCACCGGTGGAAAGAGGTGTGATCCCCTTGGAAGATTCAGCTCATTCTGAGGTGTGTGTCTAACAGTGGTGAACTTACAGTATTGATGATGGTATTTGGAGATTACTGTCTTATTTATTGGCTACAGACTAGGAGTCTAATCTGGGGCAAAAAACTTAGATTTGACCAGTGGGAACAACCCATTTTGGGATTTGATTATAAGTGTAGTTGAAGACTCCGCAATACTCAACCTTTCTGGGAAGGCAAAAAATCCCTGTGGGTGCCAAGGTCAGCACGGAGGAAATATACTGCCTTCGTGGGATCAGCAATAAGAAAAATAGATGGCTAAAGCTAGAGAAGGAAGTCCAGTTACTGACACTTTATGCCACTATCCTGAACTTCTTCTTCAGAGTCAATTTTCTCATACTGAGGAGATAAAGAATTATGCTTCATGTTGAAAAAAAAAAGTGTTTATCTTTGGTGAAAAAGAAACACCTCATTTTGATCTCCCCTGACCAGGCTACGAAAGGCATCCATGTATGTCATTGTCTCCGCATTTTTTATTCCATTCTCTGATTCCAAACACCTTTTCAGTACACCTCATATTTCTCCTAAATGGTATCTATCTATTTTTTTTTAATGACTCTTCTTCCGTTGCTAGCAGTGCCTCATCCTTCTTCAGGTCATGCTACAAAATTATGTACTGCAGACACTGCCTGGCAAGGCTTCAGAAAAACTTTCACTGCTATTCAAAAGAGAACATTGCTATATGATTCTCAAAGGCAGCTTTCGTATTGGTCAAGAAAGGCTGGTTTATCTCTGCAATGAGACTTACAATAAAGCAAGGAGTGCTGATTTACATCTGGGAACATTATGCTCTGTGTGCACAAAGAAGAAGGAAAAGTTTTTTTCTGTGGAAATCCCAAAAGAACATTTTGGAAGCTACCTACAAGTGTACAGAGAACCCACTGTGCAGGAGGGGAGAGTTGCCAGGTAAGGCTCTCTGTCCCTCAAGATTTCTACTAAAGCAACAGTGCTGGTGACCCTGACACCCAACACATTTTCCTTCACTGTAAACAGCACTGATGGAAAACCAGCAGATTTGAGCTTGTTCCACCTGTTACATTAAATGACATATAAGTTACAAAAATTTTTCCACCACTGCAAAATGCTTCCCGGATTTTAAGTTTTTGATTATGTGCTTTGAGCCCTGGGAAATGTCATGAAGAATGAGAATATTTCATCCCTTGTTCACTATCTGATGTCTTTTAATTTTATGTCCTAGAGATAGAGCAGTGTCCTCTACCCATGAGCCTGCTTGAGGGAGGGCAGATGTTAGTTCATTTAGTTCTGCTGTCTTCACCAACTTTTGTTATTCTCTCCCTGAATTGCTACTAAACAGGACTTCAGCCCTGGGGCTTTTTTTCCATGCTGATCTCCTGAGGTGTAATGTGCCAGCTGACTCCATCGCTGTCATGTCCCTTGGTCTTGCAGTTCCTGAAGCCAGAGATCACAAAGGGACCGCTGATTGCCAGGACCTGGGAACTGCTCTGGAAGCAGTGTCTTGAAAGGAGAGCCCTAAAGAAAAACTTCTCTTCTCACTGCCATAGAAACTGAACAGACCATATAACTTGTTTCTTCTCTCACCTGCAACAAGCCAGCACATGATGTGACTTGACCTATGAAGATATTTGTTTCAAGTGTCACGCAATTGCTGAAGAAATGGGATTGAACAAGAATACAAAAGGGAGGAAAAATGTCCCAAAGTTCTTTGAAAGCTTCTGAGCAAAGAGGGAGGGGTTTGAGGAATGGTGGAATTTCTCTGTAATGACAACCAAGCGAACAGAGAGGTCAAGAAGGAATTGTTGGCCTGGAAGAGTTCACTATGGACATAGAAGAAAACTAGCTGTGTGGTATGATCTTTGCTGGGGCACAGCACACTGCAGAATCAGCAGAGCTGCAGGCTTGCTGGGTATGTTTCTACTGTACAACATTTTTCATTCAGCAGTCCCATATTTCATCTGATATCCATTCCAGTGTGAAGCTGCATTTCTTGGGTAGCAGTGTTTTTAGCTGGAGTCCCGTCTTAAAAAGAGCTCCCACTATGATGTTTCTAGACCAGCGTGCAATAGTCACTGCAGTTCATGCAAGACCCTGATAAAGCTGAAATTCTCCTGGGAAATATTATGAAACCGTAATTTGTAGGTTTATATGTTTAATGTGGTATCAAATTAGAAGAACTCTGCATTTAGTTGTGAATTTCAAAAATCCGGATATTATCCGTGAGCCCTGACAAATTGTCTTTATATTTTCTGCAACCATGTGGCACAACCTTCTCAGAGTTGACCCCTTTGTCCCAACACTTCTTTCTCATAACCAGGGAAGACTCTCTGGTGCGAGTGGTAAAGCCTTAAGGAATAAACCTTCCCACCGTTCCCTGCTGACACTGGACTCCACTTCCCCCTTTTTCTCTTCCCACTCAACTCTGACTCTTTGCATCAGGCACTGCTCCAGCCTCAGCCTTTTAGAGGCTGGGATGGAATACCAGGAATATTTTCCCCTGCCGGGTTTGCCCCGCCGTGCCCTCAGTGAGCTCAGCCAGGGAGGCATGGACGGGACACAGAGGCTATTCCCTGACGAAACAGTATCATTTGTTTGGCTGAAAAGTTTGCCCCACCTGCCCAGGTGGGTGCCTCCTGCCAGCACAGTGTGTGATTCTGTTCTCTCTGCCAAAGAATGCAAACCAGTGTGGGGTTGTTTTGGGTGGGACAAACCAGGCAAGCCAGAATTATTCACAGACACATAGTGCCTTTGGCAAAGCCCCAGTTTATTGTAAGTGCAATCTTTCTCACTTGCAGGTACCACCCTCCCTGCTTGCAAGTGCATGATCAGAAGCAACAAATCCCACAAGACCCATAGGGATGCAGCCGTCACCTTTGCCCTATCCCTCCCCTGAGTTCTCACACCAAATGTGGCAGCATCCTGCACTGGGCTCTGTGGAAACAGCTGTGATAGTCTGGTTCAATATCACAGCTCCCGAACATGATCAAGAATAGTTTTTTAAGTTTTTTTTCCACTTGTTTGGGCTTTATATTTTTTTAATTCTTTATAGATTTTGTGGAGGTTTTTTTTTAATGTATATTTTAAGTTTTAATTTCATTTTGAAATTGGTATCGCTGGCCCACTGTGGTCTGGGTATATGCCCACCCAAGCAACTCCCACATGATTATCCTGGTACAAAAAACTCCCAGCTGTGGCACTTTCCCTAAAACTCCTTCACTGGGATGATGGTGTGGGAAAGGTAGTTGTTGTCTTAAGGCAGAGACCATCCAGGTGCTCAAAGGCAAGCGGAGAACTCACCAGGAGGAGGAGACGGGAGGTGACCTGTGGGGCAATATTTTCTGAACACGCATCTATGGGCAAGGATTTGGCTTCAATTCACCTAGTGAAGTGCTTGGTTTTCCCGTGGAAGGATTCGGAATAATCATGCTGAGCATGGATGAGCCACGTTGGGATACTCTTCCACGGAATGCCGCCTACCATGTTTACAATGCTAACAGGGATGGAGCTAAAGAGCACCCAGCTTACAGCATATGTGAATGAATATTAAAAATTTCTGTCCACAGTGCGTCCATTTTTACTTGTTCCTGTGAAAGTGATCTTATAATTGCAAGTGCAATTTTTGTCTGAAAAAGTGCTACTGACTGCTGCCTTCTGAACAGCACACTGGTCAAGAGGGTGGCAGGGCGGGTGGCACTGGAAGGGGCTGAGGCTTCAGGTGTATTAATTAATATATGGCAAATTATTTAGTGAAATGGGGGAGATAGCACCAGACAAGAGACAGTGCTGACAAACTTTACCAATTTGTCGCTCCCAGCTCACAAACAGATCTTTTTCTCTCAGTGCCTGCCCCAACAACAGTGTTCCCACAGCATCCACTGCACCTCACGCTTATTTAAAAGCCATCCATAAAAATGCTCAAAGTGCTCAAGAAAATCCTGCAGTGTGCATAACAAAACTCATGAGCTGCTTTGTTCTAGGCCCACCAGTTTTGTAATCAAATAAATATCTCCGGGGTACCGGTAACTTACACACTGGTTTTTCATTGCTGAAAAGTGGTTCTATTTATTGAACGTCTGTTTTACTCTTGAGAGCTAAAAACTTCCTTTTCCCACCTCCTGCTGGAGGCACAGGCACCTATGGCAGCTAAAAAACATCGAGGTTCTTCTCTGTGGGGAGAAGAGAGCAATGACTCAAGGATATCCACTCTGTTCAGCTGTGGGCTCTGATGTCCATGCAGAAAAATTTTGGTTCCTGTGGAGTAGAGTTGCTCTAAAACTGCAGAGGTTTTTAGGTCAGAGCCATGTGGCAAATGCATTAAGAGAAAAGCTGGAGGACTGTGAAATAGAAAGGTGTGTTTGCTGGCAACTGTGGGCAGGTACTCAGGCAAGGCTCTCGGTGGGCGTGCCATGGCCAAGGAAGCATCACTGGCTGCTTTGCAGAGATCCATCTGCCTCAGGGATGAGATTTTAATATTCCTCCCCTCCACAGCTTTTTCTGCCAGGGGAAACTCCAAATTCCCTTCCTGGTTTGCTTTCTGAGTAACTACCATGTCTACGACACTGTGTGTGAAACATCCTGACAACACTGCTCAGCAGAAGCCAAACACTGCTACCATCCCCAGAAAACCTTGCCTCAGTACTTGAGGCATTTGGAACAAACAGGAACAGGAGGCTCTGTCTGAATATCAGGAAACACTTTTGCACTACAGGGGTGACAAATTAATGGCATTGATTGTCCTGAGACTTGTAGACTCTGTATATCTGATAAGAATTGGTTTTTATATAGTTGATTTAATTACTGTCCTCTACACATGACAAGAGCCTTAATTTCTCAAGTTGGTCCACAATATGCAAGGTAAAAAAATATTTCAATATACGGATTTCATTTTAAACCACAAGAAGTTATAGAATTTTAAGTACTATAAGGGAAAACGAGAACAAGGCGAAGTGGAAAAACAAATCATACATAGACTTTTGATACTTTCATTGCTAACAATGTCCCAGATCATCCAGTAATATAGACTAAGCTAGGTCTTACTTAGTTCTGAAAGCCTCATGTTTAACTACAGTATTATGTTGGTGAAAAATAATTATAACTACAGTAGTGGTTTGCATTGTAAAATTTTTGATTCCTTTATACATAGGTTGATGTTGTAGCTTGGGAAAATTTATGCTTAAATAGACCTGCACACTTGCTCTATGGGTCAGAAAAATTCATTGTATATACAATAGGTTACGTTTTATTCATAAATAGATTATTCTTTGAAAATAATTCGGAGAACCTGAGCTGCATGTAAATTTTGGTCAGAGTCAGTGAGTAGTGTCAAGTTAAATGAAGATTGAGAATCTTTTGTTATAGAATAACAGTATCGCATAATTTTTAAAGTTGGAAAAGTCCTCTAAGCTCATGGAGCCCTGCCATTATCCCAGCATTGAAATATTTATGACAAAATTTGTTCCCCAACTGCCACAAACACACATTTTTTGAACACTTCAAAGACTGGGTCCCCTTAGTTTTATTGCTGTGAGAAGCCTCCAGCTGCCTGCATGGTGCAGTTCAGTCTAGTATTCTGTGTACCTTTTTGCCCTTAAGTAAAAAGTTTTGTTAAAAGCTGCTGAATTCTCTGGCTGAGTGGCAGTGGAGGGTATGGGGATGTGCCATGGTTGGTCTCATCTCTCTCTGGGCCTGTGACTTCAAAATACAAGATAATACCAACAAGCAAAAGCAGCCTGGCCAACAGAAGACACTCATCCCCAAGGGCCACCATCAGGCAGCTGCCTGCTCTGGCAGAGCCACCACACCAATCAATGTCTACTTGTAGTACTTAGGAAGTCTCTTGCTCTCTGGCTGAAGGGGGGATTGCACCAGGCTCCTCATGCTCTGATGCACCTCTAAATGCTTGGGCCATGCTGCTCTGGCACAGCTGAGGACAGGAACATGTGTGTGACAAATCTCTGGTCCCACTGGTGTGCACCTTTAGGAAGAGCATTTTGTCCCTGCAACATATTTTCATAGTAATATGGTGAAGTACCAATGAAATGAGTCGCAGGTGTGTTTCCTATCCTGGCGGTGTAAAATTGCCATGGTGACTTTCTACTTAATTTTCACAATTTTATTTTTCCCAGGGACTTCTTCCCTGCTGCTTTTCAGTTTGGAAACCAGCCTTCGCCAGCACTGTTGCAGATGGTTGTGGTTGCTGTTTTATGCAAGATTGTTTCTAGAGTCATATCTTCTGGGGAAGTATCCCACGTGCAGGTAAAGCGTGACAAAAGCCAGGCTGTAAATCCCAGAATAGACTTTAGAAAAGATGAGAAAGAAAGCACTTGTGAGGAAAGATGGGCCCTGGCAGTACACGTTAGCCATTGGGAAAAAACAAATTTCCAGCTGAAGCAAGCAAGTCTTTTCAGTCTGTGTTGGTTTGCCACAAAAGCATGTGGATCAGCTAACAAATAGCGTGGGCCAGAGGTATTGGGAAAGAATGGCAATAAATTATTTCTGGGACAGAATTGCTCCCACTCACTCTCTTCTATGAAGTTTATGTAAGAGCAGGGGATCCTCTGACCTATTTACTGATGAACGATTTGCAGAAAAAGCATCTCTAACAGAGTTATGCCCTTCCTAGTGGCTCTGTGATGCAAGGTGAGTTCCTGTCCCAGGTCACCACTTCATTTACGTGTGGAAATGAGTGCCTGGAAAGGGGAAGAGTGGGGCATCCTCCCCTGCCCGGAGGTTAAGCCCACTACACTGTGGAAGGTGAAAAGCATTCACAAAATATCTAGCATGGTCTGCAAGGATTTTTCCTAGGAAAAGCTCAAACCATCTCCTTCAGGGCCAGGATGAGGACGACATCCCTTCCACTCACCCTTAGGTCTGGGACCACCACACAGACACAGGGATTGACACCTGCCCAAACCATCCTTTCCTGCAGAAAGGCAGCAACTTCAGCGGGGGCATCTTAAGGACCAAACCGAACCCTCGCCGGGCAGCTGGACCACGCTGTAGCTCAAGAAGCCCCGGAGGGCAAGATTGGCTGCAGTATTTTTGCCACTCAACTCCCGAGACTGCCGGCAGAGAGGGCAGGAGGGAACAACACTGCAAAGAGGAGCTGAGGGTGAGGAGAAGGGGCAGCGAACGGCACTGTCACCACCAGCCGTACGCCTTTGCCGGTGGCGGTGCGCGACTCCCGGCAGGGAGAGGGCGAGCAGCCGGTCCCGGCACAGCCACTGACGGCACGGCATCCCCCGCCTTTGACAGGGTGCAGCTGCCCTCTGCCGGCCTCCTGCCGTACAGGCGCCCCGTCCATTTGAAAAGAGCGTCGGCTCCTCGGCAACGAGCCAGGCTGGCCTATGCACGGTGCCACATAAGTCCCTGGAATTGTTTAGAATTCGGTTTTTTGCCCGGCTCTACCCAGGCTTTGCCTCTGCTCTGCGATGAGGGCGGAAAGTTAAACTGTAGCCGGAGCTCCTGCTTTGCGTGGAGAGGGTGAGAAAATTGAGGTGCTTAGTGCTGCTTTTCAGATGCTTCAGTGTCCCTGGATGCTCCTTATGCTTCTGGGTTTTCTGACATGTCTGGGTTATCCCCATCCATTTCTGCTTGTCGCAGAGGAGATCTGGTTTACTCGGATCTAAGATATAAGTCTCTGTAATAGAAGTAGAAAAGCTTATTTAAATCCTAGTTTTGGAAGAAAATCTCATCCTGTGTCCCAAAGGAAAATTGAGGATGTCATGCTGGTGCATTGAGAAGTCAGTTTCATTGCTGGTGAGCACCAGAGAAAGCAAATGAATTCCTTCACACCTCCGCCACATTGCTGTTGGCATTTTAGGGTCTGCAGGCTCAGTGTTGCAGAACTACCGCACCTGCAGGCAGGTAGCAGAGCATCGAGCCTGGGTGTCACAACGCAGGGGACAATGCTCTTGTCTGCTGTGCTCTACACTGAAGGCAGCTGGCTGAGTTGGTAGAGCTGATCCTGATGGCACACACATTACTTGGGTGCTCCACAGTCTCAGTTTGTTTATTCACTATGGCCAAGAAACTGAAGGACAAATTCGCAGCTCTCTCTTTTTTCCTGCTAATTCTTCCCCATGTTTTCTGTAAATCCTCTTTCAATGCAAATGTCAGAAAGGGGATATAATGAGATAACATGTGAAAAATAAGAGGCTTTTTAGTGCCCAGATGGCTCTGATTTCCAGCTGTGCAAAATCTCTGGAAATGGCTATACAGGGAGATCCCTTGAAATGCCATAGTCATTTATTTTAAATGATGAATCAAAGCAGGAAGGCCTGCACAGAACCAGGCAGCTTCCACGGTGACTTTGGAAGAGCAGAGGGGCAGAAGCACTGCTAAACCAGGATGCACAGGGATGCCTGGGTGTGATATTCAACCACAATATCCCATGAAGATCTCAGGTCCAATATGGCATGTGGTAGCATCTCTGCGCAGGCAACGTTTTTCTACTGAATTTTATTTTCCTTCTATTTTCTCTCCATTGCATTTCTCATTCATTCTCCTGGGTGTCCCAGCCTGCTCTACTTGGTGCTTGCTGCTCAATGCCATGACATCTCCAAATTCTTGACATCTTCACAGGAAAGTCTCCTCAGATGGTTGTGCCTGCAGAGCATCAGCCACAGCAATAGAGGAAATGGGCGTACAGTCTGGGAATGCTAGGAGGG
Organism: Chaetops frenatus; assembly: GCA_013400775.1. NCBI lineage: Eukaryota > Metazoa > Chordata > Aves > Passeriformes > Picathartidae > Chaetops > Chaetops frenatus. The sequence continues at coordinate 322,653 of VZTR01000490.1, read as the reverse complement.
AGAAGAGGAACTCTATCTTTCTTGCTCTACTTGGAAAAAAAAAGATGATTTAAAGTAAAACCATCCCTCTCATGCTTTCAATTTAATGTGATTGATAATTTTTTTGGACAACTGAAAGCCTCACAAACACTGTTGTCATTTTGGGAACGGAAAAAGCATTATGTTGATTTGCGCTGCAGAATTATCAGTGGTAACTGAAATGTACAAATAAAAATTACACTTCCAGGATGGTTTGGTATTGGAATACTAAATGCAGCAATGCTTGTTGCTTTCACGAAATTGTAGTTGGAGTTGTTCAATATTAACTGTTTTAAAATTAACTAGCAATAGAGCAGAGTTTTAATTAGAAGTGCATAAGTATAAGTAATTATTTTATCAATTCAAGCAGGAGCTAAAAATAAAGTTCTAGTCCCTTTGTAAAGGAAGACAAAGGTAAAGTATAATCTCTATTTTTCTGAAGAATTTAAATTGTTCTGGGTCTGAATTGGCATAAAGACAAAGAATTATTTTTAAGCCCAAGACAAGTCAGAAATAAGCACGGATCCTGCAAGAGAATTATGTTCCCACCCCATCCTCTGGGCTTTGAGACCAGGGTATTCCAGTCTGGCAATTTTGAGAGATGCTGCAATACCAGGATTTCTACGGCTAATGTAGTTTTCCTTTTTAATATGTTAGAAGATCCTTGGCAGTCAAAATCTCTGTCCCAAAGCCCTGTTCCTGTCAGAAGAGATTTATATCAACCACTGACAGCATGTCTTCAGGACAAAATTCTTTTGAGAAAGGAAATTCTGTTATCTCCTTGCTCGTGAAGTTCCATCACTTCCTGACAGCCTCTGTAGCTGATGTTTGGTGGCAGCTGGCATGGGATCTTGCCATGACTAGGAACTAGAGATGTTTTTTGCTGATCTGGCACCTGAGCTGATGGCTGAAGCTGAGAATATGCTTAAAAGTTTGAATGCAGACATAGAGGGATAGCTAAATGAGAGAGAGGAATTTGCACCCTTCTTCAGACCTCACAGACATTCAGCCTTCTCCTGCCTAGGGTTACTCAGACTGCATGGGACAGTTATCCACGTGGAAGCAGCTGCCTCTCTGTTCCTTTGGATTTATGATAAAAGTCGTCATCCTGGAAGCTGCACTTCCCATTTCAGGAATAACTAGCTTTCTGCCTAGATTGCAACACAGTAATAGCAGGAGTGATAAAAGATGAAAAAACATGTTCTTAGTTATGCACTTGTGTCTCAGAACTTCTTTAGTAAAACAAGTATTTTTTGTCACTTCCCAGCAGCCCCTCCATAGGGAGGTACAGATACACACTGTGTGATAATTTCTGTGGGTGTCAAACTCCTCAATCAATTATGCTCTCGCCCTTCTGGCCTTTGTTGGAGCTGGCAGCTGTGGGTAAACATGTGTGTCTCACTACATGCATAATTAACTACGCATAGGCCTGTACCAGGGTAACAAATCACAGGATAGACAGTCCATCACATCCTCTAACTGCACTGCAAGAAACAAAGTTTTTCTGCAGTTGGTGCAGGTATGGCTGCTGGAGAGGGAAGCAGTGGGGACAGGAGAGGGAAGAAGGCCTTTCTCTCCAACAGCAAGGTTTGAGAGTCACTGTTTTTTAATTTTCTAAATAGCTCATCTGTTTTGAAGGGGACCAAAAAGCCGAGTTGGGTGAGAGATGGGAAACTACTGGCTGAGTGAGCACATGCTGGACTTCATTCCTACTGCACAGTTCTGTGTGAGCACTTGGGGTCGGTGGGAGCAAATTAAAGTCTACTACAAATAAAATTATGAAAGTGCTTCAGGATCATCCCTTGCAAGAATTTGCACATCTTCAGCTAGGTGGTGGGATACAGGTCAAAAAGCTCTTCCCACCTTCTTGTAGAACCCCCAGCCTGAGCCCCAAAATGTGTGAGTTCCTCCCCACCCCTAGCAAAGCCGGGTCAAAAGTGGGGAAATGACACAGCCTGGCATCAATAACCCCACTTGTGGGAACCTCTCTGCCCACCCCTCCCACCCTTCCCTCCCCCAGGGATCCCCCGGGGAAATTTGCATCCTCAATTTCCCTTTCTGCAATGAACCTGTAACTACCTGGCAGGTAAGAAGCATACTCAGGTAGTTTTGGTTGGGACTGGAGGAGTTGCTGATGCAAGAGTCCCCCTGCTTCTGCTCTGTCTCAACCAGACAAAGATCTCTGCTGATGTGCTTGGCTCATCCTTCTGTGTAAGGGAAATTTTTTCAGCTATTCAGCCTACATTTCTGCTTTCTTAATCTCATTTTTAATGTTCTTTGCTTAAGCCCTTGGGGCAGTAAATAGGAGGAAGGTTAGCAGGAATAGCTAAGTAGCTGTAATGAGATTTGTGCTCAGGACAGTCTTGCCTCACTGTTCATCTGCGTTATGCCACTTCTGCTTGAGTCAGCGTCCCATGGAAACACGTGCATCTGGCTGAGGTCTTCCCCCAGGATTTATATTTAGTTCTCTCCAATCATTACCAATTATCTTAAGATGATTCTCCCTCTGTTGCCTTGGCTGACTGTAGGTTCTTCAGCTCCCAGCAAAAACTGGAGACGACAGGTCCTTCCCACTTTAAGTCTTTCTGGTCACAGTTACAGCTGCTCCTCACAGTGAGGTGTTTCATGCAGCATTTCCTAGGGTAGTAATGTCAATGTTTTATTTACTTTGACCTCAACAACCTTTGTGACCTCACAGACACGGGACAGTTTTTGTAGGTAGAAGGCTTTCTTCCTGCTCTAACAATGCCTCTGTTTTTCATTTCCAAGTTTTAAAAGCTCCTTTAATTTTTCTGCAGTTACTGCTTTCTATTGACTTTATTTACCTTTCACTTTTGTTCTGCCTCATTCTTTCCCACCTTGCAATTAATTTCTTTGCTCTCCTGTTCACGTTTTCTCCTCCTCCCCTTTAACACCTCTTTTTCCTCCCAGGAGAGACACACTCACTGGGGTGGGCAGCAGCTGCAGAGGTCCACAGAGAATGGAAGCTACTCTTAGCCCTAAAATGCAACCATAAATGACTGGTAGTAACCCTGTAAACCGTGTTTCATTCAGATGAAAGGAGATTTGCCTCCTTACCGTGCTGTTAACAACCCCCTATTACCATGATGGTCCTCTAGTGTTGTACCCCTCCAGCCATTCTTGCCCATGGAAGCCTCCCAAAGCCCTTCTGCAGCACCCCAGGGCACAGAAAACTCACCTCTGGCACCCATTTCTACGAGACTGAAACACACTGGCAGGCTATGACCTGGTCCTCCTATTATTTCAGACCCTTGGGACAGGGAAACAATGGAAAAAAAATTACACCTAATGACTGTGGGGGCACAGCACAAGACCCCAAGCCTGGACCAGCTCTGAGATGCCAAGACAAATTCATGCAGGCTGGGCACAAGGCACTGCCCACGGAGATAGGGATGTCGTCCCTGGATTAGGGAGGAGATTGAAGTGGTTGTGATAGGATGGAGAGGTTCCACTCTTGCACAGTCACAGAGCTCAGTCCTGCTAAGCAATACCAGCATTAAGGGCTTGACCAGCTTGGGTAAAATTCACCTGAGACTGCAGAGTGCTCAGCTGTGCTGCTCCAGTTGCCTGAGCTCACCTGGACCAGCTTCTTCTGCAGAGATCCCCCTAGAGAGCAACAGCTCCTGGGGGGTACGTGGAGCTGCAGGAAGAATATGTGGCAGCAGGGAGGTTTTCTCTGTGTGCGGCATTGAATATTGCTGGATGAGGTGTCATCCACTTCTGCACTGCCTGGCCTCCTGCTGACCTGCCCAGCCTGCCTGTCACTTGAGCACCAAGCACCTGGTTGGGGAGCAGGATGGATTTGCTGAGGAGGGCACTCTCCACACAGTTTTAAGCATTTTCATTCAACATATTCCCTGTTCTTGCAGGAGGTTTTGATGCACCAGTGTGCGTTAGCACAATCTAGCTTTGTTTTTTTAACAATAAGACTGAATATTTTTGTCAGATGCTGGAAGCCTTTTCCTGGCCTGTGGTGTGCAGAGAAATGTGAACAGCTCATCCTGGGGTCTCTGTTACCCATGACTGCATGGTCTCTGATCAATGTTTTTCCTCAAAGGGCTATGCCTTTGCCAGTGTGTTTCAGCCTCAGCCCAGGCTCCTCCCACAGCTTTCACTACCTCTGGAAAAACACACACCATTGAATCAGCCTGTTTGGGAAGTAATTGATGTTGTCAGATATATGTGTCGAAAGGAATTTGTCCCTAGACCAATTAGGTTGGTTGTTTGTCTTTCATGGGCTCTCTCTTGATTTTATAAATTGCAGTAAATACAGACTTGGCTGCCTGTTAGTCAGGCTGGAACTGGTCTGACCGGGACGATGAAAATATCTTGGGTGTAATGTCTCTGCATATTTTCTTGCAGGTGAACTCCTGTAATTGCTGCCTGCATGTGGGTACAGACGGACACCAGAGGCCCACCCTGAGCCATGCGAGCAGCAGCTGCACACTGCAACACAGAGAAAAGCAGCTTCACACCACTCCTGAGTCATCACCTTGGCACAAAACTGGCAGATTTGCTTCAAATTCCTACCCGAAGGAGCTGGCATGTGATGCTCCTGTTTGGCTCTTCTTTTTATATTACAAACTGATTTTCAAATATTAAGCGATGTGAAATTATGCCCTTCTTGTGACAACTGCGGAAGAACTCTATGTGTATCTTGCACAAACAAGCCCAGAGCCAGGCACCTTAGGGTTTGACTAAGCCTAGGTACAGAATGTTGAATCTTTCCTTGGTCAAATGCAGAGGATTCATTGTATATACTGGGTCAAAAAGCAGGGTAGAAATTCACCTGATTATGAGATCATGCTCTTGCCCTCATTTAACTGAGGATGATATTGCCTGCGGATCTCAGATCTATAGACCATCCTCTTGCAAAAGCTGTGCTCTGGAGGGGGGAAAGACAGTCATATTTTCAGCCACAAAAAAAAAGGTAATATATTTTCTCCTCTGGGGAGTGGTTCTGGAAGACCTGAATTTGTGTCAAGCCAGAGCTGTCTCTGCCTTGCAAAGCCAGTTTGGTCTCACAGAACAGACCTCAGACTTGCCATTTCACATGAAGCCAAGTCCATGCAAACCTTCCTGCCCTTGTGGTGCCTCTTGATGTTGATGTCCATCATTTGACCTGGTCAGGGTAGACTTGCACTGGAGATTTCTTTTGTAGTAAGCTGAATTTTTTGAGTCTGCTTCTGCCACAGCAGTGATATGTGAGAAATGTAAAATAACAAAAAAAATTAAGTAGTGATCAGTACCCAGCTGCTGAAGCTGGGACAGCTCAGGGGGCTTGCACTCTGTCCAAGAATGACTTTTACCCAAGCAGCAATCACGGTGAGACACCTTCTGTGTCTTTAACTGCTCCCTTGGATGGTTCTCACCCTCTCTACCGCTGCCCCTGGACCCCGTGGAAGAAATTTCAATTCCCACTAGTGTAGGTAGGCACACTCCCCTGGACCAGGGAGTCACCTGTGAGCTGTTTGCAGCATGGAGGGGACTTTGGAGTTCTCAACTTTGTGTCCTTCCTCCTTTGGAGACTCAGCACAAAAGCCATGCCATTACCACCAGCTTACTCCCTGGTGACACTGATCGACCCGTGTGCCCACGGCTTACCTTCCTGCACCAGAAAGCATTTCCATTGAAACTTCCTGCTGAACACATCACAGAGAGTTGCAGCAGCACTGCTGGCATGTGCAAATAACTTCCTAAATCAGGACACCACTGCTACCCAGGATGCAGAATGGCCTATAAGAGAAATCTTGACCACTGTCAAGTAATGCCTAAACATTACTGCATTACAGCCACATTAGCATTACTGGTGGTAGTTTTCACATGCCTCATAAACATCCTAAAAAGCCTAAGAGGTTGCACAAATACATCTTCTAGAAAATATTTATGCCTCACATGTTAACACAACTGTTAAGCTACAAAGAGCGGGTGAGTAAGGAGAGTACAGAAGATTCTTGATTGCTGTACAAAGCTAAAGGACAGAGTCACCAGGGAGCAAACTGTTTTTCTGGTTTTGCCCAGTGGCAATTCTCCGATCATCATGTCCAGAAATAATGTATTTCTCTAAGGTGAAGGTCCTGGGATGCATTCCTCTAAGGTGAAGGTCCTGGGTCACGTGCTTTTTTGCTCCAGGGCCAGCTAGACACAGAAGATCACTAGATTTCTTCTTGTTGTGACTGCTACGTGTTGTTATTTATCATTTGATGCTTAATCAAAGAGAACTGTGCATAAATGTAATGTTATTAGAGTAATAAAATTATAATAATAATGATAAAATCGAAACACAAACGACAGTATGCAAGAAGACACCTAATTACTCTGAAATTAGTCAGACTGCCAAAAATGATAAAAATGCTAGATGTCAGCAGGGACTTAATTCCCACCTACCACTGGGTGACTCCACTTGACAACGTGTAATTGCACCATGACACATCAGTTTACACACATGACTGGGATGAGGGTTTCCAGGAAGAGGTAGGTGCCAGAAGAGAAGGAGCAACCAAGCATGGCCAGCAGTGATGTCATCCCTGGCATTTGGTCTATCCCAGCGTCCACTCCTGCATCTGCCGCAGGTCTGGAACTTTCATCCCCTTCACTTACCCCCTTTATATTGTATTTATGTACCCTATGACAACTATTTTTTTCATCGTGTGCCATGATGGTAAAAAGTGTTCTGAAGGATGAAACTAGTTCTTTAAAATGCTTATCTATCAGATTTCTGAGTACTTTTATTAGTTCTGTTTTCTGTTTGCACAGCATCTTGTAAAATCATCTTTCCCTCAGGTCTTAAACACTAAAAACAGCAAAAAAGCCCCACGTATAGGAAGATCCAGCCCTTCAAAATGTTCTTCATAAGCATGACTGCTACAGGGTAAAGACCAAATATGGTCTTCACCATCCTGTTATGATGCTGGCTTTCATCAGTCCTCCCAAAACAAGGAGAAACACTGACCCATCTCCCCCATTCCCAGCTCTTCCTGTGTTCATAATACACCACAGCAAGTCATCAGTTTAACAGGAGAATTCTCTGGTCTTGAATGATCTTCCAGCCTTTTGACAGCAGTCCTGTGCCTTCTTGTGGTTGTGTAAAACACGAGATAGGTAATTCTCACCTGCCTAATGTGTCTCTGGGAGTCACCCTGCAAAATGCCGACTTGACAATGACAGCAATGGACTGTAGAACCTCTCCATAAATTCAGCTTTTGGATTAATGAATAAACGAGAAATTGTTCTCTTTTTGCAGTTATTGAGACATTCCTGGGGCTGGAAGGAGCCCAACTATAATAGTAATTGCCCACATTAAGATGCCAGGGTTATTAGGGTCTGCCTGAAGTACAGACTGGCTGCAAGAAGCCCTTCTCTGGAGAGACAGATAAGGGGAGAAATATGAGGAAAAGTGAGGCAGTGTTCTCTGCAATGGCAGCTTTTTGTCATACACCAAAATCCACAGTGATTGTGTAACAGCTATACCGAGGGTAGTCCAAAGACAGAGTTCATTTCTTGAAATGAAAAGCTTAAAAATCACATTTACTGCTGTGGTGGCAAGCTTTGGTCACCCCACAGGAGCACTGCCATGCCTGGATTATGGTGACTTGATCTACCACTCATGTTGGGTGAGAATCCTTTTGGTCAGTGAAGAAGGCTGGTGGGAGCCTTCTTTATTCTCCTTCAGTTTTAGGAAATGGACTTAAGCCATTGAAAACAGTGAGGTGGCAAGCCGAGAGGCAGAGCAAAAGAGCATCCCTGAAGCAAAGAGTGCAGCTGTGTCTGCTTCTTGCTCTGCTGCTGCCATTCTGCCAAGTGTAGGCAGTCGGGTTTCTTGCCAGGGCCCAGCTCCAGAAACACCCGAGCATGGCCTCCACTAAGCAGTTTTCCTTACAGCTCCCTATGGCAGGATAAACACTGGGCTGAGCTGAGGCCAATCCATGTGCTGCCAGAAACGGGGTCTCCACAGCTTGTTGCAGGTTCTGCACAGCCCTCCTTAGCAGGGAGCTGTGGGCAGTTCTGGGCTTGCACAGAGCAAGGACACCAGAGCCCGGTGCTGTATACTATCTGGCCACAATTTTCTTTTAACTCTCTTCCTCCAGCCACGACTTTATATTCCCTTCTGAAGCGAGCCACGAAAAATCTTGCAGTGGGTGCTTGGTGAATAACAGCCTGCCTCAGGTCCATCTGGCCTGGAAATTGGAGGGGAGGGAACTTAGTGTGCAGCTCACTATGTAGTGCTGTACTGCCCAGAGACTCTGCTGCTACCCTGAATGCCCATTTTCTGATAGCGCAGATAAGGGGGAGATGGAGAAACACGGGCATATTTTATTTTCTTTTTTTATTTTTATAGGTTTTTTAGGGCATCTCTGCCTTTCAGTGTGACTTGTAGGACAAAGAAATGAGTGGTTTTGGGTCTGCAGGCCTGCCTGGCAGGAGCATTTTGGAGTTGGTTCTGCAGTGAGGTGGTCTTTTTTTATTTCTGTGGAGCTGCCTGCAGCCACCTCTGGCAAAGGAATTATTTGGCAGCACTACTAGACTTTAGCTGGACCTGTAGCACTCCAGTCCAGCTTGCAGGCTATTGGGGGAGTGGAGGCCATAATGGTGGATGAGGAATCCTCCTAAAGCCTTGGTTTTTTTCACTTCCTTGCCAAGAGAAATAAATATTCCCTCTGTGGTCTGTTCTGGCTTTCTTCAGGCTGCCTTGGAGCATCTGTGACACATGCGTCTACCACTGAAATATTGATTTGCTTCTCTCAGCCACCCAGGTCTGACTTTTTTGTGTCAAGCCGACTCATAAGTCAGTGCTTAATTTGGTGCAGTACATGAGGCACAATGGATGTCAGAGTCAGGGTGACAAGACCCTGCTGTGGCTTGGTGTATGGTGCAGAGCCTGCAGCACCTTCCTGCTGAGGAAAGGAACGTGCTGGAACGCTAAAATCCATGAGAGAGAAAAAAGCAGGTGAGAAAAGCAGCCTGAGAAAGTTAATAGTCTGACAGTTCTCTTGGCATGTCCTTGCTCCGGGTTCTTCATCCCAAAACTAATCCCACATGAATGCATGGTGGGCTCTCACCTCCACCTGGGATGTAGTTGGAAAGAAAATTGGTGAGTTTACTAGGGGGAAAAGAGGCATGGCTCTCCCTTCAAAGCAATGGGCCACTGCTCCCACGTTTCCTCCGCTGTGTCACCCAGCTTGGACCCATTGTCTCCAGCGCTTTCCTGGCTCATCTTCCTAAACCGCCTCCTCTTCCTCCACTCACACAAAGCTACAGGGTGAGGCCGCACATTCAGCAGAGGTGTGATGCTAATAACAATGTGTAGGAAACATAAACAGGAAATCCTGCCACGAGATACCTCCACAAGCACTTAATCAGCCTTTCAGAGCAAAAGAACAGGGCAAAGAGATGTAGCAACCCTATATCTTCTTGTAATTCCTGGTGGGAATGCTGCTATGGGGGTGACAGGGTACTGTGCCTGGTCCCACTGCCTTGCCTTTGGCAGGTGTACCCTCCTGAAAACCAATGAGACAGGGAGAAATATGTCTGGCTAATCCAAAAGAGAAAGGTTGAATTGACAAAACTATTTAGTCTATTCAAGGTAGAGTAATACATGCTTTTCTGCGTATAGTCTACTATTAGTGGACCTGTTCCAGAATGGTAGGAGAGGTGATTTAAAAAAAAAGATGGTTTTATTTTAGCTAATTAAAAAGCCTAAGTTAGCCAGGGACTGCTGCTGTGAAACTGAATGCAATACCTTAAAGGAATAGAGGTAGCTATAGCCTGAAGGCTTAGCAGTGAATAAATGATAGAGCAAAAACCTCTGTCCATTGGAAGAAGGTAAGAAATGGCAAAAAGCGCTCTTCCAAATGGAGTAACACCTATGCAGCCTGGGAAATAAAACTGTTCCCATTGTACCTGTGGCCTCCAGTCCTTGACAAGCCAGCCAGGGCAATGGCAGAGCCTCTGTCTGCTGCCGTGATTCAGGCATGTGTCTGTGCTTAGGCTGCAGTGGTCTGGGCTTAGTAGGGAGCCAGGGTGATGCTGTGCTGCCACAGGAGATTTTGGTGTGCCCTAAACTGGCCCCAGCACTTTTTGTCCTGTTGTTGGTCTGTAAAAACTTCTGCTGTGCTGACAGCTCCCAAGTGCCCTCACGGCTTTGCCTGCAAAGCTGGCTTAATTCCTGGTCTTGAAACAGGCTGGAAACACAACATGCATGGGGATTTGTAGTTCTCAGAATGTTTATCAGGGAAAAATTTTTCCACCAAATTTAGGGTCAGCCCACAATTTCTTCCATCATATTTTGCTTGTGTAAGCTATCCTGCTCACCTGAGTTTCCTGATGCTGCGGAGATGCCAGCTTTTTTTCTGCTTTCCTCAGCACAGAAGGCATCCTGCCTTATATTGGGGGCTCTTTTTAGTGGATTTGTACAAACCTGGGTGCCTGAGTCTGCTTTGCCCTGGCGCTATTTTTGTTGAGGTGGACCAGTAAGGTAAAACATTAACACAGAGAGGAGCAGAGAGGCAACAATGTGCCTGTGCATGTCCACAGGGAAGAAGGCTGCAAGCTGAGAGAGCGATGCCCCATTTTGGGATGCAGCGGTGCACCAGAGGGTCCCAAAAATTGTGGACACTGAGACCATGAGTAGTGACCTCCCCACATCTAGTTTTGCATCAAGAATTTTGCAGCCAATCAGGTGGGGAAAATTGCCAAAGAGGTGCATTTTACAGAAAACTCTTTTTTTTTTTTTTCCTGAGATATTTCCCAGGCAAATCTAGAAGAAACCACAGAGGATATGTTAGGCACAGTTTATGCTTAAAGTCAGCAGTAATCTCTCTAGTGATGGAGGACCGAGGGCTGCCCACTGGAGCTGAGGGAGGAGCAGTGGTACGGCTTTCTGCTTACTATGAAGTGAGCCATCTGGGGACTTCCCCTTTCTTTATCTTCAAAAATAACGTGGTAAATAAGCCTTGTAATACACAGCTTAAAATAGAACTCAGCCATTAAAAAGGCATCACAGAATATGCTGAGTTGGAAGGAAACCACAAAGATCATTGAAATCCAACTCTTAGCCCTGAAAAACACCAATCCCAATTATCACACTATATGCCTGAGGGCACCGTCTAAACATTTTGTGGACTTTGGCGGGCTTGGTGCTGTGACCACTTCCCTGGAGAGCCCATGCCAGTGCCCAACCACCCTCTGTGTGAAAAACTTTTTTCTAATATCCTATCTAAACCTCCCCTTGCACAGCTCCAGGCCATTCCTTCAGGTCCTGCCACTGGACACCACAAGGAAGAGGTCACTGCCTGCCCCTCCTCTTCCCCTCATGAGGAAATTGTAGGCAGCAATGAGTTCTCCCCTCAGTCTCGTCTTCTCCAGGTGAGGCAGACCACCTGACCTCAGCAACTCCTCATTATCTTTCCCCTCAAGGCCCTTCACCATCTTCATTGCCTTGCTTTGGATGCTTTACAGTAATTTAATATCTTTTTTATATTGCAGTAATCAAAATTGCACACAGAATTCAAGAGGAAGCGAGGAAAATTTTGCTAAATATACTTCCCACTACTGTTTCCCAGTGTGCCATAATTGCTCTGTGTGTATGTCAGTGGCAAACAGGCAAAAATGGAAATTTAATGCATGTTTCCTAAGCATAGTATTTAAGGGAGGTATCATGGAAAAATCTGGGGAGATTCACTACTTACTACCTGCCTTGTGATCAATAAATTCTCCTCAGATGTTGAAGCACTGCTCCAACATGCCAAACAGATTAGCTGAGTTGCTTTTCTGTGCAAAAAAATTTTGGACAACAGCCACTTATCTGGGCTCAATGTCCCTGTTGTAACCCACAGGGGCCAGGGGCTTCCTCCAACTTCTTGACTGTAAAGGACATGGCATCCCAGAACATTTGGGAGAAGCTCTGATAAGGCAGTTCCTGGAGTGAAGGCAGAGCCTGTGTCTTGTGAAACCATCTCTTCTGGCCCTGCAGCAGCAGCTCCGTGAAAGGCTGTTCCAATAGTCCAAGTTGCAGCTACTGGGAATAGGACACAAGACACGGTCACCTTGTCCTGGATGCTGCCAGCTCATGCAGAGAAACCTCCTGGTGTTGGGTCTCTCTCTCCATACACATATATCCCATGCAAAGTGTGGCTATCTCTCAGGCTTCTCCCCAGTGCATCACTTTGTGGAGGTGTTATTTTCCTTATATTGGTCCTGAATTTTTTTCTCAGTCTAACCGAGGGAAAAGACTAAACGGCAAAGAGTAAGAGTGTGTAGGAATGGCCTGCTTTCACAGCACCTTTCCCTAAGCACAGAGGCTGGGGGCAAAGGCCATGAGTCTGAACAGTTCAGGACCATGGGTGACAACTAAGGTGACTTTTTCAACAAGGCACTGCCACAGAGAAGCTGCCAAGACCTTTGGTGTGGAGATGGCAGTGACCTGTGTGCTTTCCACCCACCTGTGACCAGGCAGGGCTGTCAGGTGAGGAGCGGAAATTCTTTGCTCTCCACCCTGCAGTGACTCACAAGGCACCTGCTCTGCTTGAGCTGCTGTAACCAGTTCCACATGAAGAGTGATCTCATCCTTTCCTTGGGCAGGCATGCCCTTGGCAGGTCACTGATTGTCTATTGACCCTTTAAGAGTATCCTGCCTGACATGGGACAGCGGCTTGTGGACCACTGTGGTGTTCCTCTTGATACCCTACACCAGCCCTTGCCCTTGAGCTCCATGGGGATGCTCTGTTACCAGCCATGACAGAAAGTACCACCTTCAACACACTGAAGTAAGGCATGAGTGTTGCAAGATACCTCTTTAATTGCTCTGAAATCTAGCCCTTGGACTTCTTGATCATCCTTTGACCTGTCCAGAAAACCATGATGTTTATTTTTGCCTCATCAGGATCTGTGCTGCAGTATGTCATAAGAATACAGCTTGTCACTCTGATAGCTTTCTTCCTTCCTAATCTCACGTCACTGTTGTTGGTCATGTGCAAGAGAGTGCCTCCTTTCCTGTGACAGAAGAGTGTCATACCTAAAGGATTAATTCCAGACAACCCACAGGAAATTCCTCTAGGCAACCAAAAGTTACTCTAACACTACGTTCCTTAAACCCACAGTTTTGTCTTTCTAGCATCACACAGAAGAGACTTCTGGGTTCTCGTTTTCACTGCTACTCTTCAGGAGGTTTGGTGCCTAAAATCCCGTGGGACTTTGAAGGAGCTGAGCACTGCTTTGGAGAAGCAGCAGAGACCAGAGAGTGTGAATAACTACAAGAGCACATTTCAGCTTTCACAGAAGCTTTAGGTTCCAAGAGGGTATGCCAGAGAGCCCATGACTCCAGTTGCTGCCTCAGGAGGCCTCTGAGCTGTATGGCTGAGATAATTCCTGAGGCTGTGAGTGAAGCACTCCTGGCATGGGACAGCCAAGCTTACCATGCCATCATCTTGCCATCTGCAATTTTCATGGATATCCACCATGTTGCATCTATTGTGAGGTGGTTTTGGGGTCCAGTCACCTCAACCTCCTTGCCATTTTAGGTCCCAACTGACTCACAGGCTTTTCTCAAAGAAATCAGGGGTCAAAAGATTTTGGGTGGGAGAGAGCTAAAGTAATCTGAATGAGATACCTGAGATATTTTGAGATAGAAAAGAAGTGGGAAAGCCTCTGTGGCTGGAATTTCCACTCTATGCAAACAACCTAAGTACCTGGGGCACAAAAAAGCACCACGGGACTTTGCAGCATAGCAGTGGGGAAAAAAGTGTTGCCTTGCAGGGAGTTGTGTCCCTGGCTTTCCTAGCATAAAGGCCTAATGGAGGATGGGTGTCAGGCTTTTTATCTGCACTACCTTTGTAGCGATAAGGCTCTGGTTTTTGAGACTACCTGAGATCAAGTGTGGAAATCGAAAAACATCTTTAAAAATAGGGCTTTATTTCAAGCTGAAGGAAATAAAATGGGCACCCTGCCGTCCTGAGGGAGTTTTAGCAGCTGCCACTTTCACACAGCAAGGAAAGTCCATATTTGATTTGTGTGCTTCAAGGAGGCATAAGATTCCTGGGTGAATTTGTAAACTCATAAGGAGAAAAGAAGGAGAAATTGTGTGTTAGGTTTAGAATAAACAGTGTTTAGCTGTGTTTTGCAGGTGTTTTTTTCCTCAGACATTGCCATCAGCAGACCCATCAGACTGAATCCTTTCAGAGCTGTGCTTAAGACAGCTGCTTTATTCTTTTTTGCCATCAGGAGTTTAAAAAAGAAACAATTCTTTCTCTTTAAACTTATTTTTAATTTTCTCGTCCTTTTGTTTAAGTGTGTAATAGAATTGCATAGTCACAGGATAATTTCAGGGAAAAGGAACCCAAGCCATGGCCAGGTCAAAGCTAAACCATGTCCTCAAGATTCTGGTTATGAGTTTTTCTGGAGAACAAGGTCCTGGCTCCTGCCTGGATAACCTTGTGCCTGTGTTGGCCAAACTCAAGGCAATACACTTTCCTTTTAATGAACCAGATTTTCCCTTTTCATAAAGTGTGACCACGGCCTTGGTCCTTTCAGTGTGTGTCTCAGGGAAAGCCTGCCTCTCTCTTCCCTATAAGGCTCTTTGGCCAGTGGACAACCGTACTAAGTTTCCTCACAGACAGCATTAGCACCCAGCCTTAGCACATTCCCCTAGATGCAGCTCCATGGGAACTGAGTAGAGGGAAATCCTTATTTCCCCTGATGTCCTGTGTACTTTCTTGCTGATCTGGCCCCATGAGTAGCCAGCCCCCACCCCTCAGAGCTCTAAACAAGAAATGATATGTTAGTCACAGAGTCTGCAGTGAAAATACCATCACTGAGAGCTCATTAAATATTTGACTTTTCAAGAAGGCTAAAACATATATTTGCTTAGAATAAAGCAAAGAGCATGATTTGAAAAATAAGAAAAAAGGAAGGGGATGTAATCTTGCACAGATATTTGGCCTCAGAGAAAAGTATGGACAAATATTCATTGGAGGTATTAAACAAGTTTGGTCCCTTTCAAGTCAAGGATCTCCTAAATCTTAAATGGAAAAAACCTAGCCAATTCATCAAGGTGGGCAGTGTTACATCTTTATGTTTTTGCCCCAAGCTCTGGTTGCTGCCCCGGGGACCACCAGATGAGCCAGCTTGGGAAGTGCTGTTGCTCACCAGCATCCAAGGAGGCATAATCGCTGGAAGGAGGTGGAGGACAGGAGGTGGAGAGCGACATTGCGCTGCTGGGACGGTAGTCCCTTGGAGAGCTTCCCCCATGCTTAACCCTGCATTTTAGTACCTAAGATCCCTGTTCTGCAAAACACCTTTGAAGCAGTCTCAAATTATTCCACTGCTTTCCACGACATTTACAGCTCTGACATTGATAGAAACCCGGCTGAGCTAAGGTAGCCGTGACTTGTTCTGGCTGGTGGCTTGCAGCCTCTACAGCTGTTGGTGAATATCCCAACCAGCCACATCAAAAAATTACCCCATTTTTGCCCTTGCTTCTGCCTTGGGCTACAAAAAACTCATGCCCCCTGAGTGTGGTTTTTTGCTGGTGTTTGAAGTCCCATGCATTCTTCTCGCCCGTCACAGCTTCTACCGAAACTGTTGAGAGGGAATCAGGGAAAGCTGGGCATATTTTGAGACCTGCTTTTTTGCATAAAAATATGAGGGTAACAAAACCTGCACCTCATGTCCCCACCTTCCATTGCTCATTGGATCCCTCACTTGTGTGCTTTATGTGCCCCTTCACCTAAAGGGGGAATGTGGTTGCTTTGATATCACGTGCTGTGCAAGGCACATTGTGACTCATGCCTGACTGCCCTCTAGAAAAGAATTTAAAATTCCCTGGGAAGATAATTCTGGCCCTCTCTCATGTCTTACTCTCACGGTGCCAGAAAAATTTCCAGCACAGTTTGCATGCTACTTGTTTGAGGTAGATGCTGATAAGAGAGGTCCTGGATGTACCTGTGTAGTTGCCAAACTGCACATGGTTGCCATAGAGATGTAGGACATGAAGATCTGACTGATAATCATCTTTTTTCCCCACCCTTTCTTTCTTTTTGCATTAAGTAAAGGAAACTGTATAGCTAGACATGCCTCTGAGGAGCTGCATTGGGAAATCTTGGCAGCCAAGCAGTGGTTTCAGATAGAGTAATACTCAGAGAGCAGACCTGCTTCAGCATGGGCGATGGACAGAAGCTGGAGAAGACTTCAGTTCTGCTGAGAACTTAGAGTGCTGCACGAGGTGGAAGTGAGCTCAGACACTGGTTTCGTTATGTACAGTCTCTCCCAAAAATATGATTTCACAACAGCAAAAGTATCCTTTCCTAATTAAAAATTCATCTTTGTGTCCACAAAGCTCTGCCAGCTATTTCTGCCAGCAAATAATGTTTGGACTTTACAGCAAGGTAGGATGTGACCATTCTCTCTATAAACTTTCTCCTGTAGGTCTTGGATAAAAACAATACAAGGCCTCATTCACTTCAGAATTACCAACTATTTGGCTCCTGGCAGGTGCTCCAGTACTACTAATTTTTAAGCCATATTGCTGGTATAACTTTTGTTGCAGTTGTGTTTATAACATATTCCTTTTGCTTTGGAAGAGCAAGATAAGGGCACAAACAATTATAGAGCAAAGAAATAGCTGTTCAAATATTTAATCAGAGACCATAACTAAAGCATTTAAGGAAGTGTTGAAGGGTTAGGAATTTAAAGAAACAGGGCTTCCCAGCAGAGCTAGAGTTAATTAATTCCTCCTTTTGTTGCACAGTGACCTCCTGAAATCGAGCTTCTATCAAACCCTGTGGTCGCTGCAATGTGAGCCCAGCCAAACATCCAAGACGAGGAAGGCCTTTCTCTTTTTGGAAATTTTGCTTTTTCTCACAGAAGCCCAGAAGCCACCCTTTGCTCACCTTAGCAACACTTCCGTCTTGTGAACGCTGCCAGTAGTTTTAAAGGAAGTGTGTTCATGCCCAGCAGCATGGGAGAGCCCTGCACCACCAGGCCCAGATATAAACATGACATGAAAGATAAAGTCTCCAGTAAATGAAATTGCGATACCTTGGGGCCCCAGCCAGCTCATGGTAATGTTAGTGGGCGTTTGCTAGCCTGGCTTCCTCTCAAATCAAAATAATTCAGCACTTGGCTGGAACATAAGGGTTTTTTCCTTAATGCAAAATATTCTTAAAGCAGTCCATATTAACTTGTGTTTGAAAAGTGCCGTGACATAAAACATGAGCAGTAAGGTTTCTCCCCGTGCTCAGCAGCCAGGGCTCTTTCCCTCCCCGCAGTAGTTTGCTGTGCCATCAGCCTGCTGCCTGCTACTGGAGGGATGCTTGTGGATGAGCACTACACATACACCAGCATGCTGGGCCCCATCAGAGGGCAGACATTCTGGTTAATTACCTCCCTGAGAGCCAGACTTAGAGAGCATGTAATTCAACTCAAATTAAATTGCTCATCAACAGGTAATCAGGTGGTCCACTTGATTTGTTAAGGGTCATAGCTGGCACTTTCCTCTGCCTGTGGTTTTTTCTTTGACACGTTCCAGAATTTAAGGTCAAGGTGGGAAGCAATGATCCATCCATCCTGCATGCCAAAGGCTGCCTTCAAACACCAGTCTCATAACATCTTTAAATGACTCTCTGTTGGAGGGTTAAACTACCTACCATATGTAAGATTGTTTTGGCACATACCTTTTCTGACACTCCTCCAGTAGGAAACATGCCCTGACGGAGAGATTTTTGGAGGACCCAGCTGCTGCTCTGGCACAAGACTTGCATTTTTGCAATAAAAATCCGTGCAGTGATGGTGCTTGAGCTTTCTTGCATGGCACCTGAGGGGTGTAAACCGACTTGAATTTACAATTGAAAGGTATATACCAGCAACAGAAACACATGGATCTGGAGACGCTGAGGGACTCTGAGAATGTGTTGGTGCTCTGACTTACTGCTGGTGACTGCAGGAAATGCCTCACACCTTGTGAGACATAAGGAAATTACTTTAAAAAATACCTTAACATTAAAAAAATGTATCAGTTTTTGTCCTGAGCTCCAGAGAGTTTGGAGGACCTTTTTCACTGGTTTCAGAGAGAGAACTATCACCCTGCAGGGTGGTGGTTTGCAGAAAGCAGTGTGCCTTGCCCACACAAAGGCCGAGTTTCAAATGCGAGTGAGATCAAAGGAAAAAGGTTCAGACAAAGCCTCAGCACAGAGTACCAGGCATGTTAATAATTTAGAAACAATCAAACATAAGAAGAGTCAAATGCAGGTACTGAAGTAGTCATGAGACATTTGCAGTGAGTGCATCCCAAGGAAGGAGAGAGGAACCAGTGCAGGGCAAAGGGCTCTCGCTGCTGGCTCACCAAAGGAGGTGACAGATTATTCTCCCACTCCAGAGGGCCTGGAAGTCTAGTGCATTCACATGTACCTTCGGGAATAAATCCTCTGGTTTACTGCTTGTGCTTTTGGAAAGTCGTGAGTGCACAGATTATGGCCAGCTGCTATTCATTCTGTGCACAAGTGACCTGAACATGAGTATGCTGAGTGTACCCAGCTGGTAAAATGAAATTTTTGAGTGATGGTTAAAAATTGTTAATAAATATTATAAGGGGGTTGGATTTTTTACTTGGAAATAAAGGATTTTTAATCAAAATTTAGTTATCATGTGCCACAGACTATACTGAAAGAAATGAACTTCAGCAGGAATAGTGTTCTAGGTGACTAATGGCATATTGGAAAACTCTCTGGGTCAGTTTTAGGGATGAGTAAGAGAAGGTGTAAAGAAAGATCTTGTCAGAAAAGAGCTTGTAATCCTTCAGTGCTGGCTGCATGAAGAGATGAAAATTACCATCTGACCTGGAGATAATTTATAAACATTTCTCACAATATTAAGGCATAAAATTTAGATGTAGTCCACATAATGACTATCAGTTTCAAGTCAGAGGTAAAGATCCACTTTTAATGATACTATTTTTGCTGTGGTGCTTCTGACAAATGGTCACAGAAATAACAGTCTTGGCAGTCCATAAAATTAGAACCATCCCCCTAATAAAGCCAAGGACAGGAGACAAATTTTGAACCTGTAAAAGGCAGAGCAGCCCTGAGTGTGCAGCACAGCTCAGGCTCTGCAGAGCTGCAGGGATGGCTTTCTGGGGCAAAACAGAGTCTCTCCAAGTCCTTGTGCCACAGCAATTTCTCTTACTGGGTATGGGCCTCCACAGCTCCTATGGGCAGCATGTACCTGTGTCTCATCACTCTCACAGAAGAGAATCTCTTCCTCATCTCCAATCCAAATTCACCTTCTCTCAGTTTAAGACTGTTACACTTAATCTCATCCATGGTAAAAATTTTCTGTTATTCTTATAAAACCACTCTAAGAACTGAAAGGCCGTAGTTTGGTCTCTCTAGAGCATTCCCTTCTCCAGGCTGCACAATTTCAACTCCCTCAGCTTTTCTTTGTCTATTCCATCCTTCTGATTATTTTGGTGGCCCTACTCTAGACCCACTAAAATAAGTCCAAGTATTTCTTGTACTGGGGGCCTCAGAGCTGGATTCCACACAGCAGGTGATGTCTCACCAGAGAGGAGTAGAAGGGCAGAATCCCCTCCCTTCCCTTGCTGTCCAATGCAGCAATACTTTGGTGGCAGCCTAGGACAAAATAGGCGTTCTGAGCTGTGAATGCAAACTCTTGGGTCATGTCCAGTTTTTATCCACAGTATCCTCAAGTCCCCAGCAGGGCTGCTCTTGATGCGGTCATGCTCCAGCCTGTGTAGATACCAGAAATTGTCCCAACCCAGGTGCAGCATCTTCTACTGGGTCTTGCTGAATCTCATGGGAGTCCCATATATGCACTATTCAAGCCTGTCAAGGTCCCTCTGGATGGCTTCCCTTCCTTCCAACCTATAAACCACACAGTTCAACTTTGTGGTCTACAAACTCACTGAGGGTGCACTCAATCCCACTCTCTGTGATACTGATGAAAACACTGAATGGAACTGGTCCCAGCCTGGACGTTTGAGGGGTGCCGCTCTTAACTGGTTTCCATCTGAACGTAGCTATATCCTGCTGGACAGAGCCATCCAGCCAATTCCTCATCCATCTAACGGTCGGTATCTTTCCTCCTTAGTCTCAAGAATAATGTGAGGGATTGCATCAAAGGCCTTAGAGAAGACCAGCTACAGACCCTGTCTGAGCTGCAGGGCTTACATGGTGAGAATGTGCTGTGAGTCTCAGGGGGCCAGGAGCCTGCACAGAATGCTGTGCATCCCCATCCACTGAAGGAGGGGAATGCTTACTTAGCACCTAATCTTGACAGGTCTTTTAGTTTAGGAGTTCCTTAAAGGTATGTACCTACACCCACACTTACATATATAAATACTTACATTGATTTCAAATCCAAAGTTAAAGGTAAAGGCTTTTAAAAGCTTTAAAGGATTTAAAGGCTCCTACTAGGAATGATGCTGGTGTA
>VZTR01000490.1:273853-301798 GCA_013400775.1 Chaetops frenatus | reverse complement strand
GGGCAAAACAGAGTCTCTCCAAGTCCTTGTGCCACAGCAATTTCTCTTACTGGGTATGGGCCTCCACAGCTCCTATGGGCAGCATGTACCTGTGTCTCATCACTCTCACAGAAGAGAATCTCTTCCTCATCTCCAATCCAAATTCACCTTCTCTCAGTTTAAGACTGTTACACTTAATCTCATCCATGGTAAAAATTTTCTGTTATTCTTATAAAACCACTCTAAGAACTGAAAGGCCGTAGTTTGGTCTCTCTAGAGCATTCCCTTCTCCAGGCTGCACAATTTCAACTCCCTCAGCTTTTCTTTGTCTATTCCATCCTTCTGATTATTTTGGTGGCCCTACTCTAGACCCACTAAAATAAGTCCAAGTATTTCTTGTACTGGGGGCCTCAGAGCTGGATTCCACACAGCAGGTGATGTCTCACCAGAGAGGAGTAGAAGGGCAGAATCCCCTCCCTTCCCTTGCTGTCCAATGCAGCAATACTTTGGTGGCAGCCTAGGACAAAATAGGCGTTCTGAGCTGTGAATGCAAACTCTTGGGTCATGTCCAGTTTTTATCCACAGTATCCTCAAGTCCCCAGCAGGGCTGCTCTTGATGCGGTCATGCTCCAGCCTGTGTAGATACCAGAAATTGTCCCAACCCAGGTGCAGCATCTTCTACTGGGTCTTGCTGAATCTCATGGGAGTCCCATATATGCACTATTCAAGCCTGTCAAGGTCCCTCTGGATGGCTTCCCTTCCTTCCAACCTATAAACCACACAGTTCAACTTTGTGGTCTACAAACTCACTGAGGGTGCACTCAATCCCACTCTCTGTGATACTGATGAAAACACTGAATGGAACTGGTCCCAGCCTGGACGTTTGAGGGGTGCCGCTCTTAACTGGTTTCCATCTGAACGTAGCTATATCCTGCTGGACAGAGCCATCCAGCCAATTCCTCATCCATCTAACGGTCGGTATCTTTCCTCCTTAGTCTCAAGAATAATGTGAGGGATTGCATCAAAGGCCTTAGAGAAGACCAGCTACAGACCCTGTCTGAGCTGCAGGGCTTACATGGTGAGAATGTGCTGTGAGTCTCAGGGGGCCAGGAGCCTGCACAGAATGCTGTGCATCCCCATCCACTGAAGGAGGGGAATGCTTACTTAGCACCTAATCTTGACAGGTCTTTTAGTTTAGGAGTTCCTTAAAGGTATGTACCTACACCCACACTTACATATATAAATACTTACATTGATTTCAAATCCAAAGTTAAAGGTAAAGGCTTTTAAAAGCTTTAAAGGATTTAAAGGCTCCTACTAGGAATGATGCTGGTGTAGAATAAGAGAGAAAATAAAATTTTCCTCTGGCTGAACAAGCAAAAATGCAAAGTGGTGTGGTGGGGAAGCCTGGAGCCATCTTTTCGTCCATTTCCAGACTTTGTTACCGCATACAAATCGTGGAAGTCACTGTGAAACAGGGGCAGTCAGCCCTTTTCCCACCATGGGCCCTAATGCCCTCTGCTAATAGGCTCACTGCAGAGCACAGTGGCAATCCTGCAATCTCACACTACTAAAAAATAACATTAAATAACAGAAAATTTAACTTGGCTCAGTGGCTGCTGAGTGGCAATGAATGGAAAGGGAGCAATTTCAGAGAGGGCTGGCATCAGGTAATACATGGAATAGCTGATGCTTCAGGAAGTATCTGCTATGAAATATGGGGTTTTTTTTCTCTCAGTTCTTTTTCTCTGCATCTTTTTTATTGATCTGTGAAAGGAGAGCTCTGCAGATGCAATATCTGAGAGCTGGTGATATCCTCATGCATTTGTCTGCAGCTCTAGTCTCTGTAATTTTTTCTGGCTTCCTCTGTACTCTACCTTGGCTTTCCTTGGGAGGCCTTTTAGCTATTTGAAATTAAATGTTCTTCTTCTTCAGCCCCTTAACTGAGCTTCTTGCTTCCACTACTAACCAGCAATATTGTTAGCACCAAAAATCAATTCATTTTTTCCACCAGAGGTCAGGTGTTTCAGCTGAAAACAGCTGCTTATTGGGAGTCTATCACCTCTTCTTTTCACCCCAGCTTTCCTCCACTCAGCACATGGGAGACTGGTTCAGTTTCCATGTCCTCGTTCAGCACAAGGAGCTGGAATGGTGTTTCACACTTGCATATTCTTCTTTTCAGTAGGGAAACTCCATAGACCACCTTATATGTCCATTTTTCTAGGGAACTGTGTGGATGTTTCGGTATTAGTACCTGTGTGCTCATAGCTGACAGAGGAGAGCATTGCCCTGCTCCTCACATCTTGTCCCCTCCCCTGTGCCATGCTATGTATGGCGGTGTGGCCCCATGACAGATGGCTGCTAAGTTTGCTGCAGGGTTCAAGCCTGGATTCGCTGGCATTCCCCAGGCAGAGTGGGGACCAGACTCACAGAACAGCTCTGGCTCATCTCCGTGTTTAAATGAACTTCCTCTAGTTAGGGAAATTGCCTGTGCTTACGCTTCTGGCAGATCATGGAATTATATTCATAATCGTCTCGTGCACTGCTACACATAAGCCCAGTGTGGGGTGAGGACTACCCCAAGTCTCTGGCTGATCCCCTCTCTGGTCTGGTGGTTACATCACTGCCCAGAGTTTATGCCCTTTCACCCCCTCTTTTCTTACTTTGCTCACTTCTCACCCCCTCTCCAGCTAGAGATGTGTAGTTTCCTCTTCCCCCATTTCTCAGTGGTTACCTTTACACCACCAAATCCATCATCTCACATCTAAATTTTATTATCCACAAAGATCTGCCCAAATCCTTACAAGGTCAGCTCATGAAACGTCCCCTACATCCCTTTGCTAAGTATGCACAATTTTTAGGAGAGCTTAAGGAAGGACATCTTTAGGGCACTATGTGTGTTCTTATTATATTACCACATTTTACCCAAAACAGGCTTTTGGTAGATGGTGAAGACAGTGCTGCGAGACAAATTAAGCCTGGGGGAAAAAAAGAAAGGAAACAAAAAATTAAGCTTGTAAAGCTTTACAGAAAACTGCTGCAAGGTTGTAGCAGCATTTAAAAGATGGTGTTTTTAAAGAGTCCTAAGGGAAGAAGCCCTGGGACTGACACTGAATTTAATTTGCCCTGTGCTAAAGGAGGCAACTTTGGAGAAATGCCCATGTGCATACTGATTCCTTCAACAGACACTTTACCAGGCATAGCAAAAATTAGGAGCTCCAGAGCAGCCTGGGATTCCTCATGATGAATAGAGAGCAACATCCAGACAAACAGTCCCTCTGCCTTAGTGAGACCTTCACATAGCACCATGGCTTGTCCTTTAACAGACACATTACTTTTTCTCAGGAGACATAATGGGAATTTTTCAGTGTACACAGAAAAGAGACAACATTTTCAAACTAGAAAAAAACCACACCAAGCCTTCACGAATTGCAGATGAAATCTCTGGAAAAAAAGGAAATTAATTTTCTATTAATTCTGAAGGTTAACAAACTCACAAGAGACACACAGTCAGAAGAGTGCCCAGCTCTGACAACTGCCCTTCACAGAACACTTATTTAATGTCATTTTTTAATTGAATGGATTTCTCTTTTTCTGTTCTTTGTATTGCAGGCAATGCTTTGGATGGCATAAAGAGGCACTGAGCCAGAACTAGCTGGAATTGAAAGAGATCTTGGGGGAAAATGGAGCTTTCCTTGTTTGAGGATATTTCTTTTCCATTTGGAAAGAGACAAACCAAACAGGTGGTGTTCCATATGAAGGAAATTCACCAAAACCTAATTCAAGTCCTTCCAATCTTTGTTCATTATCTAAATGGCAGGATTTGCCATAACAAATACAGTCACACAGAAAAAAATAGAATAATGAGTGGAAATGTATTTAGTTCTTTTAATACAATGTTGTCAATCTGATTTTTTAATCTTGAATTCCAGTATCTGGATCTTTTGTATAAGGACTAAGATGCTGTAGTTGTGCAGCTTCAGCAGCATTGCAACTTTTAATTACATCTTTTTCTGTCTCTCTTCTATGTGAAAGGAAAAAGCTTGAAAGTCCAAGTCCTGAAGATCAGCCTTCAAATGGCATGTGAAAGATGTCTAGTTTCTGCGATTTTAAAGCCTGTGTTTACAAGCAGGATGAAGATTTTGGCGGTAACCAGATGAGCATCTGGGACTGGTCAGCATGAAGCATGCAGCATAATCAAAAATAAAAATAGAGAAATTGCCATATACCTTTTTTTCCCCCAGATAGCAGAATTTAAGGTCAACTTCATTATGGGAAGGAAATGGATAGATACTGACAGCTGGCAATCCTGTCTTTACTTAGATTTGTCCCAAAAGCAAAATGATATTGAATGTGTTGTATGAGACTCTTAAACTTGGTAGTAAGTTTTGGAGAAGGAGTGTGCATCTGTCCAGCCTCAGGCAGATATTTTTGACTCCTCTGATATCCAGATACTGTTTTGAGTGCTGAGTGTCAGCCACAGAGCCTCTCTGAGTAGTGATGTCTCTGTGCAAGGAGGCAGGCCTTGAGAGCTGCCACAAAAGGTATTTGTCTTCCCCTCGAGTACTTTTGCCCGTGCTTGCTTTGTGATTGGATCTTTTATTGGTGGTAGCACTTAATTTCTTTCTAAATTTGCCTGGGAATTAATCCAGTTCTTCCAAGGGCCAGCTATTTGCAAAGAAATAATGACGTCCTGGGTTAGAGTAAATCTGGGGCCAGCGATTAGAGGACCAGCCCTCCCTCCCTCCTTGCAGGGGACAGAGTGAATATGGCTTTATAATGTCAATATACTCAGCACACTTCCCAAACCCACTGAGCAAACATGCCCTGAGGGAATGCTGCAGGTATCTTGGCTTGTCAAAGGCTGCGCTGCCTCCTTCCGTAACAGTGTTTAGCAAGTGCATGGTTTTGTTTAAACAGGAAAACACCTTAAGGGGCACTTCATCTTTGAGTGTTCCTGTCTCTGCTCCCTGCATTACTAGCTAGGGTTTTTAATATACATTACGTGCAATGTGCTCATGGGATCCTCTGATTAAAATATCAGCAGGCCAATAGTGCTAGAGTAATCAGCGTGACTCCTTAAATGAGAAAAGACCAGTTATGTTCAGTTTTTGATCAGTGTTTTCTTTTCCTTAATTTTCATGTCCTCTCTTCCATGGTCCATATGATTCCCATAGAGCTCCCAGTGGCCACAAAGTTTGGACCCAAGATAAAATCCACAGCCACACTTTTCAAGCATGACCTCTGGTCTTGTGTTGGGTTTCTTTAACTTGCACCAGATGGAAGTTTCCTTCAGCCTCAGCTGAACGTCTGTGTTTCTTGTGCTGGCAGGATTGGTGCCCAGTCACTGAGCCAATGCTCTCCCCGTGCCTTTTTTTCTGTTCTAACAATGGATAGATACAGGATGGCTTACAGAAGAGGGATGACACATCATAAGGTGAATTCCAGCTCAGGTTGCCCTATTTTCAGATGTTCAGTTTGAGGGGTATCAAGGTGCTTGGCCCCTGTGACAGAGCTCGGCAGCAAATCTGGTGCCATTAAAGTGTGAATTTAGCAAAGATACTAATCATCCAGCCAGGCCATCATTCTGATTACATCTGTAGTGTAAAATCTAGTTCTAGTCTCTTTTGATGAGTGGGGTAAAACAGATTTAGAGCAAGTGCAAATATTGCTCAAATGAGAAAATATACAGATGCAGTTGTTCCAGAAGAATTACAACTAAACTGGCCCTTGACTATTTCTCCAAAATATTAAAATCCAAAATTATATTCCTCCATGATATCCTGAAACAGATACCTTGGCTGAATGTAAGAAGGTGTCACCTTACTCAATCTGGGTCCCCAAACAGAAGATCCAGTGTCCCACAAGCATGTTGGACTGCAGAGATGGCAGCAGAACTGCTTTCTCTGGCCTGCCAAGCATATCCTAGGAAGAGGTTTTGTCTACTCCACCTTCAGCACCAGAACACCCCCTGCCCTGAGCCCAGTGATCACTGATGGCCCTGGTCTCCCTTTGCACTAAGCAGAACCCTTCCAAGAGCTCCTACTGTGACAGGCATGGAGAAGGTCTTACCCAATACCCTGGGGGTTTAGCACTGGTGATGAGACACAGAACTTGTCTGTAAAGAAATTTTTAAAAGAAAAAATATTTAAAGAAAACACAGCCACTGCCTTTTTTAAACATAATTTTCCTCTCTTCTCATGAAATGATATAATTTTCTTAAACAATAAGGTTTTCCCACCTCCATCTGGTAATCTTCCACTCAGACCAAGACACTTTTCACTTGCAATCATGTTTTGTTTTTTTTCTAGCAATCAAACAATCTCTGCAGTACCAAAGGTAGGGAATTTTTACCTTTTTCTCATTAAATAAGGTTGTTGAAGTGGGTTTCCACTGGATGCACTACACCAAGAACTGAAGTTAACAACTGCTGTTTTTGGGCCCATAGCTTCCTCCCAGCAGGTTGGGTTGACAGTTGTCAGAGACCTCCTGGTTCCATCCAAGGTTGGTCTGGTTCCTTGTGGGACATAAAAGATACAGCAATTTAAGATACTTGCCAGAAACATAAGTTGTGACTCAACACATCTCCCAAATGATCGCAGTACACAAGGCATATTTAACTAAAATCAGGCGAGAAAACAGCAGAGACTTGCAGGTAAGCACACCACTCTTTACGCCAAAAAAATTGGAGTAACATAACAGAGTTTGATGTGGAGGAGATGTAGAACAATTTGCTGAATAAATTTCCAAAAGAACATAAACTCTCCAAAAAAAAGTTATTTTTACATATTTTTGTAGATGTGTAAGGAAATGCTTTGGAAAATAAGGCAAGCTTTATTTTCTTGTCCTGGAAAGATAAATGTTTTAGGGTTCATTTTTCTGGTTGTCAGCACCTCAACTGAACTACTGCACAGATAACCATTTGCCAATAAAAATGATCAGCCCAATCGATGAGAAAACCAAGCAAGGAAGTCAATATTTTTCCGCACCTCTCTGTGTGTCCGGGCAGTCCAGGCAATGCTCTGGCACTGCACAAACACTGCTGTTGATTACAAGAGCAAAGAACCAGTACCTGGTGAACCAGTTGACAAAGGAAATGGAGGCTGCTTTAAGAAGAAACCTGATGGTTGTGGTGTACTCAAAGGAAAGCCAAGAGGAGCTGTCGCTGTCTGCTGCAAATTCCTGAGAGGGTAGGGAAGGTTATTTAAGGTAAATTCTGGCATCAGAGAAGAAAAGAATTATAACCTGCCTCCACAACAGCTCAGGTTAGAAGGGTGTATCTGTCACCGCTGAACTGTTAATATCTAGTGAAGTCTCTGAGTTCCCAGGGCAGTCGTGGAGGCTGAAAAACCTTTGGTGAGTTGTAGCCAAGAACTATTTGTATGCAGCAGGCACTGCCAGGCAAGGGCTGGAGGATTATCCCAGCAGTGCTCCCTCCTACAAGGGATTTGTTGAACAGAGCAACATCTGCTTACTACACTGAACAACCAGCTATTGGGTTGGCAGTCTCCTGGGATCGCCAAAGTAAGCTGCTTGTTGAAACCTGATCCCGGACACTGATGATGCCTGTAACAACCATGAAATAATAATTGCAATTTATCTCCTTTCAAGAAGGGGAAGAAATCCAGAAGAATTAGGCCTGTGAATTTCACTCTCTACCCTAAGAAGAAATGAACCTCATGAGTGAAAATAATGTAGCACAGCCAGGGCTGGGTCCCAGCTCTTGACCTTATGTGTGTGTTCAGGCAAAAAATGCACGGGTACATGGTCTCCTAGGGAGCACTGGCTACCCCTGGCTAAATGATCTGGTGGCCACAGTGTGCATCGTTTGATTCCTGTGGTCTTTGGGGGAGTGGAGGTGAAGTTGTGCCCATGGGACAGGGAGGGCATGCTGCAGACATGCTGCCCACCTTCCTTTCCAGCATGAACAGATATACAGGAATATGCTTTACAACTTCTGTGAATATCTCAGAGACATTCTTTGCCTGGTTGAATATGTATTGTAAGGTCAGGGAATATCCCATCTGGCTGTTGAAATTGCTTGCCTCTGCTAAGACAGCCAGATACAAGAGTGGGGAAGAGCATGACTACACTGCTGAGTAGGCAGCATACCTGGCAGGGCAGGAGGATCATAATTTCTAATCCCTGCTTCTGGGCTTGTTTCTGAGTTTCTCTTAGTATCATTCCTTTTGAGCTCCTGCTTTACCAAGAGAGACCTTACCTTCTACTGATGCAAAGCTGTATGCTGGGGGCTCACAGAGGGAGAAATTTGGGATATATCACTATAGAGCCTGTGGAACTGCCTGAGCAGGGAGAACATGCTCCTGTTCAGCATCTCATCTTTCCCCACAAAAACAGAGACAGAGTATTACCTTTTTACACACTGTGGCAGCACGTGTACAGACTTCTGCTTCTCAGGGGGTTAGTCATTCCCGTGGGGATCACCCGTGACACAGACCGCTGAGCACCCACTCTGCAGCTTCGCACCGGGACACCCACCCTGTGCCAAGGCTGAGCATCCCATTGCTAAAAATCATCACAGAGACACTAAAAGCTGTGCAGTAAAAGCTGTGCATTAAAAGCTGCGGGGACGCGAGGGGACCCGGCTTTATGTCGCCAGCAGATGGCATCGTCACTCTCAACGCCCTGGCCAAGTAAGCAGAGAAAAACGTCTACACCCCTCCCCTCCCCTCCCCTCCCGGTATATTGCTGGATGTGCAATATACCAAGCATCCTAACCGGAGGAGCTGAGAGAACTCAGTTCCTTGGGTCGGACTCCAAGAGGATCCAGGAGTGCACCTCATGCAGCATCTCTGAGTGCCAGTGAGGTGACAGAGAACCATGGTCGATGCTGATCCCAGCCTGCTTGCCTGCCAGCTCCTACATTTCACCCTGCAAAGCACTGCCCAGGGAAGACAGGCTGTGCCTCCAAAAGCTGAGTCAGTTAGTCAGCAAAATAAAGCTGACTAAGCACTTCCCCATCTGACGCTGGACATCTACCATAAAGCATGAATGAATTTGTAGTTATTAGGCAGAATTACTAAGTGGCTACAAGCTAGCAGCCTTAAAACAACCAATTTCTCATTTTCAAAGACAACATCCTTACTAAGCTCTGGTGATAAAGGTTTCAATTCCTACCCTCCCACAGCGAAGCAGATTTTTCAGGGAGGAGCATAAGCGAATATGTCTTGTCATCTCCACCTACGTGCTGCTTCTACCATGTCAAAGGGTCACACATGGTATGTTTTGCACTTACCATTAATGTTTAACTGTTTTCTGTAGAGGAACTAGTTTTTCTCTTGGCTTTTAAAGAATAGACCTTGAAAGATGAAATGGAAAACCATCCTTTTTTTTTGTTCCAGTGGGTATTTATCATCATATCATTGATGGTACAGAAGATTAGAAGGAATTTGAGTTTTTTTTTTTCTGATCTGTTCCTGGTAGGTTTGAAAATTAATAGAAAAGCATGTGAGAAAGAACCAGGCTTCTGGCTGGTGCACACAGTTTCCTGGTCTGGTTGCCAACTTTGTGACCTTGAAGGGGTCACTAGGAGAGCAAAGCACTTATGTCTTAGGGCTTTAAAATCGAGGTCTAACTTTCAGAGAGAAAACTTAAATCAGGATCATTCCCTGAATTCTGAGGCCAGGCCCTACAAACACCACAGGTTCTCCCTACAAGTGATGGAGGGTGAACTATCTGACATATCTTGGAAAGAGATTAAGTGCTTTTTTGGGGGGAACCTACTAAAAAACCTTTCAAAAATGAGGTACTCAGCTGTTTAATTTTGAGATGTGTGAAGGAAATTAGGATGAGTCCTAACCTTAACCGCCTCAGGACTTTGCCTTGCAGCTGCACTGGCTTGTAAGCATCTACCTCAGCTGGCTGGAGTCAGAGCTTATTGGTGACTCTAGCCTTGGTGGCATGGATTGGGCAGCAGGTTCTGCAGCAGCCCCTGGAATTACTGCACAGTGGCTGAGCTGGTTCTTGCAGGAAAGTGACTGCTGCACACAGCTCTGCCATGGCCATGGAACCCCTCTCGCAAGGGACATCAAAAGGACCACTGAAACTGCTACATCCCAAGAGAATCATAGAATAGTTTGGGCAGGCTGTGACCTTTAAAGGCCATGTAGTGCAAACCCCACTGCAATGAGCAGGAACATCTTCACCTAGAGCAGCTTGCTCAGAGCTCCATCCAACCTAACCTTGAATGTTTCCAGGGATGGGACACCTACCACCTCTCCGGCAAGGGGTCAAACCTCTCTAGAACTCAGCTTTCACAGAAGTATCCCCTGATAATAAAGGACAATAAAAATAGTTATGACCAAATTATTCTTTTAAAGACACACTCTGGTCATTGGGGGAGAGATGGAAGCATGAATAGAGTCATAGATCAGTCACTTGCTGTGCACAGAGACTGTCTCGATGGACACATTAAAAATATCTGCATGGCAGTAAGTCAGAAACCATTTTGTGTCTAAAATGGGATTTAATTTCCTTTTGCTTTCTTTCGGTTTCGTTTTCTTTCTTTTTTTTTTTTTTTCTTTTTTCTTTTTTCTTTTTTTTTTCTGTTCCTAGTTTTCTGAAAGACCCTATCCATGACTGACTATGTCGAAGCTTCAAACTTTATTTGTTGTGAGCCAGGGAGGGCTTTTTATCAGCTGAGAAGCTCACAAAAAACTTAAATGTTATGAGACACACAAACTTGCAAGTAGAATCCTGGCTTACTGCTGCAGACCTCACTGCACCAGTGAGCAGAAAGTTCAGCATGTGGCCTTTCCTTCCAGCTCTGCAGGGAGCTGGGGTGCCATGTAAAAAACCAATGGGTTAACAAACATATCATACCAGAAAAAGACAAGAGTTTCTGGGGATTACCTGCTGTGACTTTCCCTTGAAAACTGAGTCTCAGATTGGCTTTTCCGACTCGTTAAGCATCATCATAGCCATCCACTGCATCCTCTCCTATTATCCAGTGTGTCTGGAACTGGCGGCATGTAAATTACACCAGGCCCATGGACTCCACAGAAGAGTGTAAGAATCCCATCCTCTGCTCTGCCAGCTACGTCCTTGCCACTCCAGCCCAGGAGATTCCTTTTTTTTTGCTGCTGCAGGAGGCTGCTGCTGACTCAAATTTGTGGAGCTGCATTTCTGCTGCTCAGAACTCATTCTGCAAGCTGATTTCAGTGACAGGTACACAGAAACATGCACAGATCTCTTTGGGAGTAAATGTACTAAATAACTGATATATACTGGGTACAGCACTACAGGATAATCTATGCTGGATGCAAAAAGAGTGTTGTGAAAGAAGCAAAAAGGATATAACAATCAAAAAGCTTTTAGCCAAGATCCCCAGTTAGTTTTTTGCAAAAATTCAAGACGTTGTGTGCAGAAAGCAGGTAGGTTTTCTCTGGCATAATGGTGGTCCTTTTTGAGGCATGACAATGAACTCCTTAATTAATCTTCCAAATGTCAGAGCCTGCTGGAAGTAATTTGGCCTGACAGTTCAAGGGCTAATTAACTTTAAACCTTGAATTTTCTCTTGCTTGCTCCACAATTCCAGGTCATTTATTTACTTTCATTTTATACAACTTTCATTTTTTCTGTAGTGTGTCTGTTCTTATAAGCTCTTCTGGACATGAAGATCAAGACTGAAGGTATTAAGTGGGGGAGCATTGCACCTTATGAATCCTCAAGGAGTTTCCTGACTTCACATGAGAAGAAAGCTGCTGTAAGCAGAGGGTTGGTCCCTGGGGAGCAGCTCATTGTGGGAGATGTTGCTGCAGCCTCCTGAGGTATCAGCAGTATCTAGGAACAGGGAGCTGGGCATCCTGCGGGGTGGAGCCAGTGTAATCCATCATCACTGCTGTCCCAGCAAGGCAGCAGGAAGCAGAATTACAGGCCCGAGTGCTGCAGTTTCACTGCTCACCTTTATGTGAGCAGTATTATGTGTGCTACAAACTGCTGTCTAGGCAGCTTCCTCTAGCCTCCTACATCAGGTCTCCTAGGGCTGGTGTCCCATTTGTTTTTCTTGCTCTGCAATCTCTCTTGAGGCATGACTGAAAAAATGATGAAGGACTTTTGCAGCAGAGGCTCCAAATCCTATCTCTTGCTGCCTGTATCTATGTTGAATGACCTTGTGGCTATTACTAGAAATTCATGAAAATCCTTTTCTCTGGTTGACAGGCTCAGTCTCTGGTCACTCGCGGATACAGGGCATGTCTTCGTGAGAGCAGTGTGTGCACAGACTCCTGAGCTGACCGCTGCATCTCTTTGGTTTCCACATGGCTAATTAATAAGGACAAGTGAGGCAAAGAGCTGTTTGGGAGGCAATGCCTACAGGTGTACCTGACCTGGCAGCCATGGGGTTGCCTTCAGGGTTTCTGGCAGGGGGACCAGGGTTCTGTGCCAGCTCCTGAACCTCTGGTAGCACTGAACAGGTCCCCTCCAGGGCACAACAATGGGCGGTAGCATCCCTCCACTACCTCCTGCTTCTGGCAGTGAAAGTGAAAGCTGCCAAATGATTTCAGTCACTTTCTGGATCAGACTTAGCTCTGCTTATTACATTTGCCCTCAGTGCAAAAGACTATGAAGAATGGGAAGGAAAGCCGATTATATGGCAAACTATTTGGGGGGAAGTGAGGCTTTCCATCTTTCCAGGTCTTATCACAAGGCTGCCACTCTGGGTGACTGAAGTAAAACCACAGCAACAGCCACCACCCATCCAGCCATAGCTTCAGACACACAGCCCGTACTCGAGCAGAAAAATTGTCTGCTCCAGAGGTCTGGGGCTGGAAAAGCTGTATCTGATTTCCTCACTCTTTTTTTTCTAATTTTCATTTCCTTTCTACTAGGCTTTCTTACAGCTGTCGCACAACCCGCTCCCGACAATATTTAATCTATCTGTCACAGGCATATTAGGATGTCCCTTGAGTGTCATACCTAGTGATGACTGACAACTGTCATTAAGCACTACTCCTCAAATGACAAGGCTCATTTTGTTAAAAGCATTGCACAGATTCAGGCTGCAATCACAGAAGGGGAAAAATTGCCATATGTTCATACAGGATTTATAGAATATCTCCTTTTGCAATCCCTGTAATTTAGTTATGACACAAAATTAAGAACATATGATGATACCAACCATATATTTAATATACTTTTTTGTTGGTTTGCTTTTAAATGTTCCATCAAAGAAAAGACTGTTTGATCTGATTCAGGATTATTTCTTTCACTAAATGTTATCCAAGTCACTTCAAGTTCTCTGAGCCAATGAAATAGAGGTGAAATGTCAATGGAGAATAGGTTTCTGTAAAGTTACTATCTTACAGTAAAGGAGTGATGGTTGTGGTGGAAAGCAAATATAATGATCCAGAAAACAAATGGCAAAATGAATACTTTCCATACAGACATTGCAATTTTTCCACTACAGTTACAGCTTCTTTTTTCACACTATTCCAGGAAAGCCATATGAAAGCACTATTCATTTTAGTTTTTCCTGATCAACTTCCTATGCTGTGATGACAACACTTCGACACCACCAGGTGAAATCAGCTCAGCTATAAATTAAACTACTTAATCAAGTAAGGGAAGTTAGGGGTCATCAGACACAGGAATCCAATGTCAGAAGTAGTAGGTCTTTTGTTTAGGCTTGAAAGGATCCAGAAATGTAAGGAAATCACCTCCACCATTCTCCCTTCCCCAGTGTTGCAAACAAGGCATATGATGACATGTCAGGAGATGGCAACGCTGAAAGAGAGGAAATTATTTTCAGCAAAGAGTTTCTTGTCTCTGTTTGGGTGGCTGAAGCTTACATTTATCCTTGCTTTGTTCTGAACCCCCCTCCATGCCCATGCTCCAGTTACCCTGCCTGGCTCTGGTAACCAGGACAGCTTGGATCCTCCTTTGTGTGTGTAATAGAGCAAACCCACACTGCTCTCATGCAGCACCTCAGTACACTCCAGTTTTTCTGCTTTATGGCTGTGTACTTCTGCCTCTCTGCACAAGCTGTACCACATGCAAAGATAGAAGTAAAGAGAGGAGCATTTCGCTGCAAAGATTTGGGAATTAGGATGGAGTGGTCCTGGAATAAAAGAAGCATTTTTTTCCTGTATGAAGTCTAGCTCTGACAAGCCAAGGAGTGACTCCAAAACATACAGGTACTTCCAGCATTGAGATTACTGCACCAGGAATTTTGTAGGCCTTTAGGATAATTTTCTTCCTGATTCTGTGTGAAATAGTGCTCACATACAAGCCAGCATTCACCTTTAGGCTTAGCTCAATTATTCTTCTGGAAGTAGTTATTTCTCCTCACCCTGCCACTGATGTATTGGGAGGAATTAGCAGAGAGATGAGGGTATCTGGGCTCATAACTGTAAGTGTGAAGACTGACACATTAATAAGTCCATCCAGAAACAGATAACCATTCTTTGAGCTGGCTGCAGTAGGACTTAGTGTGCTCCGGAAATAACCAGGGAGGAGAGCAGCTTTATGACCATGTCTCCAGAAGCATTTTGTCTACAGGTATCGGTCTCTGGCTACTCCTGCATTTTCTTGCTTTGCTCTTCATTAAATTAATGGAAATTTTTTTTCATCTATGAGCAGAAACAGCTGATTTTCACTGTGCATGCACCGATGAGTAGGACTGGGTTCCTGTGTCTTGGTCTTACTAGAAATTTAGTTACATTACATTTTCTGCTTTCTGTGTGTTTAAATTTTTAAAGGCAGAAGCACTTTATGGTTTCAAAGTGAGAAGCAGTAAATACAATGGTACCAGAAGTGGCTTTTGACTGCTTTTGTCCTTACGTTCAAGCAGAGTATTTTAGCTTCAGTATAAAGATACATTGCAAGATTTCACTATACAGGATATAAAAGCTATCTGTGGCTATGCGCCATTGCCTTCTCTCTGACTTCACTGAGTACAGGTGATATGTTTATTTTCACAATGTACAAGTAAAAGCTTATTGGTAGAGTAAGAATTTCCAGTGATTAATGCTGGAAAGGTGACACATGGATCCTTTGATGAGATATTACCATGCTCTAGCAACAGTAATAACTCACTTTGCTACTCTGAGCAAAGTGGTTTGTTCTAAAAGCAGTTAAGTGTTTTGTTGTTCAAATATTACGAAGGTTGTTTTATTCAGACGTACTGGTCAGAATCACTCCAGCACTCTGTGTTTCTCAGCCCAAGGTTCCTCACTTGTCAACGTGCAGCTGGAGGCNTGCATTATCTGCAAAGCAGAAATGGTCTGGCTGCAGGAACACCACAGCACCACGTCTCAACTGAAGGGCAACCAGTCCTTAAAACTGATCTGGTATTACTTGAAGTGTTTGGATTTTTGGAAAAGGAACAATAAACTCTGTTGGGGGACCCACAGCCACACATTTTGTCTTAAGATTAAAAATTTAAGGTTGGGATTCTTACCACTTAAATTTAGTTTATCAGGAAACAGGCATCAAATCTAAGCCAGCCATGTTGGCTTCCGGACTGATCAGAGAAGAGAAGGGTTGCCAAAATGTGGCTCACCCCTCTGAAGAGAGTTGACAGCATAGATGGGATGGCTTGCCCTCTGCTCCTGACTTTTTTGTAGTTCATTTGAATATTAAGGTAACCACCAACATTTCACATGGCTTTGAGGGGAATCCACTCCAAAATTTGCAAAGTCGCTGTAAGAGAATTCTCTCTGAGGTGAGGAACTGGTATTTTCTCCATGTGATTATGTTGTTGGAGTGTGGTTTTTTTTACCAGCATGAAACAAATGTGAAACCTATTAAGAAACAAACAGATGGGGGTTTTTTCTGTCTTGGTTTTTTTTTTTTCCTAATGTGTTTCAGTATTTTCCAAGGGAGGTGTTTGATCTGAGACAAGCTTATATGTCAGAAAAGGTTCCTTGGGTGCAGAACAGATGAAGAGCTGCTGTTCCCAGTACAAGGAAGTGGATGCCCAGACTCTCTCAAGAGGATTTGAGTGATCAATATATAATGAGACCATCCATCACACATTGCTTCACCTTACACAAATTCCGATAGTGAGTTAAGGTCACAAATGGGAAGAGATTATCCCAAGGGGTCTTCTGACAGATGTGGTCACTTACTGTGTGAGAAAAGGGCAAGGGGTGTTTCAGAATCCCTGTTCTCCAGAGCTGCAAAGCCAGGACTCAATCTGAAAATGCGAGAAAGAAAACAGACCTGCGCCCAGACTGTTGCAGTGTATAGTTTGCCTTGGTACCAGGCTAAGTTGTCTGCCAAACATCTCTACCAATGAGCTACAAGTCATGTCACTGGTCAAGGCATTACCCAGGTTATAACCAAGCCAATGAGATGGTAAGGCACCTACTTTTGAAAACCCCACTTGACAAAAGAACCACAGAATAAAGTTTCACTTTCTTTCTGCTGCTTCACCACCATGAAGTCTGCGTCCCTTTGTCTGCGCCCAGGACTTACACTGATTACACTAACACCAGATCTGCCACACTACAGATCTTACAAGCAGAAACCATGCTGAAACATCTAAGATGGACTTAAACCAAATGTTTGATCTTGACATTTAGAACAGACCCCACATGAACAGTTCACTAATTTCCTTAATTTCCAGAGCAGGTGCTTAAGCCTGATATTCAAGGTCACACTGTGCATCACCTGATGGCTGCCTTATGGCCATAGGAGAGGCTGTCATCTCCCCACCCTTGGCCAGTAAATTCAGCCCCTCCACACAGAGCACACAGGACAGACTTTCCCAGGGTTAGATGGATCTTATGGCATGTGTACCTGTGTGTCTCAGCACAGGCCAATAAAGTACTGAAAGTTGTGCTTAGTTTCCACACATAAACATCCTGGGATTGATGATGTTCTTGGGATTAAGCATGTGCAAAAATATTTTGCCCGAAGAAGGAAAAGAAAGAGTGTGAGAATGGAGGTCAGTGATGAGGAGACAGACGGACACTCTGCTAGCTGCTTAAAGAAAACAAAATATTCAGAACAAGATTAGACACATGCTGCCCAAACCATTCAGCTTCTTGTTCATCAGCCTGCAAAACATTGCATCAAATCCTCTTAAACTAATTAGAAAGTATTTTTAAAATGGGAAAATTAATCTCACCTTTTAAATTATTTTTTAATAGCTTCCAAATCTATGAGATCTAATCTCTACTGTCACATTAAGTGCTTATTTATATATGCTAGCATGTAAATCCATTTTAAGAAATCACCTGTCTTTCATTGGAGGGTTGAATAAAAGGCCTAAACACCAAAGAAATCAGCACATTCATTTATTTATCAGCATTCCCTGAGACAGCAAACATGTGATGCATCACTTGGATGCTTATTGTGCAGAAGGAATGGCAATGCAGACAGTGAAATGAAACAGAATCTAACAATGCATGCCAGAAGCAAAAAAAAAAAAAATTTGCTTTGCAGAATAATTCAAATCCAAACTGTTTAAATTGTTTCTTCAAACCAGTAGACATGTCATCCACCTTCCGGTTAGTCTTGATAGTAGTTGCTATAGGCTGTTGTTTATTTAAAGGTTCAACTGCAGAAAAGAAAAGCAAATGTGGAAAAAAAAAACCCTCACCACTTCACACACAAAATTTCAAATTCTACAAAATATTGCCAATGGCTTAGAAAATACAGTTGACACAATGGTGGCTCCTGGGTTCTTGTGTACTTTCAGGATGGCACACACTGCTGCTGTTGCTCACCAGGCAGGGGAGGGACAGTCAGGTGCTGGCGAGACCATGGAAAGCACACAGTGCTCAACTCTGCACTGATCTTTCACCTCTTCACCTGTCTTAGTACTTTGGCAGCACATAAGGACTAAGCCAAAACCAGACATTAGAATGGGCAGGGTTGTGTTGGTAAATGGCTGCATTTTAATGAGAAGGTATTACCTCAGTTCTTGAATTTATTAATTTCTGCTACATGTTCTTCTTTATTGCTCTTCTCCATTGTAGAGCCTGCAAGCTGCTCTTAGTTAATAACCTTGCACGTTTCTGCTCCCACTGTTTTTCTCATGTCTTTTTTAACCTGACTCGTATTTACAATAGTCTAGACTTGAATGTTGTTGAGTCACCAGGTGGTATTACCGGAGATGGCTTTGCTGATCTTATTTAAACTGGCTTATTTGACACCAGTTTCTTCCTGAAGAAATGTTTACGGCCAAGTGTAACACATTGCCAATTTCGGCTGTGAAGAGGTTGAAGAGTAAAACCTATTTTGTGTAAATTAGGTTGTTTTTTCCAAGACTGATATGTGGGTTCTGCCTCTTGCTTACATCTATGCAAGCAAACAGCCAGGAGCTTTGTAAATACAAAATCATTCTGTCAAGATGTTTGGCTATATTATTAAATTTGCTAGGATGCTAGAAAGAATTGTAAAGGTCTGATACTCTTAGGAGGAGAAAAAGTCAAAGCAGTGTGAGAGCTCTGCTGGATCACTGACAGCCTACAGGAATTTGCTGCTTTGAAAATCAGTTCTTTATCAAAATGTTTGCAGGTATATATTGCCTGCAAAAGCAGAAATGGAAATGCATTTTTTTGTTTCATCATGCTATACACAGTCATCAGGAGTGAAACTATTCACTCTGATGGGAGTTTTCACTCCTTTTCTTTTAGGGGAAAAAAGAAAATCTGAATAGCTTTTTGTTTTTCAGTACTTGCCTTGTTCCACCACTCTAATGTACAGCTTTCACTCACTCTCTCAACTGCTACTAATACACTTTCTAAAGCACAGGAATATTAGTTTTCCATACAGAAGGGGAAAAGTATTTCATAAACAAGGAAAAGCAGGAGTTCACTTTTACTGTGGTCATTTGTTACAGAAAGAGCAGGGTGAGTGATCAAGGTCTTTGTTTGGTGGCATTTTTATTACCCTTGAAATACTATAATATTCTGTGTATTCTCTTCTTAAGAACAGCCTCGTGCTGCATCTATAGAGAAATCTGCAGCAGTGAGCTAGGAAGCATACACACATTACATGCCATATTAAAGCTATGAAGAAAAAGAGACCTAGGCATATTTTCCCCAAGCTTTCATATCTTCTTCTTGTACTTTTTCAACAAGCCTTTAAGAATCAGCTCCCTCACTGTGTCCTCGATGTCCTACATAAGGATCTTTTTGGCAGAATGAAAGGTTTTCAGACCTGATGCGACTCTTACCTGTGTAATGGGACTCTGCCCACACAGTTTAATAGCAGTCAGGCTGCACCCCAAGGACCTGATGTCGCAGACTCCAGAGCACATGCTGTGATCACTGAGTAGCTTCATTTAGCAGAACAGGCAGCCTATAAACCTTCTCACCTCTCTGGGGAGAGCACTGAGGTGTTTTAAGTGATGGTGTTTCAATTGTAACACTTCCAAAGTTACTTCATCATTCATCAGTTTGAATATCAATTAAATGACAATAGAAAGCTTTGTGCAGCAAAGGAAACAAAAGAACATTTTCTTGCCTCGAGATAATTATTATTTAAGCCTTGGTCCTGCCAAAGTTTGTGCACCTGCTTAGATAAGTAACCAGTTCTGATTCTCTTAGGTAATTCCTTCAGCCTTTGCCCACTGACTCCAGCCATGGTGGTACTACTTTCATGCTGAAGGTCCCGAAGAAATGTTTGCAGCCTCCTTGGCATTGGATCTCAGCACCCTGGAGCATGAGCAATGCAAGGGTCTGGGTGGGTTGGTGAAGAAACAGCCCTGAGCATCAAATCATGGTTAACTTTCCAGCTAAGCAGAGTGGGGAGCAGAAAACACCATGCTGGTCGGGAGAAGTGAGAGAGATTGGAGAAAATTCACAAAGGTTATCTTCAACTGTATAAAAACTAAGGATCTAGACTAAACTAATTGTACAGGCTTTAAAAATG
The DNA here is from genome assembly GCA_013400775.1 of Chaetops frenatus. NCBI lineage: Eukaryota > Metazoa > Chordata > Aves > Passeriformes > Picathartidae > Chaetops > Chaetops frenatus. The sequence goes on along the minus strand of VZTR01000490.1, from coordinate 281,974 downwards.
GTCCATAGAAGGAAGCCAAGAATCTTAGCTAAGAGGTCAAAGTGATGGATGTACCTTGCTTCACTGATGACACGTGGAGCCTGCAAAAGTAGCTTGGATAAGAAAGCCAATATTTTTAGAGGACTAGATTTAGATGAGTTGAGTCCCACCATTAGAGTTATGACGAAGGGAATCTGAAAATGTGGCCTAAGCTTTTGTGCACGGACAAGAACTGACACTATCGCCCCTCATCTATCTGTTGTGCCTGCAGCTGACACCCAAGGCACCAGCCCATTGCCAATGACAGACAGCATAAGTGAGCAGCGACACTGATGTCTGACAAAGCCTCCTTTTATTTAACTTGCAGTTAAAATAATATTAACAAATTAATAAAACTAAGATTAATAAAAACTAATCAAGGTCTTTCAAAGCAACTACAAATATATAGAACAAACTCAAACATGGTAAAACCTGTTCACTCAGTCTTTCAGATTCTGTTGCTCTTTTGCTGACAAAAGAGCAGTAAACCAGTTAGAAGACTTCTAGTGCTGGCTATTTTGCTAGTAGTTGTCTCTGCAATACAAATACCTATTACTGCCCACAGAGGCCTTGGGACTGGAATGAGAAAGGAAGGCTAGAATGAAATCAAGCTCTCCTGGGTTTCATGCTCATGATGAGCAAAAGTGAAAATAGAGAAACAACAAATAAATCCCAACACTGGCAACATTCAGGACCCAAGGGACCGTGAGCTTGGAAGTAACACAGAATTCAGCGTGCTGTTAATTTTCCCAGTCCTTAACATTGTATTGGAAGCCTGGAATAATTTCAATTTTATCAGTGGAGTAAAAGTCATACAAAATTATTTTAAGAAGTTAATGCATCCCAAAGCCTGTTAAAAAAAAATCTTATCTGCAAACTCCATTCCCCAGAGCTACTATTTTTTCCCTGTGTTTTCCCCTTTAAATCTGAGAGAAAGGGGACCATTCATCAAAACAAAAAGCAGTTATTCAGTGTTTCATATACTGACAACATTCATTCTCAGGAAGTCTTTGTTGATTGTGCCTCATATGTATAGTAAAAAAGTAAAAGAAACACAAAACTGTCGTGTCTCCATACCCTATGGATGACATGGGACTATTGTCCTGTTATGTTTCAACAATGCATCACTATTCATGGAGTCTCCCCAACAACAGTAACCAGTTATCACAGGTCAACCAATCTCTTCAGCCAATTAAAAATTGCATTTCTAGACACTGCTTCATTCAGATATTTTTTCTGATTTAAATACTAATGAATGATGGAAAATAGGGCAAATAAAATACTATGTTACACTAACATACTTATGTAAACTACAATTAACTCCTCAGTGCCAATTGGGAGATGGGTTTTGTTTCAGTTGTAGTAGCATACAATTATATTTGCACGTAATCTATCTGAGTGCTTCGGCATTAAACTTAAAAATTGTTCAGAGTATTAATATGCATGTGTACATATAGATTGAGAGCATTATAAACATATGTTTAAGTATATATACACATTCATATAAGTAACAGCCTGAAATTACAGGCTTATGAAGGTCCTTAAATTGAAGAAAAAAATTAATAGTTCTAATGTAGTACAGATAAAAGACATAAAAATCAAAGAAACAAAAATGATTTCTTATTTCAATTTAGTATTTTTAGTACTAAAAATGATATAGTTTTTTATATAGTAAAGATGAGCTATAATGGAAGCTCACTAATGTTTAGCTGCCCAATAAAGACCCTTAGAGTAAAAAAAAAAAAAAAGAACTTAGCTGCCTCATAGTGTGAAAAATAACCTGCTACAGTCAGCAGGACAGATGGATGATAAAACCCAGTTGGTACCCCAGAGTCACTGCCGATTCTGGCTTTGTACAACTAATAGGCTACAGTCAGCCTTGGGCTGCCGTGGCTCATGTAAGGCACAAAAGATAGCTGGGATCTTGGTAGCACCAAAAAGCTCTCTAAGCTTTACCTTTCATGTTTAACAGTTTTACAAAGCCATTTTTCTTCTACATCCTTGATTAGTCTGAGACTGATACCTGGTGATATTCTACTGTTTCATCTTGAACACTAACCATATATTTTTCCCTATTTTTTTTCTAGACAATTTCTTTTGCAGCATTGAGTTTTGCAACAGTCATCCCCCAAAACCACAAATTCTTGTTCCTTTTTCTGCAGAGCTGTCATTTAATGTGATATGGCACTTTTCATGATCTTTGACCTCCTTCTTCTCTGGAAAATTTTAATAATTTTTGCCACCATAACCCTTAAAATCAGTTGTACAGAACTTCTTCCTTTTGCCATATTTATTTCCTGATATTAAAGAGCTATGTTTTGTTAAATTCAAGTTTCAATTTCAGAGCTATAGTGTTACCTCAATTCTCCCCCTAGCTCCCCCTCGTTTTCAGGAAGCTGATCCAGGATGGAAGATCTTCTGCCAAAATTACTCCTTCCTATTTCTTACATATTATAAAATAAGGGACCTCTTCCAACTCTTTCTGGGGCTATTTTTATATATGAGCTGAACAGATGTATCTGTAAATTCCTAGATATACTGATAGTTAAACCACCTCCAAAACTCTGGTGATTTGACTACTCTCTAATACAGGCTTGGGGACTTCTTATTCCACCTTCATACGCTCTTCTATCAGTCTTCATCCCTGCTCTTAAGAGTTACCTGACATAATTTGTGACATCAGTAAGTGTAACATCACTATGCCATATCTCCACAACCCATGAGACTGGCAGAGCATGGTTCCTGCCCGGTTCAGTTACAGCAGGAAGGTCAGGAATAACCTCGGGCACTCAGAGTCACCCAGTTGTTTCCTATCATCTTCTGTTTGTACAGGGGGACTGCAGATGTGAGGTGGGGAATATAAACCCTTAAAGCAAATTGGGACATTCAGAGGAACAATCTGAGTTGCTTTAAACTGGCTGTGTGTTTTTATTTTCCAGAAAGATCAATCTGATGAGTAACTGAAAAAATAAATAAATAAACCATGATTCTGTGTGGCAGTGTGTATTCTAAACTTTACAAAATCTCAAGAGGTCCTTCTGTTGCCTTCCTGCTGGCTCAGAGAAAAGTGAGGACCTGAAGAATGCCATTCCCAGAAACCTGCTGGCATTGACAGAGAGGCTGATGGGGGCCATGTGCTGGTTTGGCTTGACACAGAAGCAGCAAACAAGCAAAAATCAATGTTCTTCCAAGGGGAAAGGACTCAGTTTAGCAAAAATTTAAAAAAAATCAGAACCCACAAAATATTAGTTTCTTGTTTTTTGCAGAGACCAGAATCAGAAACCAGCAGTGCATAGGGGCAGACAGCAGGTGGCAAGCACTCTGTGGGATCCAGCTCTCATTTCCACTTTTTGCCTGAACACAGCTTTGGAAGGTGCCTGAATTCAGTGTGACTGAGTCATACTGAGTTGAATGCAAACTTGGCACTGTAAGAGTTAAAAAAAAAGGCCACATGTTTCTGCAAAGGTATTAAAAGTATCCTGTGTTCCTTGCTGCCCTGGATATCTTGCCGCTGTGGCTGCCAGAGAAGGAAAGAATCCTAATCTGTCCCACAGCCAAACCCCATTTAATTAAACCCTTTGTCACCTTCTCCGGGTGCCCTGAAAATCTGGAGACAAATCAGAAATCACCTTTAAAGAAATTTCCTGATGGTGTGTTACCTCTCCTGAAGAGTCCTGTTCACAGCCTGCCTCAAGGGGAAAACACTGGAGGACAGTACTGGGCTGGAAAGCTTTAAATGTCAGTCATGGTGTATAAGCTTGACATGGTCTCCAACCCCAGCAATAACAACTCTAGGGAGAGAGTGCTACTCTTCTGAAAAATGGCTATCAGTCTCACGTGTTAACAGTGGCTTATGCTGCCATTAAGGCTATAAATGACTTGAAGTTTTGTGCTCCAGGGTATAAACCAGCCTCTCTGACAGCCTTGTCAGCAGTAGAAACTTAGTAAATAAGATGATTATAACGTGATTGTCCACTGCAGGGGTCTGTGTGTCCTTTTCTGAAGAATTTGATGCTGGCCACTGCTGGAGACAGGCTATCACATTGGCTGGACTACTTATCTGATTTAGCATAACAGACCTTTTATTCTTATTAAGCACATCTCAGTACAGAGTCAGCTTTCAACTAGTACTGATGGCCATGAAACGCTTAATCCGCAGCTCAGTCTGCTTGTAGGTACCTGGTACAATTCTTCTCTAAGGGAATACAGAATGACCAAATTCTACTTGTGTTATGTCATATTTCTCAAATGAGTAATGAAATATCAGTTGTGTACTTAATCAGTTTCCCCCATAAATTGCCAAAGTAGTGATGATGAATGGTTTTGTACTTGGATGTCCAAATTAAAATAACACTTCTGCAAAGGAGACTTAATGGAAATAAGATTTGTGTATCTGAGTACAAGATTAGGCCCCAAAACCAGAATAGTCTTTTAAGCTTTCTATGTTGCTAGCATTCCTCTTGAACAGCATCTCCCCTTTTTCCCTTGATCTTTGGATGTGGAAAAGATTTGTTTTCAGATGTGTATGCCTGTAGCACTTGCTTGGGATTTATCTGCAAACTGATCCCAGACTCAGCCTGTGGTTATGCTTTTTCAGGGTCCCTTGCTCCAGACAGTTACTGCTGACCACAACTCTCATTTCCTCTCTCTGCAAACGTGAAGTGAATACTATCATAACAGCATTTCTTAATACATGCCAAAGAAAAAAGATAATTCTGTTTTATATTTGACCACCCTGCATTTCAAATAGGTGACCTCACCTCTACAAAACTGGTAGGTTTTACCTCTTTCATCATATGTAATGCAACTTCTACCAGGATTATTGCTCAGCACTTCTTCCTTTTTATTTGCCCATCACACAATCACCCTGAAATCATCTCCAGCATGTACCAGTTGTACCAGATCCTCCATTCATTTGTGTTTTTGGCCATCACAGATGAGAGCGAGGGGAAAAAATCATTTGAATGTGGTATAAATATGAGCTGTTGGATAAACCCAGCACTATGAACCTTTCAGGACAGGACATGATATGTACTTATACTGTGCTGTGCCTAGGGCATTCTGGCCAGCAGTCATAACTGTAGATTCAAATAGATGGTAATAACAATAATCATTAAAAAGGTAATTGACATCTCTTGGTCAGTACAGCTATGTATCCAAGAGAGGAGGTGATCCTCACTTATACAACATTTGGCAGAAAAGTTGACCAAGTCAACTGCATGCACAAAGCAGCAAGGACTCAAAGCAGTCAGGACACCTGACTCTTCCTGTACCCCACTGCTTCACCAACACATGATCCTTCCTCTTAATGGATTGCTAAAATAGAGGCAAAAAAGCAAACCAAATTTTTTCTTTCCTGTGGTTATGTCCTGTCATGTGTTTACCATCATTATGCACCTCCATCTGAACATTAAAAAGAGCCATCTCCAGCACAGCCAATGTGCCCTGCTGCTGCCTGCTTGCCTTGCTGACCTCTTGTCCAGTTTGCCTGTCCTTGCTGCAGTTCTTACTTGCGTGACTTGCTTGGGCACATGGGCTTCTTGATGTCCACATAATCTTTGGCAATTCACCCTGTGAGCCGCAAAGGATTACAAAGCCCTATTGTCTGTGTTGCCTACTTGTAACAGGGAAGGAGGGAAGGGCCATGCACCTCAGCAGTCACAGAGTGGCCAAGGACATAATTGTGCTGCCACCAATTTCAGTTTACATCAGGAGACAGCTGTGATGTGCAGTGCCTGTAAAGCGGTTGTGGTGCCTGTTCTCTTGCCTGTGCTGGCGGGAAAGGTATGGGCAGGGCACTTCCTAAATTACTTGGATCACCTTGAGGCCCCTGTACAGGGCTGCTATCTGGGAGGAGTGAGGGGTTGGTCTGCAGGATCGCCTTGGAGCAGATCTTAAGATCCTGATTAAATTTAAGCTGTTGTGTGTAAATTTCTTGGGGTTATTTTGTTTGTTTGATTGTTTTTCAGGGAAAAGCCCACATTAGTAAGGTTCTAAGTATAAACTCCACTAAGCAAGATCTGTTACAATTCCTTAATCTGTCACTGATTCAATCAGGAAGCCATAGATATGCATAACGTTTGAAACGGAAAGCCATCTTTCAAGTCTCAGCTCTTTAACTCTCCTCTTGTACTTTCTCTGTCCCTCAGTCAGAGAGAGAGTAAGAGGTGCTTCAACAATTTGCTATTACTCCCACAAACACAAGACCTTTTATCCTGTTGCTGACTAGGAGGCCTGACTGAGACTGGGGCTGTCACTGACTCCCAAAAATGTACCATCTAAGCAAATTAGGCTGACAAGAGAGGGAGAGACATGCCTAAAGTCACACAATGTGACAGTACAGAATCCTCACAGAGGTCACACATGTAGGGCCAGTTCTGTTGGCTCCCAGCTCTTTTCCCAGGCATCAAATGGAGTTGCTTGCTGTCAGATCTATCTTCTGAAGTCAGTAGTTTTGAACTACTTTGGGGCAGAGCACAAAGTGAAGAATTATAACCCCTGTAAGGGACAGTGTCTTGACAGAGGTTTCCTTTGCAGTATGAACTCTTAAAGAGGAAAAGCAGACTTAAACATTCAGAATTAAAGGGAACAACTCTGCCTTAATTTCCTGTGGTTTTACATGAGGTTTGTCCACAAAGGAACCATCTGTCACCATCTGTTTGATTTTCTTGATTTATTTTTTTTTCTTGGACAGTTTCACAGTACTGGTGTGTGAATGGGCCTATCCACACCCTCTCAAAAGGCCAACTCATTTCTTTAGTAGACATGTGCCTTAAGTAGATTTTTTTTGGTGTATTTGAGCTGCAGTGCACTTTCCATCAGGCACTGTGTTTCTTTGTTGAATGCTGGTCTCCAGGAGCTGCCTGGAATAAGGGATAAAACGCCCACTGCACACACAGTTTCTGATACCTTGGGTCCATAACAAAATGCAGAGCTCTTCAGGAAGCAAGGTGGCTTTGAAGGGGCATTTGACATGATGAAGGAGTGCACTTTCTCCAAGTGCTTCTAAGGTGGCAGTCATTGTTTGCAGTGTGAATCCTAAAATTTTTTTTTCATTATTAAAACTACACAGTCTGGGAAACAAAGAAACAAACAAATAATTAATTAAAAAACCCCTCCAAAACCTCAAGAAAAACCTAAATAATGATGTGAGAATGAAAAACAATGATGTACAGGCCCAGACTTGAAATCTGAGGTACAAAACAATTTTAAAAATAACATGAAAACGGAGCACATCTACACAGAATCTGTAGTGACTCTTGTCAGGAACTGTAATGATAGGACAAGGGTAATAGGACAAGGAGTAACAGGTACAAACATCAGGAGGGAAAATATAGTTTTAGGAAGAAATTCATTACTCAGAGAGCAGTGAAGCACTGGAAGAGGTTGCTCAGGCAGGTTGTGGATGCCACAACCCTGGCAGTGTTCAAGGCCAGGTTGGATAAGGCCTTGAGCAACCTGCTCTAGTCCCAGGGTGGGTTAGGACTAGATGATCTTGAAGGTCCATTCCAAACCCCTTTTCTACGGTTAATTTCTTTTTTTTTTTTTTTTCCTTTCCTGGGAAGCCATCCAAGAGGACAGCACGGGCCCACACGTCGAGAAGGGCAGCCGCTACGGGAGGCAGGGGCTGCGAGGGGAGCGCCCGATTTCCCCTGAGAGAGCTGCAGCGCCCGTAAGGCGAAAGCGCCGATTCACGCGGCGCTCGGGGCGCCTCTGCTGCCCGGGACGAGGGAAGCGACGCCGCTGGTGCCGCGGAGTCCGCTGGGTTCCGCGCCGGCCGACGCTGCGGGAGCGCGGTGGGGCCGAGGCACTCCCGGGGCGGGACAGAACGGGACGGGGGCCCGGGGAGGGTGGGTGGCCCAGCCCCGGCAGCTGCCGGCCCCTGGCCGCCTACAAGCCCCATGATGCCGCGCGGGGCAGCGGCGTGTGACGCAGTGGGCGCGGCGGAGGTGGCGGCGGAGGGTCCGTGTCTCCCCTGCCGCGTCCCCTTGCTCGGCTCGGCGGGCGCCATGTTGGCTTGAGCCGAAGATGACGGGGGGCGGCTGCGCGCGAGGGTCGCGCTGAAGGAGCGGCACCTCCGGCTCGCATCGCGGCTCTCGGGGG
>VZTR01000490.1:250043-272216 GCA_013400775.1 Chaetops frenatus | reverse complement strand
TTTTTTTTTTTTTTTTTTAGGATGAAGTTCTGTTTTGGGGGTAAAACCTGCTCCGGGAGTGAGCACAATAAAACCGAGTAGCCCTTGTTTAAGTCATTGATGTACTGTTAATTGGGATACGAATGGCAAGTGGACTGTTGAAATAATGGTATCTGTTTAGTTGCTTGCTTTCTGTATTTCCTTCACAGCTTTTGTACAGCAGTCACAATGAGTGAATTTTGACCAAAAAATGCAGAAAAACAGTAAGATACAGAGGATGATCAAACAGCAGTTACAAGCTTACAGGTTTTTTCTTTTCTTCTCCCTGTCTTTCTCAAATACTATAAATAAATTTTGCCTCTGCTGGGTGAAAAGAGTGATGAAAGGATTTAATCGCAGAAGCAATAAGCTCCTCAGCTATCAGTTTTTACATATTTCTGTTTAGTCTCTCTCTCTCTCTGACTGTTAGAGCCTTTTGAACTCCCTTCTCTCCTGCACATGGCTGTGTAGCGTTATATCACAGAAATCCTTGCCTGGGCCATGGACGATTAGGTGCAAATCTCTCAGTGCTGCTTTTTAAGTTGCCTAGAGGAATCCCTTGACTGTGACATGAAGCACATTCCTCCTCCTTGTCACCCTGGGCTGAGCTGCCACCTCTGTGCTCCTCTTAGGGCCTGTCTGCCTGGGAGTCCTGCTGCTGCCACTAGGCTTGTAATGCTTGACGTTTTCTACAAAGTACACAGATTTTAACATAGGCAAAATACAATTTTTTTCTATGAAAACTATTTCCTTCTGTTGTTACAGTGTAATGAGAATACTGCGGGGGATAGCTGGGCCTAGTGCTGCTCTGTTTATTCAAATCAGGAAGAAGGTTGTTATACATAGTGATGTTTAACTACTGAGTCATTACAAAAACATTTGAATGAAGATGTTACCAATCTCAGTAGAATTTAACTAAATAAATAGATATTTTTTGGCCTGTCATGGGATAAGTTTTCTCTTAGTTTCTGCATTATTAGTTTCTCTCTGAAAGTTTGAAGTGTGCTGTAGAAATGCCAGTTATTAATTACAACTAATAAATATTACTTTATGAAAAGATGGCTTGAAAACACATTTTTGGTCTCCTTTTGTCGCCATCCTCCGTATTTGAAAGGAGTTTGTTCAGGAAGGAAAATGGGATTGCCATTCCTTAGCTATTTGAAGAGGAGCCCTTACCAGGCTGTCACCATGTTTAGATATGTTTTTATTTACTGTAGGATTTTGCAGTTTGCATTTCTCTTACCCACCCACTGCGTAATTTGCATCTGCAAAAAATTGATTTCCCATTTCTGCAGGAGCTGGCATCAGTGTGATGGAGTGTCATTTTATGAAGACTCCATTATACTTAGTAAATCTGCTATGAATTACATAAGTATTATAATAATAATGTTTGGAACTGTTTATGTCAGACTCATGAACTAACCTGCTCATAATAATAATAATATTATAATTGCTGCTTCTTAAAAATGTGTTAATTTGTCTTCCTGTCCCACCTTTGAGAATGATCTGCTATGCATAAATTCATAGTAAATGATCTGATTTTCAGTAAGCTTTGTATTTTTAAGTAGACATGATTTGATCCTGTTCTTTGACATTGAGTTGACTTGTTTCCAGGACTATAGCAGTTTTTACCAGCTAACCATTTCAACATCACTTCTTAAATAATTAACACAGCACTTTATAATTTGCATTCTACTAATAAATTGGATAGTGACACAATGCATTCCAGGTATTGTAAGTTTGTGATGCATTATTCCTTAGCAATGTGTGCTACTTACAGCTGAAAACTCCACTCCTGGAATGAAACCTGCTAATATTGATCTCTCTACCTGAGTAGTTTCATTAACTTCATTAGGAGTAGACCTGTCTGGGGCAGTTCTTGAAGACTAAACTGCATATCTAGAGCCTAATTTTTCTCAATTTTTCACATAAGCACTGATGACTGTAGTGGCACCAGGGCACCTCTGATTATGTTCAGTAATTTAATCTGATAATTTATCAGTTTTACCATTTGGTAGCAGTTAGACTGTGAATAACAGCAGGGCTGTTTGCAAGCTGTGTTTCTTTTGTAATGATACTAGACATGCAGTGGTTTATGGACTTGTGAAATTAATCACACTGGCTTTTTGAGTGGACCAAATGAAAATGATTTGATACTTTTTTAAACACTGGAGTTGACAATTTTAAAGCAAGCTATGAAAAACTTAAGCTCAGTCAAGAAGTTATTACTCAACTGAATAATCCCCTTTATTTTAGTGAAGTTATCATCAGAATCTGGGAAGCTTCCTCTCTGTATTCTGTGTGCCTGTGATACCTCTCCTTATAATTAGAATTGCTCAGGGATTTTAGAAGTCCACAGAAAGCCGCCTGCATGACTAAAAATTATTAACGGTGTCCTCTGTTTCCTGTAGTCAGTGTGTTTTATGTAAGTATGAAAAGGATCTGCCAGCACTTTCTGGGCAGTTTTTTGCATGTCCTCTAGGAGATCAAGTTATTTTTCTCTGAGTAGTGACAGAGGGTGATGCTTTTGGCTCATGGTAGGTTTTTTATTATTGGTTAGTTTTCTTGTTGGTTTGTTGGGTTTTTCTGCATTTGGTAAACAGCAAAATGTTGGAATCTACCAAACTATTAAAGTTTTAATTTTTAATGTGCGCAGCTCTTCAGTCCATATGCTATACTTAAGAGATGTAGGTGGTATGGGAGAGATTATTTTTAAGGAAACTGAATGTTTGGTGTGAGACATTTGCAGACATACAAGAGCATGAAATATATGCTCTAAAATGGTTATATGTGGTCAGTGTTAAAAGGGGGCAATAGGTGGAAGAAGAATAACAAATAGAAACCCTGCTCAGTTCACTCCTTGTTAGTGTCAGCATCTCTAGTGAAAATGTATATGTGCATCTTTTTTAGGAAATTTAATATAGAATGTTGATGGATAGTTGAAGATATATAGGGACTTCTTTTTTAATACATACTAATGGAGGCTAACAGTGGAAAAGGATGGAGAGAAACTGATGCTACATCAGTAAGGAAATTTTGACATCCAAGAATAAGGTTCAGATATGAGACTTGAAGGAGTAGCTGGTTGTATGGCAGCTGAGTTTTTTCCATCATTCAGTCTAAACAATTATTTCATTTAAGAATAATAGGTGCGGTAGCATTACAATATACTTGGAACGTAGAAAATAATTTGTTTACTATAGCATTTTAATGTATCAGAGCAAAATGTGAGAAATCCCGCATCTCTGTTCTTCTGTTTTAACTGCTTTTGCCTTCAGTAGATCCTTTTGGTGGTTTTAAAAATTCTTGTATTCCTAGTAGCCTTCGTGCATAATAGTCTTAAGTTAGTCCCTTATGTTTTTGTAGCAATAGAAGTATGATTATTTCTCTTCATTTCTGTATCCCCACATGTTGAAAATTCTTATTCATTACATTCTGTGATAAAAATAGTTGAGTTTTTTTGTATTGATATTTTTTTCTTCCCTTTTTTGATTATTTTTTCACAATTGTTTGCTGATTGTAACAGAAATGAGTAGCTTATCTTTTGGCATTCTCAGTGTTTGTTTTGGGTTTGTTTTTCTCCTCTTGGAGAAGGAATTGGTGGGATCTGTGTTAGAAAGAAGAGCTTGAAGAAGCTTCTTTCTGACTCTTTAGATATTGAGCCAATATATGAGCCAGTTGAGCCTTTGCAGCAGATTGCAGTTGCTTCTTTTAATGAACTGAAGAACCTCTTTCTCTGTTATCTGAACCAGTGGCCAGGGATAAACTTAACAAAAGTCATCTTCAGTGTGTATATATTTGGGTATACTCCAAAATTATTTGTATTTATAATTTGCCTACCCACTTTTTTTTTTTTTTCATAGGTTAAAAATGGTTTACTTATTTATCTAACAACCAAAAAGAAACATCTTAGCAGCAACTGATATTTTTAGGTATGGTACTGTAGCAGAAACTTTGTAACATACTAATACATATGTACTGAGACCTACTCTGAAAGAGTGTTTGCATGACCTTAATTTAATTTTCTTCCAAGATAAGCAGCTGTAAACAGTGGTTAGAATGATTCTTAACCTGGGCCTTGGTGCAGCTCTATACTTCAAATGGAAGTGTAGGCTGATGGCATAAACTGTTCCTTTCTTCCTGCCACCCACCCTTGTTGTTGTCGTTACCTGAACTGGTTCATTTCTGCTTTTGTTTTCTAACTTCATGAAATACTGGAGGGCATGTATAGTGAAGGAGATTTAACTTCTCCCATGTTGGGAATGCTGGGAAGTAGCTGCTGGCAGGTTCCAGCAGGACTGAGAGGCAAAAAACAAGTGCTGTGTACATGTGAGTGTAGGAAAACAATAATATCTACAGCAGGAACACTCAATTTTGCATGTTAAAAAATCAGCAGACATCATCTGGTAACTGGACAGATCAGTCAGGGCCTGAATGGGTCCAAGTTGCACCTCTCAGATGTGGAATTAGGGACAATGTCAGGTATCTGTAGTTGGTGTTCCACCGTGGAGCTTGTGACTCCTTTGTGCATTTCTAAACCTAAACTTTCGATCATTTGAAGCCCATATCTCACTTCCTTGGTTTGGCTTAAGGCTGCAGGAGGAACTTAGCGTGTCTGAATGTGGTCCTTGCAGCAGATTTGGTAAGCAATACTTTCATGGTAAAATAAACAAAATGACTAAAGGCTTTACTATGTTTTTTTCAGTTGAGAGTTCCTCCTAGGTATAACTTTTGTGAATGTTGAAAGCCATGGTCATGGTATTTGTAGTCAGTGGGATTTACTTGTTTCATACTTCTGGTCAGTCAGCTTTGTTATTCAGTAAAACTCGGAATGTAAACTTCTGGAGATGTCTCTGTATCTGCTTATGCAATAGTGAGCAGAATGGAGACCTCAGTTCTGACTCAGCCTGTGAGTGCTACACTAGCTTGTAGGAATCCAGAAATATCTGGAATGTGACTAATCATTCTTGTGGTTTTATGTAAAAGAGGTAATTCAGCTTATTTTCAGTCTCTTCTGAGTACTGTATTGCATCCACTAGGTTGGTTATTTCTTATTCTGAATATGGTGAGAGACATTGCTGCTGATCAGTGTTCTTTTTCACATTAAGTCTGTTTTTACAGCAGTTAAGTAGCCTACTAAAGTAGCAAGCCTTTCCTGCCACAATTTTGCAGGGTAAGCTTTAGCTCATTAAATTGTTAAAGGAATATGACTGAGTGTGTTGTTTTTGTTTTAGAAGCATTGGAAAATGAGCAGCATGTCAATGAGAAATTTTAATGTCATTATGCTAATATCAAATCTAAACTTCAAGACCCCAACTCTTCACCAGTTTTCACATAATTTAGAGATCTGTCTTTTGAAATTCAGTTATTGTTAAAAGTTATTCTGTAATTTCTTCTAGAAGGTCGGTCTTTTATTTTTGATTGCTTCAGTTATACATGTTGCAGAACATTTTAAAGCAATGATTGAAACGTTTTTCATTGGGTATATCTCCAGACAGATATAAAGTCACATATGCACTACTAAGTGTTGAAAGCACTGATTGTAAGGAAGGTCTGAGGAAGAAAAAGCATGAATAATCAAGACTTTGCAAGAGTTGGTAAAAGAAAGGTTATTGAGACATCAGTTGAGATTTTGCAAATAGCATTGTGTACTTCAATAGCTGAAAAGAAATTTGAAGTGGTAAGAAAGTTGCTATAAAAGCTTTCTAACAATGTAGATAAATTGTTTAGGAGGTCTGTTTGGTTTTGAGAGCAATACTTAAAGAAGAAGTTAAGACCTTATTTGTAGGTCTGCTGAGCCTGAAAAGTATAGTTCTGCAGAAATACTTAAATTTTGTAGCTGATAACTCTTATATGTTTGTGGAAATTCCGTGTATTTTGTGGTCACTAACTGGGATTGTGTTTAGCTCCTTGACAGAGGATAAATTTATTGCTGCTTGCAAACCATCCATAGTGAAGGACTGCTCTCAATTTGTAGTAAGACTCTGCATGTATGGTAAAATGTGGTTTAAAAAAATAGTGTATGTTTTCCCCAGATAGAAACTTTGTGTAAAATGAAGATTTGGCAAATTGCACAACTCTGACACTGCCATCAGCATCTTGGAGTTCTTTCTGTAAATGTAAATGTAAAATAAAAAAGAATGCTTTCTGTAAAGAAATTTGAAAATAGCTTGCCAGTGACAGGATTACATCTGTGGGTTTGTTTTGGTTTGGCTGCTTACTTAAAATTATTAGGGAGATTCAGTTTAGAGGTAAATGGAAGGCTTGTGACTGAGTTTAGTTGAGACTTTATTCCATGACACTGTTGTTATGGAAACAGAAGCAAGCAAGAAACTCCTTGAGTTTTATGTATCCCATGGGAATTAACCAAGTAAAACCAGAAATTCTGTCTAGGAGTTTGGTAGGTTTGTTCTACTACTACCAAATAAGGAATCTGTGCCTTAGTGGGATGGAGGTACCAAAATGATGTTCACACAGGGAATGTGAACTGGAAGTGTTTGTGTTGGTGTCTACCTGCTGTGATGGTTTCGGTATGTCAAGGGCTTGATTTATGTCAAGGGCTTGGACCACTGCTGAGGATCAAAGCTGGGCTTATCCTGGAATGCTCTTTAGCTGCAGCTGAGGATCTGGACTATAGTCTGTGAATCTATTGACAGTTTGGATGGAAATGAAAGCTAAGCTCCTTTTTTTTTTCCCCTCTTTTTTTTTAAAGGTAGTCCTGAGCTCTTCTGTAAGCTCTTCTGTGGTCTTCATTATGCAATATTAACTGTTTCATGTTGCATAAGAAATTATCTCAAGCACATGATAAAAGTGGGATACCAATTTCAAAATAAACAGAAGGAAGCTGTATATGTTCTTCTTTGAGACTGAAAAGAACAGTGCATTTCATCTCAAAAAGAATAGTACTTCAAAGCTTTATACTGTAGCATTGGTTGGTATCTCCTCAGCAAAGTTGTGATGTTGTAATGCTTTGTGGTCTGGCAGAGATCCACATCACCATAATCTATTTCTGATACTTAATATATTCTCTAGATGGTACTACCTAATCTGTCCCCAGAATCTGACATATGTTTTTAATATAGAGAAATAATGGAATAGTGATAAAATACTGAAGTGCAGTGCTAGTCAAAAATCTTTCATAGCTGAGGTTGTAAATTCAGGATTCTCTTCTTAAAAGTAGATTAGTGCCAATCTACATGTGAGTATATGTGGCACATACAAGTGAGTCTCAGGAAACTTATTATAAATTACATAACTATAAAATAATCCTTCTAAAATAGCATTTCTTTTCAGTATTTCATGGAAGATTAAATATTGCCCAAGATTTTTTAGGCATGCTTACCTTTTATGTGCTATAAGAGACTAACTAGAAGCCTTTGTGTGTCTGAAATACCTAGTTGCAGTATTTTCTTTTATTTATAGAATTCTTATTTGTATGGGCAGTAACATGGAAATAAAGTTAATTCTTGGAATAGTGCTTGATGGTTGTATTTGATGCACAACACATTACTTAGGGCATGCTAAATGTGAATATTTATGTCATTTTCCCTGTGAATTTATATGCTTTTAATCTGTGCATCATAACAGTTGTGTGCTGTGACAGTGTGTCCTGTTTTGAAGGACAGGTGTCTACTAAGGAAGGCAAGAGCCTCCCTTGGAATGGAAAATGTAAACTCCTTCCCTCCAAATTATTGTAATTTTGAAATTAAGGGGCTGTCAGGCAAAGATATAGGAATAGGAATAACCGTTCTTTACTAGTATTTGTAATAAAGCAAACAAACAACAACTACCATGGCATTACCAACAAACAGAAGCAGGAACCCGGTCACAGCCTGCTGCCCTGCAGGCACTTTCCCCTTCGGTGCAGTTCCGGTCACAGCCGGCAGGGGGCGCTGGTGGCGCTTGGTGGGCAGGGCAGGTGCGATGATTCCCCTGCGGCTGCAGGGGGCGCTGTGGTGCGAGCTCGGGGAGCGCGTGGTAATGGCGGCTCAGTCGGGAGGGGAAGGGATGGAAGGGAGACTTTGCTTCACAAACCCCCTGGGGCAGGTGATCCCGGTGCCCCAGCAGGACTCTTGGAAGCATCAAGTTGGGATGGCAGGATGTGTGGACAGTGCAGTGAAACCCAGAGCAGTGCCAAAGCAGCGGCGGGGGCGGGAGGATGGGCAACCTGGCTCCTGGCAGGGCAGGGAGAGGCAAGCTCAGGATCCCAGGCACCCGAGCAGATGGCAATATCCCTTTAGTGAGGTAGGCTCTTTAGTGAGGTAGGTGTTAATAAGTTCAGGGGCTGCTCTCAAAAGCAGAGGCTCACCTGAGTGGCAGAAGAAGTAGCTCTGGGCAGGGGTCCAGTGGCAGCAATGAACTCCTTTCTCCAAAAGCAGCACCTCTGAGCGTTCTCCTCCAAAGCTGAGAGTGAGAGCAGCTGATCCAGCCCTGCCTTTTACCAGCCCAGTTCTCAAGATACCTCCATCCCTCCGAGAGAAACTCCCGGATAGGAGAACTGCAGATGCCATTCTCTCCTGAGCTTGGCCACTTCTTTTGTTCTCCTTAAGTACCCAGTCTTTAGTGTTTCCTAGCAACTTTGGGGAAAAAATTCTATACATGAAAAGGAAAGAAAACGTAACCCCCAACACCGTGAAACCTTAGCTCTCACTTCTTAATCTAAGTTATTGATCTGTGATGCAAACAAACTTTATTGGATTTGCAAGGTTTAGTGATTTATACTTTGCATACTTGTATAGGTATTTTTTAGCAATAAGCCCCAAACTGCCAAAAAGCTTTATTAAAATATTTTAGATGTGGAAAATAAATCCATGTTTGTTAAGTCCGTATGATTCCGTGGTAATGAAATTAACATAAGTCCAACACAAAATTAGTAACTTCCACTACCCATATTACAGCACATAAGTGGAGTAATGTTTGAGACGAATTTTCAAAGATTTTGTACCAAAATGTGCCAAAATGTATATTCTTCATGCTGTAGATTTCCAAGGAAAGGTGTTTTAGAGACGACCTGTATTATTTAAAGATATATTAAGTATTTTATGTAAGGTCAGCCCTATGCAAGTTCATTTCAATCTCAAGAAATTAGGATACTAGTGGGTATTTCGAGTTGTCTAGACATAAGACCAGGGTTTTTGAGTGCAATATGTTAGGTCTGGCACGAAGAGAACAGCTTGTTACTGAGATGTTTGACTTTGTTTTGAGGATGTCATTTTCATAACTAATGGCAAGATAGCTTTGAGCTCTTAATAAAGAGAAACTGCAGCTGGGTTTGATTTTGATTTGGTTTCTGTCTGCTTACTGCATCTGGTCAGTATATTTCTGGATAAATCAGGATTTCATGTAAGTCTGCAGATGAATTTTTTTTTGTTCAAATTATTTGGAGGTTCAAAATTGCCATTGTAGTGGGTAGAATGCTTGGTGTAAACTGTGAGTGAAGTTGTGATAAGGGCTCCGGTGAAAGTGGCAGCAGGTATTTGCAAATATGTTTTAATTTGGAGAGGGTTGCCTTTGAATTGTTTCTTCTCATTAGCCAGGGAAATCCCTATGGAGGGCTGCAGTGCAGTTGCACAATACTTCTTGTTCCAGCATTCTCATGCAGACACTTGATCCTAGCATATGTGCTTATTGCACTTAAAGGGAGGAGTAAGGAGTGGAAAGATTTTAAAGGCGAAGTTTCGGTAGGGGTGGACTCCAGAAACTCAGCTGTAACTTTCCCTGAATTAACTATGAAGACTGAAATATCTCTCTACAAAGAACCTGACATTTTTAAGCTGAGATTGTCTTTCATTACAGATTTTGTGCCTTTCAATTTTATCTTGTATCTTCTGCTGCTCTGAGTGTGGTGTATGTACCATAGCACTGTGTCATACATGGAAACCCCATATTGAGGGAGCTCCCTTGACTTGTTAAATGATGTACAAGCAGTCCTAAATATCTGATTTTTCAACAATATTTGTCCATCCTGTGGTGTAAATGCATAATTGTCACTTCTTCCAGAACCATGTGCTTTTGCCCCTCCCCTTATTCAGGACCTCCTAATTGTTCTGAGACTGTATTGGTGTCTTATTTTCCTGCACTGTTCAGACTCTTTTTGGAAGATAAGTCTTAATCTTCAGCCTTCTTGTGATACTAGTCTCCCTAACAAATAGTTAATAAAAAACATTTAGTTTTGGGAAGAAGGTTATTATTTATCAAAAATGGTGGCTCTTGTAGAAATGTAGTTTCATTCAAATATACTCTTACGCTAGATGACTGTGCAGCAGAGCTGCAGGGAATAAAATCTTACAGTTTGAATTGGAGTGAGTCAAACAAAATTCAAACAAGATCAAGACTTTCTTGTGGTTTTTTGTGGTTTGTTTTTTTAAATGACATTTCATATTTTAGTCAAATTCTGTTGAAGTTTCTCAAGCCAGCTCTGCTCTGGTGCTTCTCCTGTGCCAGTAAGTCTTGGTTGTTGTTCAGAGCGTGACTGTACCAGCATTTCAGTTAAGCCAGAGTGCTCTGTGCTGATGTGAATGGTTTATTTCAAAAGACCTGTTGTGGACAGCGAGTTAATTAAAATCAGGCAAAACACAATAAAATATTTATACATTGAGAGATGCTCTCAAGAACATTTGAAGAAAGGTTGTAACTGTATTTGTTAATGAGTTGTAAAAAGCAAGTTTTGAGGCTAATGGATATGGAAAAGCTGGTTTTTAGGGTTTAGCTGGTTTTTTTAGAGTTTTAGTATTTCTTTCCACTCTTACTATTTGAGAATCACATGGTTTTGTTGATGTGTTTTTGTTAATCTTTCATTAAAGCAGTAATTCTGAGCTCTTGATTGTCAAATATTGACTTGATATATCTGTCAATTTTCATGTCCCTACTTTTTAAATTCCCTCAGTTTAAATCTGGAACAGTCTTAGGAGAAGAAAAAAAATGCAGAGTACGTGGGGATTTAGTTTTATTCTTAAATTATCTCCTTTAAATTCTGTATTAATTTTTTTTTCCCAGGAAATGAAATGTAGGAAAGACAGCTTGCCCTAAGCATAGAGCATAGAATGATTATCAGTCAGTGCCTTTATCTCCAAATGTGCTGCTTGGTAAATTTCAAAGTCAGCTTTAAAAAAGCCTACAACCAACAGACAAGCACCAGAGTGAATAATTCAGTGTGCTGAGTAGTGCCAGATAAGGCAGAGTGCAGGTAAATAATTTGCTGCCTTTCATACTTGATTCTGTTCCTGCATGTCAGTCCTGACTTTGATGCTTAAATAAGTGTCCTAGGTTGTGAATTTTATTTGTAATGAACTTGTGGTTTGGAGGTGATTTTGTTCCCCTTTACTGTTCTCCTCAGGAAAGAAAAAAAAGGAAACTTCTTGTTTCATCTTGTAATTCTTAGCATATAGAAATGGAGACCAGAGGGAAAGAAAATTGGGGTAGTTAGTGCCTCTGTCAGTACAGTTTTGAAGTTTTTTTTTCTTTTTTTGACTAGGTATTGTTTTGCAGGAAATGGAAGATAGAGAATTATACTTGAATGAACACAGCATTTTCTGCTGTGGTTTGTATCACATCATAGTTTTTCTTGTAAAATTGGATTGTAACACGTTCCAAGAAATGGGATCTAGTTTTTAGGGAGACGCATAGCTCTTTGTCGTACCAATTTAAAATTCTCTGTGCAAAAATCACTTACTCAAAATCCAAAAATTTAATTGTCTTGTGTTTTTGTCTTGTCTTTAACTTTTGTATAAAGCCAGCAGTGTTTTGTGGTGCTCTGTTGGAAGCTGTATTGGCTAACTCCCCATAGTGTCTGTGGAGCCATTAGGACAGGGAAGAGAGAAGTCTTTTGAATTGCTTCAAAGTAGTTCTTGCTGTTTTGCTGGATAAGATGGCATTCACTTGTCAATATAGGCATTTTGGAGTACTGTAGCAGTTTGTAGGATGGGTGGTGGTAGCAGCTGAAAGGAGTAAAAGGGAAAGATAAATTGTGATTACAGTCATGTAGTGATAAAGGTACAGACACTGAACACATCAGTGTCAAAGCCATCAGGTTTATTTATGGACAGTAATTTGCCGTACAAGCACAATGGCCTAGAAGAAGCAGTCAAGGAATTATAATGAATTTCTCTTACCATGCATAGGTTGTACTTGAAGTGAATAAATTCCAATTACTTAAGTTTTTTTGTGTATCAAATGATAACAGGTTTCTGATGAAAAACATCCTCGCTGTTGCTCTGCCTTCAAGACATAAACATATCCAAATCCATCACTTAATATTTGTATTTTTAATATTGCTGCTGAGTGGAGATAGAAAACCGGTGTGTGTTACTTTGCTGGGTGCAAAAACTGTTGAGAAGTGTCCACGTAAACATTATCTCACCTTTTGGCAAAAGTAAACCTTGCATTACCAAATACAGGCTTTAAAGTAATAAAGGTTCAAGCACATGATTCAGTTGCGTAAACATGGCATCCAGTGCCAGTGTGCACATGCCAGCATTCTCAGGATGGCCAGAAAGGGCAGGCAACAATGACACATGAGCAGCAGGAGACCCATGCCCTGCAGGAGATGCAGCTGCTGTGTATGAAGGAAGTATTTCACAACACCTGGAAATAGCATTATATGTTTAGGTAATTAATTTGTGCTGTTGGGGTTTTGTAAAACCTCATTTCCAATCTTTTCATACTGGTTTTTGGTAGGTTGGCTTTTCCTAGCTTAAATTCATTAAATAGTATTTTAAAATCGTTACATGGTTCAGTTTACAGGTAATCACAGTTCTACCAGCTTTGTTATTTCCTACGGAAAACTCTCACATCTACAGATATGAACACTGCAAAAGAAAGAAAATTTTCTGGAATTCAAACTACATTGCTGCCATTTGAGTGTAGCAGATCTTCTCCTAACTACAACTACATGGAAATAGTGTACAGCTGCTTATGGTGGTGAAGTAGCTACAGTGTGGTTGCAGGTCTTTGCTAAGCGTGATCCCATCTAAGCTGTTGCACACAGCCTGTTAAAAAGAAGAAAATGGAATTTTATATACATAACACAGTAAATTTGAAAGTAATTTATCAAACAAATGAAAATTGGGTTAACTTCATTTGGGGTAATTCTGAAAAATTTTAAAGAGTATTATCCATTCTCATCAGAATCTATTGTATAAAATTGAACTTGAATGATCTGTTCTAAAAATCACAGCAGGAATGTGCTGTGTTTTTGCTTAGATGTGTAATCACACCTGTGGAGCAGGAGAGAAAGAACACTGCCCATACCAATGCTACATTGTTTAATAACTGAATTTTTAATAATGGAATCTTGCAAAGAAAGATCTGGATTGGCTTGGGGGTTTTTGTATTAGATTAAAGGAAAGAGGGTTACTGATTGAAGCTTGACAGGTCTTTCTTGACATTTGGCCAGAAATGTTTGCATGATATTTCATATCCTCAGAGCAGAAATTAATATGAGTGGGTTGAAAAATTATGCTTACATAATTAAATAATGAAGATTCTTTAGCATTATGTAAGATATAAATACAGGGAAGCTTGTTATCATTGCCCTAGCAATACAATTTCTCCAGTTGGATACTGGGGTAAATTTCATACTTATATTTTGGTGAATAAATTTTCCATTTATATTTTGGAGGGCCGCTTTTGATACTTGTGTACTGCTAAAGATTGACTTACAGATTGAAGCCTTTCTGGTGTGTTTCATATTAGCACTTCTGTCTGAATTTGAGTTTTGTAACATTAGTTTTGTATTTGTGGTGTTTTCTGTTGTGTTTTTGTTGTTGCTGGTTATAGTTCGTTTTTTTTAAGTTGAAGTAGAAATGTAATGGTCATAAATGAAACTTTTTCGGCATAAATTGTTGTGAAAGTTATTTTGCTTATACACTTCTTCATGTTTTGAGGAACCTCATGTAGAGGAATCTTTACATGGTAACTGTGTAAATAGATATACTCTTCATTCCTTTGACAAAAATAAGCTTGGCAGTTTTTTTTCTAGCAGACTTCTTTAGTGTGGCCAGATTCTATTGCTAAGAGATCAATGAAAAATTGACAAAGAATTGATAGGTTGGGAACCCTGGAAGTAATACTTGACCTGAAGAGTGAGATTTTTTTTCTTTTAATCAGTTTAAATTACAAAGGAGCAAAGACCTATCAGCCCACAAGTATATTTGTTCAACTCCATCCCTTTTCTGTTGTGGATGCATAGGCTGTATCATAATTCTTGAATGCAGGCAGATTTGTTTAATTGACTATTTATTGTTCAAACTAAGCTGAAAGTGATAAAGTTGTGACATAATCCTGGATTTCCATGCTTTGGAAAGCAAATTTTCCATGCTTTGGAAAGCATTATATTGCCAAATCTTTGCACATGTATGTCTATGTTTAATTTTATTTCCTTCTCTTTGATGGTGGGTGATTAATAAATTCTTTGATATTTAGGAGTTACATGTCTGTTATTAGAATGTGCACAGTATTTTATTAAATGTTAAATTTTAGGGTTTAATTTTAATGTGAAGAGACTGTTTCACCCAACGTAACATATCAGAGAGGTCAGCCTACACAATGGATGCGGGTTCTGGAGTAAGTAGCTTGCACATTTGTAGCATTAGTGTGCTGCGTGTTTAGGGAGAATTGACTGCCCAACCTGTGTCACGGCGGGGGGTGCTGTTGATAAGGTGCCGCAACCTTCCAGAAGATGTCTCCAGCCAGGAGCCGCTCGGCGTCACAGACACACTTCTCTGCGAGCACACACACACCAGATAGCTTTGTAATTCTCCAACGAAGAGAAACATGAAGGGTTCTTGTATGGAAGTTCCACAGGGTTTATTGCAACCACACGTGAAGGGAACTAGGAACAGAGAACCAAGAACTGGGAACACACAAGGTTTTTTCCTGGGGAGGCAGGGGCAGGGAGAGCATCAGGGTCCAATGGTCTGAGGACTCAGGGGCGGTACACAGGAGGGGCCAGGAGGAATAGGGAGGGTGTGGCTAGGGGGCAGGGACCCACGGGGGACTGAGGAAGGGAGGTCCCGCTCCCCGGCTGGTGCCACCATGCCATGGCGCAGCTCCGGTAAGGACGAACTCTAGCCCACCAGCTCGCTCCGGGAAAGGGGCAGGGATGTAGGCAAACCAATCGGGAAAACAGAGCTGGGGTACGTCTACAGAAGAGTGCAGGGCATCTTGGAGAGGCCTTTCCAATCACCATGAACTGGGGGGTTGGTTCTTGCAGTCCTCCACAAACCTGTAGTGACAGGTATTTGAATTTTGGAAGCCTGATAATTATAGAATCATGGAATACCTTAGGTTGAGAAAGACCTGTAAGATCAAGTCGAGCTGTTAACCCAGGACTGCCAAGTGCATGACTAAACTGCGTCCCCAAGCACCACATCTACGCATCTTTTAAATACCTCCAGGGATGGTGACTCCACCATCCACCATTGTCTGGGCAGCCTGTTCCAGTGCTTGGCAACACTTTCAGTAAAGAATTTTTTCCTGAAATCCAATCTAAACTTCCCCTAGTATGATTCACATTTCTTGTTTCGAGGATGGTCAAATCACTGTAAATTAAATTTATCACTGAAACATGTAAAAATAGAGGTTTTAAACATTAGAATAAAGAATTGCAGTTAAGTAGTTATGTTCTATGTTTTACTTTCCTTTTAAATTGATGAAATATGGGGCTGTGCTACTTCAGCTTGAGCCCAAATAGCGCTTGTTTTATGTGGCATTAAATTTGCTGGTTAAGAGTTCACAAGGTAGACAGATGTTTATTTGTAAGTTTAAGAAAAATCTCTAATTTGAACCAATGTTTTTTTGAGAAGATACCTGCAGTTTTTCCTGTACCATGTGAAGAGGTTAAGACTTTGATTTATGAAGGAATAGAAGGGAATGATCTTTATTATTTATAGAAAACAAATCTCTTTTCTCCCTGAAATCCTGTGATATAAAACAAAGATAACAGCAGTACTCTTTTCTCTGTGAAAATTGCATGAGTTTACATGGCATTACATTCCAGATTATCTATGCAGAAAACAACTTGGTAGCTATATGAATGAGAGGAAAATTTTAATTGTATTTTTTTTCTTAAACAAAATATTTAGGTACAAGAAAGCCACCCTAAAACTGCTCACTTTTGTGACCACAGATTTTTTTTTCTCAGATAACAGAAATGTAGAATAGGATATAATCTATATATGCACATGCACTCCAGTAACTGCTTAGTTTTGTTTCATCTGAAAATTATTCTAAGGGTGTTTAAATGTTATATCTCAATTATATTAAAAATAATATTTAGAGACTAAAGCAAAGACCAATTTCATAACCTGTGTCACCATCTGTTAAATACACCAGAAGCTTTTTTTTTTTCTGGATGGGTTTAGCCAGCTGTCCATTTTATACTGTTGCCTGGATGGAGGCATGCATTTAAGAATAACACAGTAGGCTTTCTGTGAGTTGACTAAAAGCTTTTTTATTTTGATCTGGAACTCCCCTAGCTTGTCTGACACTTCCTTATAATTAGTCTCTGGCTGAGGAATGTATTTGAAACCTTTCCCCTGTTCTACTTGTCTGGTTTGTGCCTTCATCTTCTCCCACTGATCCTGGCACTGCCCCACAGGACAGGACATGTGCCTTAGCAGCGACCCCTCTGCCAGGCATGTGGACGTCTTTGCTCGCAGCAACCAAAGTCCACTCTAATCCTATTGACATCAGCCCATGTGGCATTCACTTAATCTGTCAGGCACTCTCCTTGCTTTATCTGACCCCGTGAAACGATACAGCTTTTTGTAACTTTATTTTCCTTTACATGCGTGTCTTGGGATGGTCAGTTAGACCAGAAGAGTTTGTTGAAATCATTCTCTGGTTTTGAGTGTTGTCTTCACGATAAAAGAGATCTATTCTGTAATGGTGTCAGGGTGACCTGGCAGATTTTAGTGTTATGTTGTTTGTGTACTTGGTTATAATTTATATAAGGGATGATGAGACAAGGAAATAAGTTGGTATTTACAAAAGCCTGGGAAGAAGGTTATTGCAGGTCAGGTAATCATTATATTCTGCTGCTCAGTTTGCAGCAAAACAACCTGTATTCAGGAAAAAAATAATTGCAGAAAATGGTTTAGAATTAGAAACTCTTTGCTGACTGCAATTTAGAACTGGCTTTAAAACATAGTTTTAGATGTTAATTTTCTGACTTCCACAGGAATTCTGCATTTTTTAAATTGCAGAATAATGCCTTAGTAAAACTGAGCAGAAGTCAGTTGAAAAAACTACCTGAGGAAATGCACTGTATTTTCTGATTTAGATTTCCCTGGAATACATTGTGTGATGTGTCTGATCACTCACAGTGGCAAAGCTCCCTTCTTTGCCTTACTCTGTTCAGTCAGGATGAGACTGCTGTGCTGGGAAAGACAGAAATCCTCGTTTGTTTATTCTTCATCACTGTGTTATCTAGACATGTTTGCACCACTTAAAAGCGTGAAACTTCTCAATTTAATATTGTGTATGAATATCCCAGTATATTCTTGCCCTGTCCAGCTTCCTTTTCCGATCTTCCCAGAATAGCAGCACTGTTTGCGTACAGCTTGATGGAGTAGCATTTTGCTGTTTCTCCAAAGTGTAGATATGCATGTGAAATGGAAACAAGAATTTGTGGCTATTGTATGGAGAATATCTGGGCTACTAATCAAGCTATGGTGTCAAAATACTTGAAATGCTTGCTTTTCTTTTATGTGTATGTGAGTTGGATAAACTGAATTTGAGCATTAATTGCATCCAGTCTCTGCTGTTTGTACATGGTTTGCTTTGACTTAACTTTATTGGCCTAGCTCATCAGAGGCTTATTCTAGGAAGATCAAGGACCTCAAATCTATGCTTTTAAAATCTCCTTTGCCCCAGCCCTTGTCTTCAAAATCTCACTGGAAGCTTTGTAGCTAAAACCAGAGTATAGAAGATGACTGCAAGACGATCCATTTATCTGTGTTCCTGGCAAGTGGACAGCCAAACCAAGCACCTCTGGAGATCATCTAGTCCAACCCCCCAGCCAGGTTATACAGGAACACATCCAGGTGCGTTTTGAATGTCTCCACATGAACTAGTAAACAAAATTGTGCTGTAAGCTCTGTTTGTCCCTCTACCTTCCCATCTAGTCATTATGTCTGTATGTGATTAACCATGTAATATTTGCCCTCCACTGGCCATGTTTCCACCACGTTCCACCTTATTGTAGGATTTAGTTAGTGGTCCTATTGCCCCAAGAGGAATTAGCCACTGAGTGATTTGAGGGAACAGTAACGTACCAGAAATTCCCCCAAAGCTTTTCCATATGTCCAGCTTAAACCCACTCATCTGATGATAATAGGTCACTAGATTTGACCCCACCAAAGGGGAGAGAGGGGGAGCATCCCCTGTGTTCACACAAATCGGAGGTAACAGAAAATGCACACGTGTACTGAAAAGACCAGCAAGCTGGATGTTAGAGATGCAAGCCTGCTTACTTTTATATAACCACCACAGTTCTGAGACAATGCCAATCTCCAAGTCAGATCATAGCAGTGAACATAGCTTAAAGGATTAGTTGCTTGTCAGGCAAAACAGAAGCACTCTTCTAATATTTTTTTATCTAGTGAACTGAGTGTATTAATAGTGAAAGGCACATGAATACCTAAATAGTTTTCATTTTAGGTAGTTATTGATATTGTAGACTTCTGATGGAATTGAATAACCAAGAAGAGAATTTAGGAAATACATTTCTTTCATTTTAATACCTTTTTGATACAATATTTACTCACTGTCTTCAAATATTCCTGGTGCCATATTTATCAGACAATAATCTCCCAACAGATTCTGTTTTGGGAGAGCAGCGAGGAAGTCAGAAGAACAGTAAGGAATCTGTAGCAATAAAAATCTGTTGGTCTGAGGGAGGACATGAATTTTAATAAAACTAATGTGCATATGTGTGGGAGGCATTGGGGGGTCTTCATTTATTTCTGTAAAACAGTGGGTTTTTTTGTTTGTTTCACCCTTCTGTTGTTGTAGTAGTGAAGTAATAGTATAAAATGTTAAGATAGAATAAAAGAATTTTTTTCTTTTTAACTCTTGGAGTCTCACAGAAAATTTGTTACTCTGAATTTGTTATGCAGAGGTATAGTTCTAGACCCATAATAAACCATTTTCCCAGAACTTACTAGCTGGGGTTAAATCTGTTGGTGACGCTGCCAAACATGAACTTTGAAGCTCTATTCAATTTACCAGTGCTTTGTTATATGCAATGTGTTTAATACAAATGATAAATAAAAGTAAGAAAATCCGTATTTATAGATCATTGAGTCTTAAGATTATAAGAGACTTCTGGAGGTATGTAGCCCAAAGCATAGCTAGTTGTGATGGTGGTTCAGAGCAGGGCTAACCTCAGACTTAGATCATGCTGCTTGATCTTTATGTATTCTGTGTTCTGGCTGTGTCCAAAGATGCTGATTCTGCTGCCTTTTAGGGCCAGAGCTTAACCTGCCTTCACTGGGAAGGTTGTATTTCCATGGGCGGTGGGAATTTCCCTTGCTGCAGCTGGCCACCATCAGGATGATAAAAATACTCTTAGATACTTCAGCTCTTGGAAACCAAACTACATCAGAATTCCTTGTATTTTAAAGTCTGAACATGATTGATTTGGCATCTGTAGCAGATAGGGAGTTTACCTATACATAGGGGCTTGAAGAGATACCTCTGAAGTTTTACCAAAATAGTCTATCATTCTGCATTTCTGGCTTCTTTCAATGTTTGCCCTCATCTATAGACAGAATGGTTGTGATTGTATAGTTTTGTATTGAAAATCAGGCTTACCTGAAATACCAACCAAAAAGACCATCTCAGTTACATGGGTGGAGTAAGAAAGAGCAAGTAAATTTATGTGTTTGGGTTAAGAGGGACTTAAAAATAGCAAGACACTTCAATTGAATCTAGATAGCTAAATAGATACAAGGAAAAGAATTCTACCTAAATGCTAAACAGGCTATTGTGTGTGTGAAGCTTTGGAGAGGAGCAGTTGATCAGATTTTTGTAAGGCAAGAAACAATAAACAAAGAAAAGTTTATTCTCTTTTGCTGTTTGTAACAGGAAAAAGTGCTTTAAAAGTGTATGCACAATGTTACGTTCTCCCATCCAACTTTCTGGGTCAGAAGGTAACCTTTTGTTCCTTGCATGTAAAGTAACCTGTATGTTGTTCAGTTATATACTTCATTTAATGTTTTGGTTTTTTGGGGTGTTTTTTTGGTTGGTTGGTTGCTTGCTTTTGGTTTTGTTTTAAACTTTATTTTAAGCATTCAGACTGCTGAAAGAAACAAACAGAAAAAGGGGAAAAAGTAACTAGCAAATGCCTTATTTAATCTAAATGGCATCATTGATACTGAAAGATGTGGAAAATATGTTTTAAGTGTTCTCTGAAATGGTTTATTGCACATTTCATAAATTTTTGAAAACAGATACTGCAAGAGAAGTTCTCATCTCTGAAATATGCATCCTGGTGGAATTTGGTACTAATTACTGGAAAAGAGAGACACCTGGAGCAGAATATTGCTCTTTGCTTTTGTTATCAGCTAAGAAAGGGGCCTCAGTTAGATCTTGTATCTGTCTGGCCAAACATGTGATGTGTTTCACTGTCCTGTGCTTCAATTGAGTGTCCACGCTGTCGCTGTACCTTGCTATTTGTACATAACAAACTTTTTCATTTGAGTGTCTATTCCCCTGGCTTTATTTCTGAAAAGCCTTTCCATTTTCTGAAGTGATAAAACACAACAGTTTAATCCTGCAGGGCCACTGGGACCTGTGCCCCTCAGGATAATGTCACATTAGATGTACCATGCCTTCATCTGAGTGCTGTCAAGCAGTGTCACCCTGGCAGCAGGTTGTGTAGTACTTTAGGTGGTGTGACCGTAGACTGGGTAGTGTTTTTCGCTCGTGTGTGTCCCTGTTGCTCCCTCATTCCAATACCAGGTGTGGACAGGCAATGACTCAGTGAAGAAAAGCATGCTTATAGTATTTACAGATCAGAGGAATGCAAGTGACTGCTTATATCTGGTGACTGTTTTGATCCTTTCAGATACAGGAAAAAAATCCGTGCCTGTCGCTCAAAGAAAGAATTTCAATACTAGAAATAAAATTATGATCTAAGAAAATTCCCAAACCGCCTCTAAAGCTTTGTAAAGAGTTTGGGTAATATTCTAGGAAAGTGATGCTCCTGAATATCTTAATTTTAATGAAAATGACATTATGGGATTTTTTTTTCCTCCCTTCAAATATGGGCCATGTACAGAAAAGTTCATGCTGTTTCAATGAATTAAAAAA
This sequence comes from Chaetops frenatus, assembly GCA_013400775.1. Taxonomy (NCBI): domain Eukaryota; kingdom Metazoa; phylum Chordata; class Aves; order Passeriformes; family Picathartidae; genus Chaetops; species Chaetops frenatus. The sequence goes on along the minus strand of VZTR01000490.1, from coordinate 250,883 downwards.
TAACCTTTTCATAGCCATAGTAGTTAGAGGAAGAAATCATAAAACACAAAAAAATACCTTTAAATCCTAAATTACTTTCTGAACAGGTATTTATTCCCTGCAATATGTTTGTCTTTCTAAAGAGATCCAAAGATTGGTATATTAAATGCACATTTAATTCTCAGTGCCAAGGGGGGATTATGAATAAAATGAGAATAATTTAGAAGTAGTTTTATATAGCAACAATTGAAAACATTCTGGTAAGACGTGCCTTTCTTCCCTGGACTTTTACCTGACCTGAAAGTCCTAACATACCTGGTATGGCTGTGGGGAAAACTATGTTAATTCAGGTATTCCGTAGGCAGACATATGATAGGAGAAGAAACAGAAGGATTTTTTTTTTAATTAGATAATGGTGGACATCTGTTGGTGTAAGTCAGTGTAAGTCTTGGGCGCAGACAAAGGAATGCAGACCTTGTGGTGGTGTGCAGCAAAAAGAAAGTGAAACTTTATTCTGTGGTTCTCTTTTTATCAAGTGGGGTTTTCAAAAGAAGGTGCCTTACCATCTCATTGGCTGGGCAATGCCTTGACCAGTGATGTAACTTGTATCTCATTGGTAGAGATGTTTGACAGACAGCTTAGCCTGGTACCAAGGCGAGACTGTATACTGCAACATCTCCTCCTTTTATGTTTTATAAAAAATAAAAATATATACAGTTTCTATGTGACTATCAACAAGGGCCCTTTGTAGACAGAGTGACATGAAACAGTATAGATTTTGATTTGTTTAATATTTTGCATCTATTAATAAATTTGGTTTTCTTTTCCAATTAGAGATATTTTATATGTGTCACTGATGTT
>VZTR01000490.1:229535-249952 GCA_013400775.1 Chaetops frenatus | reverse complement strand
CTTAGGAACTGTTACAACTTAAATTAACATAATTATAGAATTATTATAAACTTAAATTAACATAAACATATAGATAACATTTAACATGGAACCATAACTTATCTTCACGATAAAAAACATTTTAAATTTTGAAATTATTACAAATTCAGCTATGATGTACAGAAATAGTGATCATATTCACCTTTTAAAACTACAATTTAATTCTACAATCAAGAACACCCACTCCCCCTAAAACTACAAGTAAACAAAAGGAACATAACTGTAAATATAATAGTCAATTTCAGAGTTTTTTGAAGTTTAGAGGTATATGAGTGAAATTACTTATAAAAATCATGGTTTTGGGTTTGGTAGGAGGTTAGGCCAGCAGTGCCAGTGTTTGAGCTCAGTCCACAGGGATGATGTGTGGGTGTTGAAATAGGAATGTTCTTTTGGATTTGGGGATATATATGGAAGTTTATGGTCTCTGGGGGATTTTTTTTTTCTCTCTCTGGAGAATTTGATTGGAATTTTGGTGGGGAGGGGGCCCAGTCTCCCTCATTTCTTTTGTTTGGATTTAGGTTGGGATTGGACACTTGTTTGATTTTTTTGAAGTCTTTTTGCAGTGTTGACACTGACTCATTATGAGATTCTATATCCCATTCGGTGAATTGGGATTTGGTGAGGGAAGGATACGTTTGGTAACTTGTTACGATTGGAATTTATTCCTTTTTTTGAGGAATTGAACCCTTTTTTCTTTTCAAAAATAAAACTTGCTTTTTCTGGCAAGCCATCATGGTTCCTTTTATTTGCAAAAATTGAACTTCCTTTTTCAGAGGCAGGAATTACTATATTGTGTCTTTCTAGGACTTGCACCTGCTTTTCCTCTGCAGGAATTAAGTTTTGTCCATTTTTTAGGACTTCCACCTGCTTTTTATCTAAAGGAATTATATTGTGTCCTTTCAGTAGGACATGCACCTGCTTTTCATCTGCAGGAATTGTATTTTGTTCCTTTTTCTGGACTTTCACTTGCTTTTATCAATAGATTCTTTTTCCTCATGCCAATTTTTAGGGGATGGGGAATGTATGGAGGCAGCAGTTAACTCAGCTGCTTTCAAGTTACCACTTTCAGTTGCTTGATTTTCCACCGGTGTCCAAAAAGCTATGAGGTTATGGGTGGGAATGGACTCTGGCTGGAACATTACAGATGCTGGAATTGGAGTCGCTGATGAAGCTTGGTTCCACCTTGGCTGGGTTGGAGGCTCAATGAGAGGCAGAGTTGGGGGTGTGGCTAAGCCTCTCCCTGCCAGAGGGGGCTGGCTTGAAGCTACACCCCCAGAAAGGTGATCTGGACTTGGGGCTCTGTTCCTTTGAGGTGGGGTCTGAGTTGGAGTTTCACTCCATGAAAGTCAGTCCATGAGTTTGACCTCACTCCCCACAGGCAGGGTCGCAGGTGGGTCACACCCTGGTGGGGTCAGTCCGGGGATATGGCCGTGCCCCCCCGAGGCAGGGTTTGAGGCGGGGTCGTATCCCAATGGGGTGCTGACGTGTTCTTCAGGGGTGGAGTCGAAGCAGGCGATACTTTCCATCTCTGGTGGTCTGGGGGTGTGGTTTCACCCCAAACCCCATCTGCGGGGGGTGAAACCATGCCACATGGCGAAGATGGCGGGCTCTGTGAAGACCAGACCACGTGGTCGGTGGTGGATGGGCTGCCCAAATTGTGCCAGCCGCCCTGTGCTGCCACGGGGCCGTGCGGCCTATGGAGCCCGCTTGGCAGGGCCGCGGTGGGACTGGCACCCGGCCGCACTGCAGCATGCCGCTGGTTGGGGCCGCTCTGCATGCCACCCGGCTCCATTCCGGGCCTGCGCCGCCCGACGTTGGGGTGGCGGCGGTCCCCATGGCGCCGCTGTGCCCAGACACCCCCTGCGGCGCCGCAGCGCTTATCTGCCACCGTGCTGCCGTGCCGGGGCGCAGTCCCTGGCTTGGCAGCTTCATGCCATGTGGCGCTGCCGAGGCACCCTGTCCCGCTTGGCTGGCTCACACTGTTCCATGGCTGGGGTGACGCCGCAGCCGCTGCTCGAGAGCGAAAATGGAGCTTGTGTTGGCCCCACCCTGCGCCATGTCTGGGTTTCCAGCCCGGGGCTGCACCGCGGGACCAGGTCGGGGCAGCTGCTGGGTGGACATCAGCACCCGAGTCTGCCTGGTCCAGGGGTGCCCGTGTCACTGGTTCAGCGGCGCGGGGGTCCCTTGGCTTGTACCAAGCCGCGCTGCTGGCTCGGTGGCTTTCTGGCGCTTGCCAGGTTGCAGTATTCAGGTTCTTGGGCCCGCGGGGAAAGATTGCGAAATTGGTCGCTTTTTCACCAGGCGGGATCTGCTCGCCTGGGACCTGGACTGGGACCAAGGCTGTGCCGCTTTTGTACAGCCCTGCAGCCCGCTCTGAGGCTGGGCTACCACCGCTGGGGCTCTGAACCCGGCGCTTGGGTCCTGCCGGCTTTGAGGTGCTCAGTAGCATGCTGAGTCCCAACTACGTGGAGTTATTGCACAATTTTCCGCATGCTCAACGGTCATTGCTTCCCTGCCGGCTCCCGGGGTTCTATGACCAGCTGGGATGTCCCAGGTAGGGGTGCTGGTCTTGGGAGGCTCCCCGGAGGAAGGCATCATTGTGGGATACCCACTCAGCACCGCCTGGTCGCAGGAGGGTCCCCGAGGAGAGTTTAAGTAGTCTTTCCTATAAGTGGAGGGAGTGAAGTCCCAGTCCAATGTGTTTATAAATCTAATTAGATTTTGTATCAGTCTGCACGGTTTTATGACCATTGTAGTTGAAAAGTTATCCTTCTTAGTATGATATGAAATAAGATTACTAGCTATGGTCCATGTCTTAAAATCTAAGGCTTTTTCTGCTGATGTACCTACTCCGTGGTCATTAGACCACAGTAAAAGGTTCAAGAGTCCTTTTTTGTCATATTCTGTCCTATATTTTTGAAGATAATTTTCCCATACCTGATGGTTGGGAAAATGGTATGGTATGGGTGGGCATATAAAAGTATTCCTCCCATGGCGAGAGAATCCGGAAGTCTTTTTCCCTTCAGAAGGCTTGTAAGGATCTTGTCGGCGTCACCACATGTTGGTGTAAGTCAGTGTAACTCTTGGGCACAGACAAAGGAATGCAGACCTTGTGGTGGTGTACAGCAAAAAGAAAGTGAAACTTTATTCTGTGGTTCTCCTTTTATCAAGTGGGGTTTTCAAAAGAAGGTGCCTTACCATCTCATTGGCTGGGTTATAACCTGGGCAGTGCCTTGACCAGTGATGTAACTTGTATCTCATTGGTGAAGATGTTTGACAGACAGCTTAGCCTGGTACCAAGGCGAGACTGTATACTGCAACAGAGATCTTGTAGACTGCAACATCCTACAGTGCCAGCTGGAAACTGTACCATGGCCCTTGCCAAACTGCTGAAGTTTCCCTTGTCTGAGCTTTCTTCATCAGGGCTTTTTAGATTCCAGTTCCTCTAAACACAGAGATAGTCCATCCCAGGAATGGGGAAAATGAAGAGAAGAGGCCGTAGACCAGTTGGTTAAACAGGGAACTCATGGTTGGATCATTAAACTTTAGAGGTTGTGCCTAATGGTTGGTTTCCAGCCTGCAGATTGGGTACAAGCAGACCTGCAGGGCTCTGTTGTTGGACCAGATTATTTAATATATTTTATCAGTGACCTGGAACAGGAGACACTCCTGCTTGTGAACACCAAAGTGCAGGTGCAGTTGACCTGCTTGAATGCAGGTCTGCCATGCAGAGGGACCCAGTCAGCCAAGGGAGTGGACCAGCAGGAGCTTCAGAAAATTCAGGAAGAACAGATATCTTGGAACAGGGATGGAGTAACCTCCAGAAGTGATGCATGTTGGGGACTGACGGTCTGGGAGCCTGACATGAGCTGCCAGAGCATCTTGGAAGGTGTGAAGGCTGACAGCACCTGGGTGATACCAGGAAGAGCATAAACCAGGGAATTAGGGGAACTGAACATTCACCTTTACTTGGCACTCAGTAGACCGCATCAGGAATACAATGGCCAACTTTGAACATTGTTTCCTGTACTGCACTGAAAGAGGGAAAGTGTCCATCAGCTGCAGCATGTTTAGCAGAGACCACTGAGGTGGAGCACTTCTGTGAGGAGAGGCTGGGGGAACAGGACTTCTTCAGCCTGGAGAAAAGCTGGCTTTGGGGAGACCTTACACCAGACTCTTTGTATTTACAAGGAGGTTGTCTAAAAGCTGAAGCCAGGCTTTTTGCTAAATTAAAAGGGTGAGAGAATGAATGACAGTGGTCATAAATGGGAACAAGAAAAGTTTTGAAGTTGGGGATGGGGTGGGAGAATACTGATGGCATAATTTTTTTTGTTTGGTTTTTTTTGCATTTATCTATGAATTTTTTTTGACACATTCATAAGCTTGCTTCATATCCTTAGTGTGTTGAGGTTTAGTTTGAAATTATTTTTACTTAAATGTAGGTTTAGGTAAAATATAACGCCCTCTACCATATTTATAATTTTTCAAATAGAAAACATCAATGATGTAAAGAACACAACTACAGAAATGGAAGAGAGGGTTACAGTTAACCGATTTACATTAAGACTGAATCTGGAATAACTCCCTCTTCTATCCAGATGGTTTGCCATTTTTTATTTCTTGAAACCCACCTTGACAGGGATGCTGTCTTTTTTTGTTGTGTTCCATATGTAGTTGCTTCTCCTAGAGCCTCTTTAATTTATTTTTCTAATTTTTTTTTAAATCTCTGGCTTTTAAGTCCTGAAAGGCTGTGAACATATTTAATCACTTCCTTGAAACATCTTAATGCATACTTCAGACAATGTCTTCTGTTGTGTTAATACAAGCACTGTGTTACTGTCCTGAAGATGGAATTGCAATTTTATTTGGTGTAATTCGCAGTTGTTTTTGTCCTGCTAGGAACAGCTTAAAAAGGCTCAAAACTTCCTTGTTCCAACTTCTGTGCCACTCTAGTGCCTATAAATCCTTGAGAGAAATGTCTTGAACTGCATCATTTGTCTGTGTCCAATATTCATTAAATGATACACTTGTTACTAACATCTAAATGAGATGTATGTATATATCTCACTATTGGCAATAAATTACAGCCTTGGGGTTATAATGCATTTGAGGAAGTCCCACAGTGATACTGTAACATTCTTTTCTCTTTTTTTTCTGCAGTGTCTTTATTGCTTTAGATGGCTCAAACTCTTTCACTCCAGGCTTTCTCGTAGAGGTTTCAAAACACTCTGTCCTTGGTACTTTGCTCAGTTGTGTTCGTATACCCATCTTTGCTCTGTCTCTCCTTGCTGTGACATTGCCAAGCACTTCCTTGTTCACAGAGAACAGTCTGCTGCCAGGTTTGTGTGAAAGCCTCTAGTCCAAGCTTGTCTTTTGGTCCAGCTAAAATCTCTGCCCCTCTGATATATCTTTCATTAGCTTGAGCAGAACTGGGCCTAAAGCTGCTCGCTTCACCTCTGTTCTGGTTACATGAGCAGTATCAGCTTTCTGATCATCACTTGGGCCTGTAATCTGGGTGACATTTTTGAATGGGTGTGATTGAAAGGCCTTAATAATATCTTCATCTAAAGCTTTCAGATTCTTCTTTCATAGCAACTCTAAATAACTTACATTTTCTTCTCCCTAGAGCTCATACTGTCCAGGTTCTCCTCTTTTTTTTTTTTAGTTGCTGCAGTATTCTTTTCTCTGACTCATTTTATAAGCTTTCAGAATGATCTGCAAAGATAATACGTGTAATGTTTGCGTTCTTAATATGTCCATTCATTGTCTCTTTCTTCCCTAGTTCATGAAAAATAGGTTTCTTATCTTTGTATTATACACTTCTGTTTGCTGCTGGATTGTTTGTCTCTCACTGGCAGCTGCATGTGCACTTAATGATCCAGTGAGTACATCTTGACCTTTATCCCATACTCCTCATTCTGTTCAGAAAGAGTATTGTATATGTCTACTGCAAAACCAATATTTTCCAATTCTTTTTACCCCTTGAATATCTTTTGTAAATTTCTGCAGGGATTTTGACAACACACAGGTGTTATTATAAGGCCACTGAACATAATAATAATAGTCAGCAGTGCTGTCTTTGTGGTTTGCCTGTAGAGGTTTTGTATTTTCTTGTCAACCTTGAGTTATAAGGGACAGCTGGTTTATTCTGGTAACAGTTAAGTGTGCAAGACTTGGCTTTCTAGGCAGTATTGTGATACAGATAAGTAAGGAAAAGGTGGGCAGTGTCTGTCCATGTTTATAAGGGGCAAATATAATATTTAAGGCAAACTGAAAATTGTAAGGTGCTCCTGAGTGAGTCCTGGCCAGCAGCTACTCACAGCCGTCAGAAAAATAGGGCAGTAGTAGTAAGTACGAGTAGGAATAGTTACAAGTAGGAAAGAGTTTGAAGGCAAAATACAGGCTTACTTTGGGTTGTGCTGAGACTGAGCTACTTGCAGATGAAATGAATTGTCACATATGTAAGAGATTAAATTGAGGGAAAATGCTTCAATGTGTAGGGTCAAATAAATGTATGAACACAAATGAGTTGCCTTGGACTGGATGCAGATAGTGAGAAAACTGCTGGAAGGGGGAAAGGTTAGGAAAATAAATAAGAAAATTGATAGGAAGCTGGAGTATTTTAAGAGGTGGAGAGAGCAAAGAGCATTCAGGAGCACAGCAGATGACTAAGGATTAAACAGTCATCAGAGAGGTTTCTTGCTGATTTTGTTCACCTTCTGGGAGTAAATTGGTTTTTGGCCTCTTGACAAGTTCCAGTCAAACAGGAAAAGTGGTGTAATACATGTTTTCTAGTGATTTGTACTGTTTTTCCCAAGGAGCAAGAACTCACCCACCTAGAGAAAATAAAAATTAATTGTATGGAAAGATTTCCTCAGCATTGCATACTTACCTGTATTGTTGTGGATGCTTGATCTCTTGAACAATATTTACTTCTTCATCTACTTGCATCTAGCTCACTGTGAGCTAGGAAATAAACCTAAGCTACAGACAGCAATATGGGCCAATGAATTAATTACCAGAAAGCTGTCTGCTAAAATGATATCTGCAAAGGATAACTTGTTGCAAAGCTTCCTTTTAAAATGTAACTCTTTCAGGAAAGACTAAATGTTGTGTTCTGATACAGTTTCTGTGATAACTGTAAATAGGTTAATTTTCTGTGCTTGGGTTTGTACATAGCTATGTTAGATAATCATAAACAGTGAGGGGTTGGAGGGGTCTTAAAGATGATCCAACCACCCTGTCATGGGCAGGGACACCTCCTACCAGACCATGTTGCTCAAGGCCTTATCCAACCTGGCCTTGAACACTGCCAGGGTTGGGACATCCACAGCTTCTCTGGGCAACCTGTTCCAATGTCTCACCACAGTGAAAATATTTTTCCTAATCTCTAACTTAAGTTTCCCCTCTTTCAGTTTGCATCCATAACTCCTTGTCCTATCAGTTCCTGATGAAGTGTCCCTCTCCAGCTTCCCTGTAGGCCCCCTTCAGGTACTGGAAGGTTGCTGTGAGGTCTCTACACAACATCCTCTTCTCCAGGCAGAACAGCCCCAACTTTCTCAGCCTGTCTTCAGAAGGGAGTTGCTCCAGTCCTCTTACCAACTTTGTGGCTCTCCTCTGGATGTGCTCCAACAGCTCCATGTCCTTCTGTTTGGGACACCAGAACTCTAGGCAGTACTCCATGAGGGATGTCACAAGAGCAGAGTAGAGCACATGGTACAACGCTCAAACCTTACCGCTGGACCTTTAGGTTCCTTTCCATTTGTATTAATACAGTAATTTCAAACTTAAATTTTAAAAGTTACCTTTTTAAAAATAAGTGCAAGTGCTTCTCCTTTTCCCTTTTTTCTTCACTTTTTTTCAGAAGTAGTTACTTCATTCTAACCCTCCTTTTGGACATACAGAGCAAACCCTATCTTAAGTGAAAACTATTGTAGAAAATCTCAGTGTTACAGATTATAAAATACAATTTTACAGTAGGTCTCAATATTAAGTGTGATCAGTGCAGAAAGTTTCAATGGAAGACCTCAATCAGTGTTAACTATCTCTTTGCTGCTAACATTGTATGTGTTAGTAATGCAGTGAATGTGGGCCTGTTTTTCTCTAAAAAGTTTTTCTGGAAAGATTGGAGTCCTATATACAACCTGCAATTTCATACAACAAAAATGTAGTTGTGTTGTTTCTGAAGCAATTAAAGTAATTGTGGCCCATTTAAAAACCCAAACAACTCTAGCCCTTTATTTTACATAGAAGTATCTAATCTCTTAAAAGATACATATTTAGCGTTTACAAGTACTTAATGCTTTTCTGGAAAGGGAAGCAATCAGTGTTATTTCAGCAACTTAAATATTTGTTCTTTGTTTTGTACTGCTTTCATACTTAAACCATGTGCAAAGGGGAAAACATTTCAGTTAGTAATAAAGCTTCTGTGCTAGAGCACACTTTTTAAGTGTTACCAAAAAAAGGAAAAAGAAGCTACCATAAAAATGTACTGAAGTTCTTGAAATACTGTTGGAATAACTACAGATTGTTCTTACTAAGCACTCTGGATCAGAAGTCATAAGGTCTTTAAAAGTGTTAATTTTGGAAGCTGATGGTTCAGTTCCATTCTCTGCACATTGAGCTGCTGCCTGTGGAAGACTGGTAAAAAATATATGTTGTTCTTTCTCTTAAGCGCAAACAAAGAGCATGTACTGAGGATGGTACTTTTACACCCCATTCCAGGGACATTATGTCTAACTAAAACTATTTGAAGTGTGCACAGGTACAGCACAGTTTTCGAAATGGAAATGGAAACCTTTCTCAATTTGAGGCTTATGCCTTTGGCCTGTTGTCATGAGCTTATGCTTCCAGCTGTTAATCTTGCTGGTTTGCCGATAGGATCATTTTTCCCCATATGTGTTTCCCAGTGTTTCTGTCTGCACTTGTTTATATGCAGGAGACAAATCATATGACAGCCTGTGTGGATTTGGAGAGACAGAAGGAAATAGAAGGGGGTCCATTTAGTGGCTTGTCATCTTTAATATTTCTCTTTGGTTTTCTTCTTAATGCTTTTCTACAGAGCAGCAACAACACTGTAGCAGTAACAGCTCTGTAGGAGAATCTGTTTGGCTTCATCCCGTTGTTAGGAGGCAGCAGAAGCAGCAGCCTGGGGGGCTGCAAGCCAAACCTCAGGTCATCCCCACCTACAAGCACATGGAAATGATGTAGAGACCTCCCTTGTAAGTTCTGTTGAATCAGTATCAGTTGGACACTCAGCATCCATTCAAAGCTTAGTTTGTTGAGAGAGGGGAAAAAATAATAATTAAGAGTCATAACGACTTTGTCTTTTGTGGTTATAATGTCAGTTACACTTCCTTCCTTGATGAAACAAACAGTGTAAAAACAAGGAAGTATTATTTACCGTTGTATTTTCCTTTGGAAAGTTTGGAAGTCTTTAACTGATGAGTGTCTGTAAATGTAGCTTGTGAAATACAGTAGGATGAAATACTATTTTGATTTACATGGAAATTTACATGGATTTACATGAATTATTTTTACTATTAAACATTAACTGAGAAAATAATGGAATCTGAGAAGCTGTGGATTGTTATTAACCCCTAAATTTGAAGAGAAGTGAGAAGTTCATGTATATGCAAGGATAAAAATGCTGTTTTGGGGGTGAAAGGTTACTTTTTCTTGATTAAATACAATGTTTCAAAATAGACCAAAATTTGGTATGCCACATGCTGAATTACTTCCTTTCTGGACATGAAAAGCATGTTTAATCCCTCTTTTGAGGTAAGAAAAGGATGGGAAAATGCTATAAGAATTAGTAACCGTATAAAATTGTCTTTGGACAGTGAGGGAGATTAATGGTCAGATTTCAAGAACACAGAGGATGTGCAAGGTAGGTATTCAGTGGAACAGTAGTTTGTTTCAATGAGACAAAAGATATAATTTAGTAAGAACCATTGTGAAAATGATTGTCACGATTTACATCAAACAGAGCTGTTAATTTTCAAGAGCCAAAACCAGCCATTGAAGGGAGGAAAACATTCTTCAGTTATGGCACTGTGGAAATGAGACTCTATAAAAATTTTACTCCTTTCTCTGAGATATCCAAAATAGGTTTGTAATAAAATAAAGCTCCATCTGCAAGTCAATATTCTCCAGAGGTAGAATTAGTAATGAGAAGTAATACTATAATTAATAATTATGGAAGTGCTTACTAGTATATGGACTTTATTCTTGTTTATTTAGCAGAGTTTTTAATGGGGAAAGATAGAGGTGCCTTTTGTAAAAATGCTAATAATATTTGAGTTGCAAAGGAAGTATTTCAGAAGCTTAAGATTGTGACCTGACAAGCATTCCAGAATGTAGGATTGAAATACTGCCTCAATTTTCTTTTATCTCTGTGAAAGCACAAATTATTAATATTGTATGTATTATTAATATTCTCACTATCAGTGAAACTGAATTCTATGGGTAGTTTATCTTAATTTTTCACAGTGACATTGCATGTGAGCTATATTTCCTCTAATGCAACCAGATTGACTCAGTATATGTATAAGGCTTAGAAAACTAGTGGGTTTTAGCAACACTAGTCACGTTTTTATTACTTCATCTGTTTTCTTATGTGCACTTCCGTTTGTTCAGTGTTTTGAAGTTTCAGATCATATCCTTATGGAGACTTATCTTTTATGAAGGCTTATTCTTGTTTCCATATGTAATGTGTTGAAGATTGGTCCTGTTTTGTTAATCTATTATATTTCCTGGTATAATGTATATAAATGTGTGTAATGTAAGTAATAGTACATTTATTAATGTAAGATTTTAGTTTATTGTGGAGGAAGTCGATTTTCTTCACATTTAAACAAAGGAAGATGGATTATGGAGAAAAGGTGTGTTCTCAGTTCCAAAGTGTGGATGAGTACAAGACTGCAAGGTCTGTGCTGTATAACATAGAGCAATCATGCAACCTTTCCTATGTTGTTTTGAGATGATACAAGGTTTTTGAGATTTGACTGTTAGCAGGTAATCATGATAATGGTCTCTTCTTCAGAGAGCAAATAGTACCCTGATGACTTTACTGACACACTTGGGGAGGAAGGTGACTATGATCAGCTGGTTCAGTACTTGCATAAAAAGGTAATTAAACCTTTTAATCCTACCTTTGAGACATGTATTGGAAAGGTCCAAAATACCATGGGGTTTGAAGAGAGGAGTTTTTCTTATGGTCTGTGACAATTCTCTGTGCTGCAGTTATTAAAATATGAAACATGTTTTTCTGGGATAGAATATAAACTTTGATACTTAAGTAGAAGTTTCTAAACATTTGCCTCAGAGGTACTTTGGCCAAACTTTTATTTGGGGCATATCATGTTAGGTGTATTTAACTGCTCTTTCTTGGAAAGGTTTGCAACTCAGGAGACTCAATTGATTATTTCCTTGGTTTTACTTACTTTTAATTGCTTGGCTATGAAAATTTGTTTCTTAAAATTTGCCAGTTACTTCTCAAGGCTTAGAGCCTCACAGGCTTCATGTAGCTCTACAAAGTTTGTGGCTGGTGGCCATCAGTCTTGTACCATGCTGTGTTCATCACCACTGTTCTTGATTTTTGTCCTTTTGCTGCTGTTCTGCTTCCCTTGCTGACGTTACTTCTGTGTTCTTTTCAGTCTGGAATTGAGTTTGGTTTGGGTTTTTGTAGGTTTTTTTGTTTGTAGTTATTTTCTGTTTGTGTTTTGCTTTGGATTTGTTTGGTTTTTTCCCCAGGGAGACAGTTTCCAGGCTTTACAAGTTTTTGTAGCTGTCATCTTGTTCCACTTCTACATTTCCTTCGTTCTTCCTGTCTGTGCTGCCTTGTCTAGTTGCTTTATAGTGGTTTCAAGCGTTATTAAAAAATCTTGAATTTAAAAAAAAAAAAGTTTTTTGAGCATCACTTACAGTACAGATAGAACTGAACTGTCCCACATGATACTCACCTGTCAGATAGCTGACACACTAACAAATGTGTTCCCGAGATGGCAAGATTGAATGTTTGTCTAATGTGGTGATGTTTAGATCCTTGACAGTATCCAGTAGTGTATGCTTATCCAGCTTCTCAGATCCTTGATTTGTTGCATAAATACTGCATAGTGTTTGTGTAACACTTATTTGGTGTGATCTGATGGGCTGTTTGTTGCAAATCTTGCTTGTTAAAGTAATCAATGGAATAGTTATATACACATGGGAATTCATTATATTTGCTGAAAAGTAGTTTCTGAATGAGAATGTGAATATGAAAAGCAGATGATGCCATAGCTGTGTCTGGCATCAATAAGGGACAGTATTACTTGTCGCAGGTTGATGCCGATTGACTCCCTGCTGAATAGCTGCCCAAGCCATGCATAACTTAAGACAATAGTTATCTTGATAGCTGTTTTGTATGACAAATACACTTTTCTTTCTAAATGCCAGATTTTCCTTTCAGCTTTGTATAATTATTTGTCTCCCAGACTGAAAGGAAAGAATGGAATGGATCTGACTATGTGGACCTTCATTCTCTTCCTATAGAGCAGATGTATTTTTCTAGGCCGTCTTGTGTGTGTGTGCTAGATCCTTTGTAAGAAGTAGTTATATCTACAATTGTACTACTGTGCTATTATTTTGACTTGGTAATTAGCTAGAAAATATTTGCCTGATAACTGGAAACTTTTGAACTGTAACACTGTTAGCATCAGGTTGTATGCACAGATTTTACCTTCAGCCGATATGTACATACATATTTCCCTAAAAATGTATTTATAATAATGGATGTTGTGTCTCCTGACAGAGAGATCTTGCTAAATTCTATTCTTAGCCTCTTCTCTTCAAAAGCATGGTTCCATTAACTTTATTATGTCATGACAGGAAACGCAAAACTATATCTTTCTTCCCTCTAAGGAAAAGATGCCTATATATATATAAATAAAATTATTTATGTTAAAGATTGGTCATTGTAGCTGACCTGGACATCTGTCCGCAACTGTTGAGTTGAACATGTTGAACTCCAGTAAGAAAGACAATCTTCTGGGTTGTTAGTTTTTGCAAGAGGTTATTCTGTTTCTTGTAGCATCAAGGTAGTCCTTCAATTAGATAAATAGATTAGATGAGATAAATAGAAAAGTTTAGTAATTGTCTGGGGAATCATTCTCTAACTATAGCTAGTTATAACCAGTGATGCTAGTGAGATTTTTCATAACATGGTCAGTTGATGTGATCCCTCTAAACAGTCATGCCTTTTCCTTAGTGAAAATAGAGGGTTAGAGGGTCTTTGAAACATATTATAGCATTTTTGGAACTGTTAATAAAACACTCCTAATTTTAAATCAGCATCTGTCCTGTAGCCTGGAAGTAGTATTATATGTCAAGCAGAACAAATAGCTATCCTAAAAAACTTACAGTCTGAGTACAACAGAAACAAAAATGAGAAGAAAGAGTCAGGTCATCTCTGATTGGGTCATCTTCAGATCTCGGAGGACTTGGACATATGGAGATGGCAAGTGCTGTGTTAACCACATATGCAAAAACATGAGGACAGGCAAATTTAGGATTGGGAGTATAACTTAGGTCTAAAATTATTTTATTCTAGCAAAAGTCACAACATACGAAAAGAGGTCCGTGGTAAATTATGTATTCTGTTGCCTATGGATATAGATTCAAAAAAATTACTTCAGGGAAGTAATACTTTTTCCTTTTTGCTTTAAAGGTAAGAATCATGGCTACTTGGGGAGCTGTCAATGACATACCTCTGTGGTTGTCCATACATGGCGTTTTGTAAACCATAATTAAGATGCAAGCTAGAACACATGTTGCCCCAGATTCACAGAAGCCGACCTTACTGCTTTGACACAGAGCAGATGGCTTGTTATAATGTAGTTGTTGATGCAGTAAGAACTGAGAGCCGTGACTGGTGTTGCTTATAATCACTACTGATTAAAAGACTGTTTTGCCTTCAAGAAGGCATCTCTGTTCCTTTCTCGTGGTAAGGATTTAGTGAGATCCTAGACCAAGAGGATATTTATGCTTAGAAGATGCTTGAATATCAATTGGGTCTTAAATTTGTGCTGTCTGAAGATAGATTTTTCTGAAGGGCTGGAACAAAGCATTTTTATGTAATTTGATGCTTTTTGGGTAGACTCTGGGCATATAAGACGAGTGAAGATAGAAGAAAGCTCTGAAAAGCTTTTCTTGTAATTTTTTGTCCCCCATCTTCACTAAAATCTGATTTTCTTTGAAGAAAACCCTTGTGTGGATGGAAAAGGTTAAGGTACCTTGCCAGGCAGACACAGTCTTCTTTGGAAGGACTTGCCTGCTGTGGTGGCAAGTACTTCACAAAGTTGTGGGTTAGTCATAAAAGGATAATGCATCAGGAACTAGATCATCCAAGAAGTTGAGTGGTAAGTTAACTGCTGGTAAATTGTATGTTTCTGACTCTGTAGAAGTCTTAGTTCTGGAAAACGAGGGGACCAAAATGAAAGGGCAACTTTAACACTTACAGCCATTAATAGGCAGTCTAGATGTGCTAGTGCTCTTCATGATGGAAATAGGGTAAGAATTACTCTTAGACTGACTGCTGGTTGGAACAACACAAACACTTGACTGACTTCAGAAAGAAAAGTGGATAAGCTGTCCCTTTTAGTGTTCAACAGTGAGTGCAGAGCACAGTAAATAACTGCATCAGACCTTTTTTGTCATGTCATTCCATTAACTTCAGTCAGTTGACTTCAGCAAACTTAGCTTGAGGATGCATTAGTGCCATAAGGTTTAAATAGAAGAAAAACATGTAAGCTTTCTGTAAACATGACTTAAATTTTTGTTGAAGATTAAGGGTAACTCATTGAGGAAGGAAAAAATGGAAAGAAAGTATTAATTTTTCTATTCTGAGAAGTACAGGCAGAGGTTAAAGTCAGGCTGTTTGCTCTTGAAGAGTTGTATTCTGAATAAATTGGCATCAGCATCAAAATCCTTGATTTTTATCACATAATTCAGTGTTTTCTCTGGGCTATTTTAGGAGGAAAACAATTAGAAAAGGTTGTATTCTCATTCATGTCTGAGTTGCTTGGTTTTGCTAGTGTAAATGAGATCTCTAGTCACTGAAACATACATTTTGATTAACATGTGAACTATATTTTGCATCAGAGATGAAAATATATAATGCTCTGTCTCTTGCCTTTAATTATCACAGCTCAGTGATTTATATAGTGTTTTGGAATGGCAAAACTTTGGCTGACTGCCATGATAGACAGCAAGCCCGGAG
Source organism: Chaetops frenatus (assembly GCA_013400775.1). NCBI lineage: Eukaryota > Metazoa > Chordata > Aves > Passeriformes > Picathartidae > Chaetops > Chaetops frenatus. The sequence continues at coordinate 234,654 of VZTR01000490.1, read as the reverse complement.
AAGCTAGGAATTGGTAGCTATTAGTAAAAATTTAATTCTATGGTATTCTCACTCAAGTGATCTGAAATACATCTCTAAGTCAAGGTGCAACTCTTTGCCTCTTTCATGTTTTAAAAGATTTTTAGGATTTTTTTTCCATTTTCTTTTTGACATGCACTCTCAAGGCCTGAAAAATTTCATACTTTGGTGCGCTGACCAAGTTAAAGGATCTGTCAGCAGAGTCCCAGTATGACTCTGAAGTGAAAAGCTGCAAACTTGACCTCCTATTGCAGGTATTTCCATTTGGATGTAGGTCCTGAAAAATCCTGTGGAAGTTTTTTGGTTTTATTTATTCATGCTATGTACTTATTAATAGCTCAGGGTTGATAGGAGGGGACTTCCAGAGAACCGTGTCACTCTTTGTCTTTATAGAGTGACTCTTTTTTCCTAAGATTTTTTCAAGCTGTGTTTAGTTTAAATGTCAAATAGTATTTATTTTAGCTATAATTACTTAGTCACAATGTGATGTTTTCTGTTCTGCACAGTAAACTGTATTAAATAACATATAATGCAACAGTTATTGCAAGAGAAAAGAGAAGATAAAATTGGATTCAGAAGGTTGGGTTGTTTCCTTGCTCATGTATTATTTTTCTTCTGTTCCAAATCAGGCTATTTTTGTACTTGGTTTTCATTGTCCCTTTTTGAGGGCCTGAGGAGTAGCACATTTTAAAAATAGGCTTTGCATTGGAGATCAGTTTATTTCTGAGGAAAAGTATAATCTCATGCTGTAATCTTCATGAGTAAGATCTCATTAATCTTTATACTCTCATATGTAAGGAATGGACCATTTATTTCCAGGACGGTGGGGTGATTTTTTTGTGGGTTTGTATGTTTTTGTTTGTTTTATATTTGGGGAAGGGGGTTTCTTTTAAAATAAATGTGGGGGTTTTTTCCCTTATTTAAAGATTTCCCAAGAGTTTTTCTGAATTGGCTAGTTACTTGTGTCTTCTCATGTATATGTTCATGTACATGAATATCTACACTGAAGTGATCCTTAGTTGGTGTTCGTGTCTCAGTAGAAAGTGGAAGCAAAGGGAGGAGCAGTTAGACTTCTGCAATATAGTCTTGCTCAGGAATGCATAGATCCCAATGCATCTTTATTATGTTTAGCTAACTTAATATGAAAAATCTTATTTTAAAATTTCATTTAAACAAAGCAAACAAAAAACATTTTAAAAATCCCAAACTTTTCTTCTGAAGACTAGGATGTGGAACCAGACGGTATCAACGAATATGTGCTGCTTGCAATTATAATTGTTTTGATTGCTCCAGTAAATAGCAGCTCCTTTGAATTGTCCATTTTTAATGTTTTCTTTGTGTTCACTTGTTTTTTTCCCTCACTGGGCTTCAGTTTTTGTCAAATTGAAGCTGATGTTTATTTTCATCTGGGCTGTAACTGGAAGTCTGCTTTGACTTTTGCCTAAGGTCTGACCTGTGTGGGTTATAAAATTGTAACACCTCCCAGTCTAGTAATCTTCTAGTTACATGGTTAAATTAAATTGTGCCCTAGGAAGTTGGTTAAAATTAAAAAAAAATAATTGGGGATTATGAAGGGATAGAGAGTATCTGTCTGCCACTTGCACTTGGAAAAAGTAGCCATGTATGGAACTGATTCCTTGGAATTGTATTTTCTTTGTTAGCAGCAGTGGTAGTGTTCACAAGCTTTGTGGACTCTAACAGATGCTATTGAACTGTCCTAAATAACATTTTAAAATAATACGTAAATATTCTCTCTACAGAACACATTAGAACAATTATTGAGTTATTTTAGAATTAAATCCAAATTTAAGTGACTAGAATTATCATTAATCATATTTGTGTGCTGGACTTCTAAGCTTCAAATATCAGCTTGATAGGAGAGGGTGGAAACAAGGTGTTGGCCTTATACAGGGGCAGCTCTTGAGAAGAGATGGCAGAGTGGTAACACAGATGGTACACACTGATTTTGCTTTTAAATTCTGGAGTCAAACACTGGAATGTGTGTCATTAAAAGATATTTTTAGGAGAGAGATTGAAAATATAGAAACAGACACCTTCTCTCTCCCTCTCCCTCTCTCTCTCTCTCTTTCTCTCCTACTCACACTCTTTTCCACTTCAGAAAGAAACCCTGGAATGGTTTTCTGTGCTATTATTATATGTAAGTTCTGAAGAAGTCATACAAACGCCTGTGTTGGAGCTTCAGCACTGACTCCATGTACTACAGGCCAAGGACCCCAGGATATGTCACAATAGGATGGCCTGGTTCCTGTTTTACAGGTCCCTCCTGAGAACAGAAGCTGTAAATCACCGTAGTTACCAAACCACCTCACTGTGGCTGAGCTGACCAGAACTAACTGGTTCAGCCTGCAAGCACAAACTTCCCTTGTGGACATTGACATTTGATGCAATTTTACTGGTATTTCCACTCTTGTGTTTGGAATTGACTGGCTCAACATGGTATACTGATTGATAAAATGGTCTTTACCAAAATTTCATGTTAATCTGAGTATATCAATTTCTCTGTTTTGTGTTTTAGTCACTTTATTCCTCAGTGAAAATACACTTATTCCAACACTGAGTTGAAAGGATGAACTTCAAAAATGGCAAACTTGAATGTCACATGGCTTACTTCCTGCATTTTTTACTACCTATTTATATTAAGTCTCCTGGTCTTCTAACAGGTGTTAAAGACAAGTTAAAGTCTTCTGTGTATTGTAATTTGCACATTACAATCATGATGGACTAAGGCACCTATAACATGTGCAGGGTGAAACTGCCCTGACTATGGCTAATGAGCAGAGTAGGTCTTTGAGTCTTCCCTGTCAGAGGGAATTCTCCTAGGGGGTAGCAGGAGACACTTTATGACTGAAGTATGTACTTGGGATACAGTAGCCAAAATTCCACTTGAGCTGAGAAGACTAGGTACTTGATCACTTGCCTTATTTCAGGTATAGGAGTGCCTATAGAACCAGTATGTTGTAAGAAAAAGTTATTCTTCTGGTTTTACTGCCTTATTAAAATTGATTTTCAGTGAAAATTCTTAGTCCCTAATTAGGTCCAGCAGACACATTAGTGTGTTGTGTTCACCTTGTCCCTCTCCACAAAAACCCAAAAAACCAAATCAACCCAGAATTGTTTCAGGAATGCAAATTGTCAGAATAGTAGAAGAAGTGATAGGTAAACTTGACTGAAATCCATTGTATTTTACTGATTATTTATCATAGTGGCTGTATTAATTTATTTTGAAGAACAGTGTTTCCTAGATATTTTTTCTGAAAACATAACCCTGGAACTCATAGGAGGATATTGCCATTGTTCCTGTGTTATTTGAACTGAAGTGAGGAAATGGATGAAGTGTGACCAAGAACTAGGGTTTTCAAGAGTGTAATGGTTTCCATAGAAACAGCTAGTTCTATCATAGTCACCGAGTTAAATGATTATAGAAATTTGCTTTCCCTCCTTAAATAAAACCTGTTTATGCTCTTTTTTTGGTTTTCTCTTTCTTTTGACTTCAAGTTTCTGAAATTTGCCATCTAAATTTTCAGCAGTGCAAAGCTGCCTTAGCCATTCCTTGTTTGAGAATGCAGTTGCATGGAAAACCATATTTGTTTCACTTTGTATTAATCTAAAGGTGAGTGCATCATTGGAACTGATATGAAGTTCACCTTAGCCTTGAACAGAGTGGCGCAGGGTGCTGTGACATTTACCTGGTGTCATGTTGGGATTGCCCTACTTTCACAAGTGGTGTGGCTTTGAACAAGTGACACAGCTGGCAATGAAAACTTCAGAGCTTTGTTCATTCACGTGGACAATTTATGTTTCTTCTCATTTTCCATATCAATCTTTTTTTCATGACATGAAGTAAATTTATTATAGGTACTGCAAGACGCTGCAGGGGTAGAGCAAAGCTAAATGCAGGGGTTCTGAGTGTTGCCAAGTGCAAATTTTAGGTGTTCAATTGCAGAAGTATGGTTAAGGTACCTGTATTTCCTATAAAGTATCTGGTAAAAATGCGTGTCTAGAAGTGTAATTCATGAGACCTGTAGTTTTATTTATTTTACCAAGTGACTCTTTTGGAAGAGTACAGGATCGAGGATCTCTTCTCTCTCGTTGAGAATGCTTGCACTGTTGGGCTACAAATTTATATGTTTGCTCTCTTACTTTCTTACCTTGTGCACCTCAGTCCCTCTACTAATTTCTTGGCTGAGAAGGAGCTAGTATTATTATTCTAGATGTGTCTCAAATTCCCAGAAACTTCAGGAAGTCTTCAGAAGGCTGCTTGGCCAAAATGAGCTGATACAGTTAAAATCAAATGGAAGAATAACCAAAGCAGGAGTATAGGTAAAGGCTTTGGATTTCACGGAGGCAGATGCTGATTAAACTAAATGTGCTGGATTAGTAATAAGGAGTGTATGTGAGGAATTTGCATGCTTGGTGTTTCTTCAGGTTGAAGACATTAAGTTATAAAATATCTGCATGCTAGATGAGTGAAAATATGTGAAGAAAGTCTTTGAATTTGACAGATGAATAACCATCTCAGGAAGGATGCTGGGAAGGAGCAGAGAAGAAATAATGGAATAAAATTAATGATTTCTATTTATCCGAATTAGATCATGACAGATTCACCAGCCAATTTTCTTTGGAAGGAGAGTGTTTTCCACATAAGGGAAAGGCAGAAGAGGTGTAATCTGCTTGGACTTCAGTGAGTAGTTGATGTTGCATAGGAAGAGGTCAATTGGGGAAGACAGGATTTAACTGAGTGTATGACTTGGGTGGTGTCATGGTTTGAAAAAAAAAACCAGCTTTTTTTTCCTCCTGGAAAGATTATTTTTTTTCAGCTTCCGCCAGAGCACAGTTTCCAGCAGAGGTGAGGAGCCCATGGATTGGCTTATTTTAAGATGGGCACTTTGCGTAGCCACTTGAACATTGAAAATGTCTTTGTGAAACTTACATTTTAAAGAGCGGGAAGTTAGAAGCTCTCTTTGACTTCCGTTGGCAGGGAAGGGAACATCTCCATGTGCCCGCCCGGCCGCTCTGGGCCTCAGGGCCTGGGGGGCCGTGCCGGGGCTGCGGCCGGGTCCCTGCCGGCTCTGCCCCCCCC
>VZTR01000490.1:92740-229153 GCA_013400775.1 Chaetops frenatus | reverse complement strand
GAAAGATGAGAATCCCTTGCCCTCAGGAATAGAATAAGAGGACCTCTTTTTCCAGAAATAAGAGAAACCTTGCTTCCAGAGAGAGAAGACCTTTGCTTTCCTACCAGGACAACACATCCTTAAAACTCCACCCCATAGTATACAAATGAGCCCTTGGATGACAGTTGTGGGGAAAGCTGTAACCAAGGGAAAGACTGTCACACGTTGACAAATATCCTTTTCTGGGCAGGAGTTCACGGTGATATGAACTCCACAAGAGACTTGTGTTTCTTATGGGAAAATCTCCATAGTGAGACAAGAGAGACTCTTCTTCCAATTGAACTGATGAAAGCCTGTTTTAAGAGTGGTAAACTGACCAAGGATTTCTAAGTTTGTTTGTCTGTGTTGTTGATGGAAGAAGATGTTGGTAAAGGAAGACAGATGAGGTGGGGGAAAAAACCATCTCAGGGTTGATTTTGATTCTACATTTGAGGAGTGATTTTGGTTCTTTTTTCTCTCTTGTCTTTTAGTTCTGTTAATAAACTATCTTTATCTTTGAAGTTTAGGCCTGCTTTGCATTTCTCTTAATCCTTATTCTCACCAAACCACTACACTACACTCTCACCTGGTGTGAGCAGGCGAGCAGGCAAACGTGAAACCACTACAGGTGGAGATGCTGGTAAGGTACAGTGTTCAGGATATAGGTGCCAGGCTGTCAGTTATGCTTAGTGGAATTCCTTAAAGATAATTTTTGAACCAGCTGTCTTTGTAATGTTTTTGTTTATGCCGCTAGCACAAGGAAAATCAGTATGCTGATGACATTTGTTGATTAGGAATACTACAGAAAATGTTTGTGGGGGTGTGTGGAGACGGGATTATCTCAAAGACTGAGTTAATAGGAAGAGAATTTATTTGCATTATGTATGGTTAAAAGCTATATTTTGAAATGCAAGCTTGAAAGTTTATGTCATGGAAACAACTGAGCTAGAGAAGAGCATTGCAAGATTACTGCATTAGAAATGTAAGACAGTTGTGATGTTTGTATTGAAAATGGAGAGGCTTTTGCAATTGATATAAGGAGGTTCTAGAATGATTTTATTAATTCCTGAAATACTGTGTATCATTCTAATTATGCATACTGAAGAAAGTTTAAACAAAACTGAATCAGATATGGATTAAAGTCGTTTGTGGAATAGTTCACTTTGGAAAGGACCTCAAGCAATTTTCTAGCCCAAACTCCTGCTGGAAGCAGAGTCACCACTGAATCCAGACCAGATTTCTTGGGACTTTGTTGGCTGGACCCTGAAAATCCACAAGGCCAGAGCTTCCAGACCATCTCTGAGTGACCAGGTTTGAGATCATCAGAGTGAAAACTTTTTATGTTATCACAGTTCAGAGTCTCTTGTTTCCATTTATGACCATTGTCTGTTGGTCTTCTGTCTTGGAACTCACTAAGGAAGTCCTTGTTATGGTAATTAAGGCATGGGAAGGCTGCTAATAGGTCTCCTCCAGGCCTATGAAGCCCTAATCTCTGAAGACAGTGTTCCAACCAAAGGCCAGGCTTTTAATGAGGAAAACTTTAGCTTGTTAATTTTAGAAAAGTGTGTCTTTGTCTGCAGAAGTAGAAGAAAGCCATCAAAACCATGAAGTCTTTTTGGCTAAAGCATAGTGTAGGTGGGGCATCAGTGAGTGTAACCTATTCAAGAATAAATTTAAACTGGGAATGAGAAGAAGGCACTCACTGAAACAGATGAGGTTCTACAACAACCTTTCTAGGGCATGTAAAACTGAAGTTTTTCATTATATTCAGGTGGATGCATCCCAGGAGTGACCAAGTGTTCAGAACCTGCAGGTCCTTGCTGACTTGGCTTGTGTGATGCTGTGATGCTTAGACTGTTATTTGGGCTTGGTTCAACCTTGTATGTAAATCTGGTGGAATTCAGTCACTAAAGTGGAGCTAGGAGGTTTCTCTTTGGCCTAGAGCCATTAGGAAACCTTAATGCGTCTTTAGAGACCAACTTACTTTTTACAATAATGAACTTAAACAAGAAACTAAGTATTGGATGTTGAGGAAAAAATTGTTCTGTGTACGTATTTCAGTCTTAAAACATATAAAGAAAAGCAGTTAGTTTAAACTTGGGGCTGCATAGCATGAAGTGATATGACACTTTTCCTTATCTGCATTTTAATTGTAAGTTGGGGAGCAATCTTAAGCTGGTACTGAAGCATAAAATTAATAACAAACTAACTTGTTTAACTGAATAGATGGGAAGTCACTTAAACATTAAGAAATGAGATTTCCAACCTACACAATGTTTATTGATGTTTAAGTGACTTCCCATTTATTTAACATTAGCTGTGAAATCAGAGTCACTGGGGTACTAATATGTTTTGTAGGTATGCATTGAAGAATGAACAAACTTTGCAGGTGCCTAGAACAAAGAAAGACAACTTATTCATATATGCGACCCAAATTTCTCTTCCAAAAGTTGTGATCACAGTTGTTACTATAATCTTAAATAAAATACTATTTTTGGGTGGTTTTCTCTTTGGTGGTGTGGGTTTTTTCTGTTGTTGTTTGCAGAATATAATCTACACTGAAATTTTTTATTGTGTATGCAGTGCAATTGATGGGATAGTTACTGGAGCTGTGATTATGAGATTGGGGTGAGAGGGAGAATGTGAGGTTTGCATGCTCGAGATCACAAACAGAATGTGCTATTACGTAACTGTGCGGAGGGGATGTAGTCTGCAAATTGTATTTAATCCTTCTGATACTCTGGCTGCCCTTGACTGCATCCAGCAGTAATGTTGCAGTTGGTACTACAATGCAGAAGTGTGTGGTTATGATCCATATCACTTTGTTGTAGCAAAAGGCTGGAACTCCCTTTGGTACCCTGAAAAAAAGAAAATACATAATCAGGACAGTTCTTATAACATCCCCTGCTGAAGACCAAACTGGTCAGTGCCATGAGAATTCCAAAAGTCTTTTGCGACCAAGACACTTGATAAGAATAGGTAGAGGGGCTTTAAGCATACAAAGAGTACAGATACAACCTGCTTGGTAGCTTTTAATGTAGGAAATAGGACACAGGATAGCTAAGATTACAAAGAATCCTTTCTTAACTTGAAAAATTAAAATCTTATGCTTTTGTGTCAGAATTCCTCTACCTAACCAGGACTTTTTTCTCCAGTTTGAGTAAATGTGTATATACATATACTCTTATTTTTTTTCTTTCTTCTTCTAGTTCTGAGCTTTCTGGAGTTTTGCCAGAAATATCTTTTTCAGATCCTATAGTTTGTTTGCAATATTAAGTAGTACAGCAGTTGCAAGTTGTTAAATCTCCCAATATTCTTGAGGGAAATCAGATTAGACTCTAAATTTAAAGGCAAGTTTTGGGATTATTTTCTTCAAATTCTTTGGGGTGGTGATATGCAACTCAAGTGATATGCAACTCAAGTGATATGCAACTCAAGACTAAGATTCCTTCAAGCCAAGATTAAGAAACATAAATATACATATATATATATATATATATAGAGAGAGAGAGAGAGAGAGAGAGACAAACATGCAAACGAAATGTGTCAGTGGCATGCTATACTATAAATAAGAAAATACTTGAACATTAGAGCATCTGTTTCTTTTCATTTGATATAACATCTGCTTGACTGACTTAAAAATTAATTTTGGACTTCTGCTGATATGTGGTAGTTTTTGGTGGTGTTTGTTTGTTTTTTTGTGGGGTTTTTTGTTTGTTTGTTTTAAATTAAAACATTTATCCTGCATTTTATACATACTTCGTAATATACCCTGTAAAATTATTATCCTATCTCAGTGTGCCTTTTATATTTCATAGTAAGACTATAAGAAATACTTTTCAGCAAAAAGAACCTTATCCGTCTTGGGGAGGAAGGGGGAAAGAAGGATCTAATTTTTTCACTCATTTTTTTTCCCCCTCGTGTCACTTATATGGATTTTATGGTGAACAGTAACTGCAGAGGTATGAGTTACTCAAATTTTCCAGGAAGGCAAGTTAATTTTGATTATTTTTTAGTGCTATTCATCTCCTTTTTGTATTCACTTTAGTGTTCCCAGTGATCTCAAATCTCAGTAGTGACAATAAAAAGAAATGTGTCTCCCTTATGTTATGGCAGAAGAACTTCACTTGTATGTTAATGCAGTGCCATAATCGTACTTTTAAGTGCTGAACAGGGCTAATCTTTTAGGGTTTTTTTTAAGTCATCTCCTTGTAGGATCCAAACCAGGTAGTTCTATGGAGTGGATGGTTTGGTGTTACGTCTACTGCCTAGGAAAGTGCAATGGTCTTTAAAACAGGTAACCCCCACCACAGCTAAACTCCACACAGATAAAGCAAAATAAGTTCTTAGATAAACAGTTCAGAGTTTGGGAACTGTTTAGGCAGAGGGAGTAAGCTAAGGGGGGTGTCTCACATGCCAGTTAGAGCATAGGAAATGGATATGGGGAATTGGAGTGAGAGGCAAAAGGGCTGCTGGTCAAGAATTTACAGTAGGCATTTGTGCTGAAAATTTGGGGTTGGTTTGTTTGTTCTTTTAAACAAGCAGCCCATTCCAAGTACAAGTAACAGTTTGTGATGCGGTCTGAGCTTCCTAAATTTTTGGCAGTATGTTGGTATTTAAATGTGATGCATTAATGCTTAAAAAACAATTAAAGATAATCAGGTATAGAGTGGAATCAAATGCAGATCAACACCCCACTTGCAAAGGCCAGGGCATGGAAAACTGATAAAAAGAACTTACTTTCTACATGCACATTTTTCTAGTGTCATTTGAATATGTACTTAGTAACTGATGTGGTGCTGTTTTGCAAAACTGTTGGTTAACTAAGAGAAATTAAAATGTATTAGAGAAACTGTGTCTGTGAGCCTAATGTAAAGGACCTAGCTGAGAGGAGGGGAGGCAGCTCAGAGAGAGCTTGTTATTAGATTCATTATGAAACAACTGTCAGATCAATTTTGATGTTTCCTGATTAATTTAATGACAAAGGTAAGTGCAAAGACATCTTGCTGGTAGAATTCATTGATGATATGATGTTTGAAAAGTGCCTGTAATGTAGAGAGAAAGAAAAACTTTTGGGGGGTTTCCTAGGTCCAGTGCCCAGACATGGGGGAAATCTGAAACATCTTTGTGATGCAGAGTACTTCTTTACACCTCGCCTCCTTTCTTTGAGGAATCAAGTAATAAGAGTGGTATGAAATTTGGAGCCGTGTGCTTTAGGGTAATACAGCCAAGATAAAAGCTGTGAGGCTGAATAATTGAAAGCATCAAAGTAGAAAAGGGTACAAAGTAATAGAGCAAACAGTGCAATGCAGTTATGAAGAAGGTATATGTGCTCTTGGCACACAGTCACAGGAGATGTTTCCAGTAGACAGAGGAAATTACCGGTGGTGTTATACAAGCATCTGGCAAGACATCATGTAGTATGCTTCAGAAATAGTCATTTGTTTGAGGAGAAAATAGAAGAAATTGTGCAGAGACAGACTCCTAGGATGAAGGAGGGAATAGGTGCCTTACTAGAGAAAGCTTGAAGAGCTTACCTACGGTAGTCCAGCTAAAGAAACTGTATATGTGGATGTTGTCTATACATACACAGGTGGAGACAGTAAAGGGAGGCGAAATACTGAAACTGAAAGACAATATAAGCAAAACAACACCTGAACATAGTCCAACTTTTTGAAGCTGTAGTTTCATCACAGTAGTCAAGTTTTTGGAGTAAACAGGAACAGTAGAACTTGATCTGCTTTTTCTGCTAAATATTGGTGAAATTTGAAAATAATTCCTTAATCAATGTTGAAATTTCAAAGAAAACAAAATTTATTGTGTATAGCCAAATGTATTCTGAATTGTATGAAGAATTGTCTTTGACTAAACAGCATTCCCTCAGTTTCTCTCCTTCAGGTTTTTGGCAATCTTGTGGGATGCAATGTTACTCCTGAGGTGGCTGTGGTGCTTTCTCAGAGACAGCTACCACTTGGCTGCTTTCCTGGGCTAATGGGAGAACTTGTATTTTCCAAAGGGTGTTAGTAGGAGGACAGGGATGAGAACCTAGCCTTTTATGCTCACTCTTTTTATGCTTGCTACATTTTGAAATAGAGACTGAATTGCTTTTAGGAGGGGTCCTTTCCTTCATTGACCTTGAAGTGTGCTGAATGATAGGATTGTAATTTGGATACCTCCATTAGGTGCTTAAAGATAGGTTGCACGAATCCAAGCCAAAGCATTCAAGAGGGAATAGATGATCTGTCTAAAGAGATTCTGAAATACATGGAGAGTCGATAGCTGAGGCAGGCCTCTTATGTTCAGTGGATATGATGTATCATGGCAGAAACAGGCTTGGAACAGAGAAAATCTGTGAAAACCATGAAACAGTGTTTGTGAGAAGTTCTCACACAGTGAATCTAAACAACTCTGTTCTCAAGACCAGCTTAACATCAACATGCACAAAGAACGTTAAACAATAATATAGCACCTTGCACCTGCAAGGCTGTATGTGAGAGTCACTCTAATTGGTTAAGATAATTGTTTATATCTTTTACCCAATGAGGTTTTGTTTTCCACGATCTATGTTATATATACTGGAGTGTGAATTCTTAATAAAATCTCGCTTTGCCTTGATGAATATAATGGAGTCTATTTCGTGTTGTTGGGCTTGACAGCGACAATGATGCACTGAGATTTTTTCAAGAAGTCTAGAAAACTTGGATATTGCTGTAAATTCTTCACTTGATATTTGACGTAGAAAACAGTTTACTGAATTCCAACAAAAAAAGCTTTGTTGCAACTTACCTAAAGTGAGAGCCACAGTTTGAGTTTGAGTGGGAAAAAGTATCCAAGCAGTTAGTCTGCTAAAGTCTCACTGAAAGGTGATGAAATGTGGGCTTGTAGGTCAAAGTACAACAGCAGCTAGACTCCTGCTTGCCATGGGCATTGCTAAGTGCTGGCTACCCAAATGTATTTTGTGACCTTACTAACCGTTGCTTGAGAAGCCAAAATTGAATCTCTTTTGCATTGCAAATAATGTCATAGTGAGCTCTTTATATGTGTTATTCTAATGCTATATGGAAAAGCAATTATATTCAGTAGTTTCCGAATAGAAGAGAGGAAAATTGTGGCTGAAGGTGCCAGTGGCCATATGGAGGAAATTAATGAAAGAAAAATTATGGTGTGATGTTATTACTGTGTTGCATGTGCACCTCACTTTACTTGTGGTGAAAGACAGCTGTGGGACAAAGTTTTGGATTCAGAAGACTGTAGGAGGGATTCAAATTTTGTGGCGGCTGGGAGCAAGAAAGTATGCTGTCTGATTCCTTGGCTGGCATTTTGTAGATTCACTGGCTGAGAGCGGGAGGGAGCATTCTAGGGCTTTTATTTAGGCTCACAGGCTATTCAGGTGCAGATTTTGATGTTTTAATTCTCTGTTTAAGTTAGTTTTTTAGGTTTATATTTTTGCTCTTCATTCAGGAGCTATGTTGCTTGTATTTCATTGCTAGAGTATTTTTCTACCCTATTGAAAGCTATTTTATACTGGCACTGTTAATTCAATCGCGATCAGAATCTTCTGGCGTTTATAATCAAAAATGCCAGCTGTTAGAATTTAATCTTCCTAGATTACGGGTATGTAAACAACATTTTATTAACCTCTTTGACCCTCTTTTCAACATATGTTAACATATTAAACTGTTTTCTCTAATAATTTGGATCAGTCTTCCAAACCCATCAACGATTTTTTAGTTACTGTAATAATTTAAATCTTCCCTGTAAACTTTCCTAATACTGATGTTTTGTGTTCTTTTTACCAGATAAATTTGCGCCTTATCTTGGTAAGTGGGAAAACAAAAGAGTTCCTGTTTTCACCGAATGACTCTGCTGCAGATATTGCAAAACATGTGTATGACAACTGGCCAATGGGTGAGTAGCTGTGTGGCTTTGGCTTTTTAACTGGTAAGCAAGGAACTTCCCTGTATATTCAGACTACAGTGTGAATAAACTGATCTCTGTGCTCAACATTGAAATTAAATATGTTTATTCACTATCTGGACAAAGATTTATATAGAAATATAGTTGTCTTGCCTTCTTTTTCACAGTTCCTTCAGTTGGGCAGATTTTTAGATATCAGGTCTATTTCCTACTTTATTTCTAAAATTTGCTTCCCCAAATTGAAGTACTTCTTTCCCCCTATCTTTAGACACTTTTCTTGATCAGTAATGTTAGAGGATCTAGTAAGTGTGAGGAAATGTTGGAAATACAAAACCTCTTACGTGAGGACAGCTAAAAGAAAACATGAGAAGTCACAGGTATGCATTAGTGAAATTGGGTCTGAAGTACTTTTTCCTTACTGCCTTATCTTGGAAAGGATCTGTAATATTGATATTTTTCCAGGAAAAAAAAATATATAAAAGACTATTTTAAGAGACATTAAAAGACTGGATGTTGTTTATATGAATATACTTGGTGTCATGCAGGAATACTGGCTTTGGAAAATGGACTTGAGAACTTAAGATGTGTATTCACATATGTGAATAGTTCTCCAAAACAAAGTGCTTCTGTTTGCCCTGACTATAATTTCATGGGAAAATAGCCAAAACACAGACACAGCATTTACATACGATGAAAGAAAATGCTTCTTTTGGTACAGGACTTCGTTTGGGTTACTGTTTTGATGTTAAAAAGACTACTATTTAGATGAACTAAAACATTGCACTATCTGTTTCTGTGGTGCCTTTGTCAAAGACATATGGTGGATGATAAAAGTTAATGGTGATAATTGGTATTTTAGGCCTTAAACTGGTCTTTGAGGTCAGGAAAAACGCTCAGTTTGCTGTGTGATTTGCTGGGATGCAGTATTATGTATTTAGTAAAATATGTAATGAAGGAGGAGGTTTTAAGTCCTCTGAAGTATTAGATACAGATGTAAAATGCTTTAAAAAAGAGGCCAACATAGCATCTGTCCTGTGCATATTTTAATGTGTGCCTATAACATACTTGTCATAACCAAATGTTCTTTGTGTACATTTATCTGAATTGGTAGAGGCAGACCTGGATTTTTTTTTTCCTTACTCAAGTTTATGCCTGAACATATGATGTCATGTTCACAGTCTTCTGGAGAGCTTGAAAGTTGCAGATTCTGAGTTTAGAGTTGGGAAGAACCCAGACTTTAAAGTATCTTCTTTCAAAAAATGTAGAACCAGACATGGAAACCTCAGTTCAAATACCTGCTGTCCTGAGGGAGTGCTCTAAATTTTGATGAGTATTTAATTGCCTTTGCAAAGAAGAATATCGTCAATTTAAAAGAAAAAAAATCTCATTTCAGAATAGCATATAGATTTTCACAAACATTAGCCCATTAGCTGTTTTCAGACTGAGAGTGCTCCTCTTTGCCACAGGACTGAGAAATCTTGAGGAGGACTAAAGTTACTTTGAAACAGAGATGTTACAATTGTTTTTACCACAATTTTGACTGGTCATGATCTTGTGGGGAAAAAAGAAGTGAAATAACCTCAGTCACATGCTGGCAGGATTAAGGCAAACCTCTCCCCATCTCTTTAGGCAATATAGTTGTTAATTAAGGATCTCTTGACTTGCAGTAGAAAATGCCAAATTTATTTCAATACATATCATCTAGATAAGTTACAGGTTCTCATCTTCCCATTTTCTTCTAAATAATACTAACTTTTTTCTTGTACAGCTATTGTCTGAACTTAAAAAGAAAAAAAAAGGTAGATTCAGTTAGTCCTTGGCTCATTTAGTCTTCGGTGGAAAGTAAAATTTGAATTCATGTCAGAAAGAAATGTTTCAGACTTCCAGCCAAGAAGCAGAAATTAAAAGGATAGGTAACTTGGCAGCTTAACAGTGAGAAAATACCTGTGCCAAAATCTAGTCTGTCTTCTTTTGGTTGTGGTTTTACATCATTATGGCATTATTACATCAACTGGCTGAATTTCTCCTCTTTACAGCCACAGTATAGTGGAATTCCGACTGTATGGAGTGAAAAAACCAAACCGAAACTGTTAACAGTAGCAGTGTGATAGTTCAGATCCTTGATACAGCCCGCTTCACAGCTCAGCAGAATGGGCATGTGCTTGAATTGCAAGACAATTGAATCAGACCCTAAGTGGAAATACTTGAAATTCAAATAGCTTTGGTTGCCTAATTTGACCTAATCTTATAAATCAGGCACATGGGAGCACCTGGGAGTGTTGCAGCTTCTGCTGTTGGTACCAACCTTGCCCCTGCCGTGGTCTGGGGCTGAGATGGCTCCTGCTGCCCAGTCTCTGCTTGTTTGCTTTTTGCACCAGATGCCTCTCCATACACTCTGCAGCTGTGGCTTTTGTTTTAAATGTTTTAAAGAAGGCTTCCCCTTCTACCCTTTTCAGTTCTTCTCCTTTTGTGGTCCCAGTTGCTATTGCCTGTATGTTAATTGTATGTTCCCAATGAAGAGGTTGGTTTCTGTGGCTTGTCCTGATCCCTTGCTGAATATTCATTTTGCTATATAAACGCAACAAAAACACTACAAAAAAGAGAGAACATTTGTGAACAACTGTTGCCAGATATCTGGTCATCTTAGAAACAGAAGACACTGTATTCCCAGAGAGACCATTTAAATTCAGCATTTCAAGGCTTTATGATACTTGTTCTGAAAGCAAAGTGCATATTTATTTGTTCTTCACATTGTGACAGGGAATGGTAAAAAAAGTAAAGAAAGACCATTTAAGCTTAACATTTATTTATGATGGCTTAAGCATTATAGGAAAATGTGTGCTTGCTTTTTTTTGAACCACTACTTGACACATGAAAACATCCATGGATTGGCCTTTGAGGAGCTTCTTAAAATGTATTCGTGGGTGTCTTCTGTGAGAAAGCCTCTGTTCTGTCTCTGTGGTGGTAGTTGGGGGCTGCTCAGGTCACTGCCCCCTCCAGACATGGAACTGGTTGGATCTGGCCATCATTGAACGGTGCTGGGCTGCCTCCGGAGCTTTTTTCAGTGCTGTGATCTCAGAGTCCTGTTTCAAGTGACCCATCACATGCGCGCTTGCTCTGTGTGTGGCAGTTTCCTGTTGCTGCAGAACAGCTCCAGTTAGTCAATTAGCTGGTGACCAGAAGTATGGCTTGGGAATCTTCAGAATGTCCTGGATATCAAGAATCAGGAAGCAATTTGCATGTATGAAATATTTTCTTTAGGACATGTGTATATGCTAAATATATCCTGCAGTCTGTGACATCAGTAATATTCATACTTGCAGACATAAAATTACGTGTTTCAATGCCCAGTGTCAAATAATAAATTCAAGAATGGAATTCAGGAGTGCTGGCCTTGAATTATCTTCCTGCACCTTCAGCCTGTGTTCTCTCTTTAGTGTTTTATGTGAAGGAGTCCTGTTGGCAATTTTCTTTTTGGGAAAAGGTGAGAGAAATAACAAAAGATGTTTTTATTACAATGTAACTGTGGAAGTTCTCTCTCTCTTCAGATTGGGAAGAAGAACAAGTCAGCAGTCCAAATATCTTGCGGCTTATTTATCAAGGGAGGTTTCTTCATGGCAATGTGACATTAGGAGGTATGAAAATAATTTTCATTAGACATGTTACAGTTAGGCAAAGGGGATATTTATTTACAGTTCAGTGAATACTACTTTACTGTTCAAGATCAGAGTCTGGCCTGCTTTATACTATTTTTCTTCTGCATAGAGTGATATTGTACTTTATTGCAAATTTTTCCATCTTGTTACCACGAGCTGTTAAACATTGCGAGGTACCATCTGCTAAGTCAAGTCTTCTTTCACACAAGGAAACTGTAGTGCTGCTTTTATATGTTGTCTTTCTAAATGGAATGTTTTGTTCCACCTCTCTTACACTGCATTTGCAGGACAACCTACTTAATAAATATCTGAAGTATTTTTAAATGTTTGATAAACTTTATGATAATTGGTCAGACAATACTTTAAATCTTAGTGCAACACAGGAAGATGGCCTATGAATGAGAATGAAGGGAAGCATTCTTGCTGTCCAGTGCTCTCCCAGGGATACAATTGCATAGTTATGGGAAAACAACAGTAAATGGCTTCACTTCCTTTGCTAAAGAAACATAATTCAACTCTGCCACCTCGTGGCAACTCTCTCCCCACATTTATGCATTTTGGTGGGAACCCTTGATAGAGGTGTGACACACATTTGTTAAGTCATCTTTCCTTTTGTAGTTAGCATTTGCCAATGGAATGTCAACTGTATCAATGACTAAACAATATGAGACTCTCCATTCTGTGCCAGTTTAAAAACAAATAAATGCTGCTTCTTTGTATGTTCAAATTATTCATGGTTTGGTACCTGAATGCAGTACAGAAAGGAGAATACAATATAATACCAATAATACCAAAAGTCACCAATTAATTGTTTTTGAAGCCAAGAGAAATCTGAAAATAATATTTCTGGACTGCTTATGGTGATGTTTCATGAAGAATTGAGTGGGATGATATAGCTATTGATTCACTTTCTACCATTCCCAGTGTTGCCTAGCGATGTACTTATAGAATAGATTTAGTCTCCACATATATAAATTTTTAATGCTTCTATATATACAAACAAGATCATTGTCAGCTCAGCTGGAAGAACTCTGAAATTTTAATTCACTCTAATTTGTATTTTTACCAGGTGACAGTGAGTGCAGCTAGTAGCAGTTGGAGTAGAGTTGAAAGACAAATGTTAAGTCTTGGATCATCTCTGCAATTAAAGATGCTAGTCTTACACTACCTTTCCAGGCAAGGATAGCTAAATGGGATTTACTTTGCCATTCATCTGAGTGTTGCTCTTTACCACCAGCATTTTTCCTCTTCAGTGACATTTGTCTAAATCTGAAAAAATGTTGAATATTTGTTTAATATATTTAATATATTATTTAATGAGTTAAGCTGAAAAATAATAGCTGCATGCTGCTGACTCTTACATTAACTTAGGTCTATGAATTTTGAACACTTACTTGGGGTCAGAGCATTTTAGTTCGTTCTTAATCATTCATGCATTGCGATTTAATCATCATGTGTTTACCTCAAGGATCTTACATGTATATTAGTCTTTTTCAAAAATATTTTTGTTGCTGTATTGTTTTAAGAAAAAGAATCCCTAAAACATTGCTTTAACTTCAGTACCAATGAAGTTATCAGGAGTAAGATTACAGAGCTGAAAGGGGAACAGGAATTCATGAAACAGCCTAAAAAAACTCTTACTTCAGTTGGTGGTATTCATTAGAGGTAACCTTAAGTGAACTAGTTACCTTTAAAAGGGAGGTGGAAGGGGGAGGAAATTTCTTGCTAAACACAGTATTTAGTTTCTTATACCATTATACTGCACTTTCATTAAGCTTTTCTAGGTGCAGTTCTCTTTGACTGAGTTATAGCACTTAGTGTTACATTTGCTTTAGGTGATAAGGAAATACTGTCTGGAGTTTGGACCTACTGAAAATCACTTTATCATCCAGTAAAACAAAAGTTCCCAAGGAAACAGTTTGGTGTTTTCTTTTTTAACTGGAGTCCATTTTTGTTCACTTTTACCTTACATGTCTGTGTAGTGGCTTCTGAATTTGAGACTGCCCTATAAACTAAGATGCCTCAAAAATGAGAAATTGATAGGAAAAAGTGCTTTTGAGTGAAAAATTTTAGTTTTAAGAAAGCATCCCTTTTGATACCATCTCTGGATGGCCTATCACTACAAGGGCAGCAGAGCTCATGGCTCTGGAAGCAGTGTGGAACAGACCCCTCTGTAAAGCTGCACCATTCTTGCCTGCACTGCTTGAGCCACACTGTTTTGTTGTGTCTTGCCTGTGCAAAGGGCTGGGGAGTTGGCTAGCAAGGTAGAGTCTCTTGTTCAGCTTGCAACAAGAAATTTAATCCTTTAGCTAGTATTTGTTCTGCAGTTTGCATTTCAAATAATATTAATTAGGGAAGTAATAGATAATCAATAGTTCTCCATTTCTTGGTAGATAATGGTAATCAGCAGCATTTGCTTCCTTATTTATTGGGGAAGTCAACCTGCCGTGTGCCATCCACATTTCAAAAGCGGATGAAAAGTAAGTTCTGACAATAGAAAGTACAGAGCAACAATGGAATCGAACAGTTGGGAAAGGAATTAAATATAATTTTGGTTTAAGTGAGAGAAAGGGGTTAGAGCACAAAGAGAAGAGCAAGAAAGGGTTACTGAGCGTAGGTTAGGCTGCTCAGATGCTGTCATGGTGCTCCAAGCAAGAAGCTGGAAATTTCTAGTAAGAACCTGTGTAAACTATGCAAGTACTAGCTGGAATTAGTTAATATAAATATTAGCATAGTTCTACTTGATTACTGTAGTTAATCTCCACAACTCACTAATCAAGTCTCCTGAAATGTGGTGATATTTTGAAAGATGTTTCTAATTTGATTATTTTGTATTTCAAGAGTTTATGTTATGAAGACAATCCTTTTCCATTGAGTTTACAAAGAGCATATTAGCAGTCTGTTAGATTTTTCAGTTGTATCATGGTATCAAGTGCCCAAAATGCATCATCTTTGTCAGACTTTAAGCTATCAATAGCTTCTAGTTGCAGGCACAGGCAGTGCTTCAGGTAAACTAAGCAACTTCAGATTTGCCTTTCCATAGAGATGGCTTTTCCCAAAGTACAGCTGCTTCAAAGAACGTTGCGGAGTTTTGTATCGCTTTGTGTGCTTACACCTGTGTTTGAACCTGTGTTTTTAATTATAATTTGCATTTTTTCAAATAAATATGTAGGCAATGAACATGATTTAATAGCAATGTTGTAGCAAGGCTTTTCATTAGTTAATCTTTAATCTATGCTGTAGTGATTAAAACAGAGAGGCATTTTTCACTTCAGTTGCCTTCAGGTTTATTGGACATTCCTTATTCATTTATTCACTTAAAATGTTATTTCAAAGTGAAAATAAAAGTTGTAACTTGATTTTGATATGACAAATTCTACTTAAATCAGAATTATTTGCATATTAAGGATTAAATTCTTGTTAAATTTATCACTGACTTTTTTCCACTATAAGGTGGGAAGGACAAAACTTGGACCATCTTTGCTTTGTGTTTCTCAGAAAAACAATCAAGGAAGATACTTTCAGTATACAATGTATACCATTTTTTAAAATTGTGTGTTACTAAAGCTCACAAAGGCAGCATTGTGAGAACTACTGTATATAATTTAAAAAGCTTTAAATTTGATATTTTTCACGTGCAGCTGATGTTTCAGATTAATATTAAAAGGCAAGATGCAGACATTTTGTATATAAAAAAATCTGTGTCATGGATCAAAATATGTTGTAGAAAAATCTGTTTTGCACTAGAAGCTTGGTGTTTTGATATCTCAGAAATAACAAGTTGGTGGCTGAATCAGCAACTTTTTTTCATTCTTATCATTAAAGAGTGCTTAACACTCGAGTCTTGGCATGAATGCCCACTTCACTTTTTACTCAAAAGAGAAAGGCTAAGTTTCCTGACAGTAGTATCATGTCTCTAAGAATGCAGTGTTTTAAGTGATTATTGTCATGCCCCAAGTCCCTGATTTACCGAACTTCAACTAGTAAGCAGTTCAAACCTAACAGCATGAACTTTTGAACAGGTGCTAATCCAAGTATAGTTACTTTCAACTGGGTATTTTGGAGAAAAAAAGGCTGATATAATGTGTTAATAACTCTCCCTTTCTCCTTTTGAAGCATTAAAACTTCCTTTTGGCAAAACAACAGTGATGCATTTGGTGGCTAGAGAGACACTGCCAGAACCAAACTCTCAAGGTAGGCTGGGCACTAAAGGAATTTCTTACTGGAGTTCATGGCAGACTGGTCAGGTCTCTTACAGGCTTTTTGAGTATTTCATAATAGAGAAAAGTCAAGTCCTTGTGCTGTTTTGTGAAGAAGGTAATGGAATGCTTTTGTACATGTTTATAGAAAACTAAGAAATTAACTTTCTAGTTTAGCATTTTTTATATAGGGCAGAAACTTACTCAGACCTTAAAAGCTCTTGTTTTTATTGTGAAAAACTAGTCCTGATTTATTTTTCAGTTATGCATGCATGTATATAAAAATAAATAATTTTTTACTGGAAATAATTAAGAACAGACTTGTATTAAGCATACTCTCACACAGAAGAACCTCATTGCTTTATAAATGGAGTATAAGTAAAACTTCCTTCTTCTTTGCAGGTCAAAGGAACCGTGAAAAAACTGGAGAAAGCAATTGCTGTGTAATCCTGTAAACCCTGTTAGCTTTACCTGCTATGTGTGATGTAATATAGTATTTGTCTTTCATGCTGCTGGAATAGAAGAGGCCCTACCTTGCTTCAAACACCTGTAGGAAGAGCCTGTCTGCAAATCCATGGAACTGAAATAATACACGAACACTGTCTTATTAGTCTTTAAAAAAAAAAAAAAAAGGAAAAATCTATGAACACTTTAATTGTTTATTTTTTTTTCAATTCCTCCTTTTTGTTTGTTGAATAATCTTACAGTACATCACTTTTTGAAAGAATTCAATCTTCAGAAAGGTTTGTGTTCTTTTCCATAGCGGGAATCCTTTTGCTACCACAAAAATCTGCATTAACCAGATCTAACCAGTAAAGCTTTCTAGATGCAATTTGCACTAAATATGGTTGGCAGTGTATTTCTCATCAACAATATCTAATAAAATTCGAGTCACCTAGTAATAACCCACAATGTGTAATGCAACACTGGAAAATAGTGCATTAATAATTAAAACAAATCTCACTTGTGGCTAAATCAAAGGAAAAACTGTTAAGTCAATTCTACCTAAGTCAACCTCGGTAGCCAAACTGGCACAGAATACTAACTAAACCAAGTGTAACTATATATATTTTCATTGCAACAAAGAAAAAATACTATGTGCCTGTAATACAAAAGCACTCTGTAGAGGGCTGATGAAACTGATTTTTTTGTTACTGTGTGCACTCTGATCTCGTGTGTTAGTTGAGTGCTTATTCAGACAGCACAAACAAGTGCAGAGAGTGCATTTCCTAGCCTTAATATGGGAGGGGTAGTTTCCTGTAGTACATAGGCTTTTATTATTGTGCATAAATGTTAGAAAACATAATTTACTAATCAATTTTATGTATTTGAATATTGGCAGTTGGTGTTTTTCAGTCATTTTTCTCTTCTGTACCTTAGACTCCAGCGTCATGCTTACTCATTAGAGATTTCAAAAGAATTATTAAAATTTAAAAAGCAAAAAGAAAAACTTCTGCCATAGTACTAGTTTTGTTTCTTTACATAATCTGCATTTGGTATTAGTGCTTGCAATGGTATTAAAATCAGAAGCTGATTTTTGAAGGTGTACATAATTGAAAAGGATGCCATTGTTTTATTCCATATCAATAATTTAAATGTTGATATGCTAAAGAACTTTGCACAGCACTAAAGCATGAGCTAGTGTCATCTAAAACTGTAAAAAAAAATTAATAAAAATTAAAAAATATAAAAGATTTTATATTTTTTCACTGGGGAGGAATTCTTCCTGGGTGAAATTACAAATATGTGTAGAATATATGTAATAAAAATCTATTAAATGCGTAACTATAGAAGTTAAATATAGATTGGCGTGTAGTATAATAGAACAATATTCCATATAAACAGCTTTAGCCTTTAAAAAAACTGAGTCACAGGTTGACATTGTGTTCTGTACTTAAGTGTCCACAACTCTTACAAATGTTCTGTGTAATCGTTTTTCCGAATGATTGGCATCATTCAAATGTAAACAGGTTATTTTATCCATTGTTACTGCTTTGATGAAATGCTTTATATGGAGTAGATTTACAAAAATATTGTTCATACTGATCAGAATTAAATTTGTATAGAGCAGAGTTTTAAAACAAATTGTAAATAGCACTAGACATTTTCTTTCTGCAACCTGTACTGATAGACTCTTCTGTAAACTAAATAAAAGAATATTGTAGTGCATTTCAGTGGTGTTTCAAGGGTTGCAATTGAGTCTGTAACTGCTTTTAATAGTGCTTCTTAATCTGGAAATTAAGTTAGGACTCCATTTTATTTATTTTTAAAAGAGAAGGGCCACAAAGCCTCCTGAAAAATGCTAATGGGATTTATCACTTCAATATTTGTTTTCCTTTCACTGCATAAGTGGCCTAGAAGTCTTTTTTCTGTTGAAGAGGAATGTGAGCGTGAGCAGTTGCAAATGTGCAGGGACACAAACCTTCTTTAAAAAGACAAAAGTGTGATAGATTTCTCTTTTCTAAAGTGCTGACCACCCAAGTAACACACTTAGATAGGAAATGGCTATGACGGCACAAGAAACAGAAATGGTCTGGGACAGGACATGCTTGGTTAGTTAAACAAGTCTTTCAAATGCATTGATTTTTGAAAAACCAATGTATGAGATGTAATCCTGGTTTGTAAAAGTACCCAGGTGCTTAATACAGAATAAATACATGAAAATCCAGTAGCTTCTAGCGAAAGTATTTGCTGAGGTTCTGTAGCAAAGTATGTGGACTTCCCTTTCGTTAAGATGAATAAGATGCATATATGCACATGTCCAAGCAAGTCCTTAAATACTGCCTGGCATTTAAAGCCTGCCAAAATGACTCCTGCAGAAAGTGGATAGAACAGTTTGCCTGAATTTTCCCACCAATTGTCAGAGTTCTGCCCTTGGAAGAGCATTTCTGTTGTGGTGTGAGGCGGGTGGAAAACTGGGGCGGGGGGATTGCTAAAATATGTGCTTTTTTCCTTGTGTCCTTTGTATTGTGGTTTGTGTATTTGCCAAAAGAAAGGCATTAGCTCTTAATCCTGCATTTCCTACCCTTGCTAAAGCTCAAGCACATGGTTCTCTTCTACTTTGATTGGAGTCAAGTGGATACTAGCAGCCCAAAAAGATTAAAGCCAATTCTTTGCAGGGTCAGGATGTTGGATGATCTCATAGTACACTGAAGAATTTGACATTTGATTTTCACTGCTAGATGGAAATGATCTTTTCCCTATGGATAAGTTAATAGGTGTCATGAAGGAAGGGGAGGATGATCTGGAGCCCTTCTTTTTCTGAAATACCGTGAAGGGACTACATCTGTCTCCGGTACCATTGTGTGTGTGTTAATCAATAATAAATTAATAATCATATTTGTGAGGAATAATATTGTGGCCGATAGCCCAGAGTACTGTGCAGCCCTTCAGAAGGACCACAACAGGGTGGAGGGACGGGCAGAGAGGAACTGTCTGCAATTCAACAAAGGCAAATGCAGGGTTCTTCCCCGTGTACCAGCACAGGCTGAGGGAAGGAGCTCTGTGGGGAAGGACCTGGGGATCCTGGTGGACAACAAGCTGTCCCTGAGCCAGGAGTGCCCTTGTGGCCAAGAAAGCCATTGGTGTCCTGGGGTGGATCAGGATGGAAGAGCAGTGCCAGCAGGTCAGGGGAGGTGATCCTGCCCCTTTACTCAGCCCTGGTGAGGCTGTGTCTGGAGTGCTGTGTCCAGTTCTGGGCTCCTCGGGACAAGAGAGACAGGGAACTCCTGTAGTGGGTCCAACAGAGAAGAGCAAGGATTATTGAGGGACTGGAGCATCTCTCTCATAAGGAAAGGGTGAGGGAGGTGAGCCTGTTCAGCCATGAGAAGAGATGACTGAGAGGGGGACCCATCAGTGTCTTTAATGATCTGAAGGGAGGTGTCAGAGGATGGATCCAGGCTCTGCTCGGTGGTGCCAAGCAACAGGACAGAAGGCAATGGGTAGAAACTGATGCACAGGAAGTTTCACCTGAACGTGAGAAAGAACTTTTTTACTGTGCAGTGACCACACACTGGAACAGGCTGCCCAGAGAGGCTGTGGAGTCTCTCTCACTGGAGATATTCAGGAAGGGTCTGGATACAATCCTGTGCCCTGTGCTCTGGGATGGCCCTGCTTGAGCAGGGAGGTTGGACCAGATGACCCCGTGTGGTCCCTTCCAGCCTGAGCCATTTCATGATTCTGTAATACCTGGTAGCAATGAAAGTACTCTACAACTTCTGTTCTCTTAAAGGATAGCAAAATTATGGCTGTGGAAAGTCATGGGGATTAGCTCAGCTGCTGGAGGAAGAAAATGTAGCCACTGTAATGTTAGAGGCTTTGCTAAGGTGCTGCATCAAGTGTAATTCAATGCTGATCTCTGCAGTTTCTGGATACCATTCCTTAGAACACTGCATTTGCAACAGTGGAAGGAACAATGATTTAATTTAGAAGAGAAACATACAGCACTTTGTAAAAACTTCTTTCCTCTCTTGCAGGTAAGAGGGCAGGTAGGTCTTTCTGGGCTAGCCAGAAATCAGGAGTGGCTGCTGCTGCTTTCCAGGGAAGTAAAGCTTGTGTATTTTGTAGTTCTGTGTGTGCTCTGATAAGATTTCTTACACAAATCTTGCTTCAAGAAGCAAGTAAAGGGATGGATATACTTCTCCATCTAAAACTCTCTTGCTAACTTGGTTGATTAAGTGGGTAAGCTTATGCAGATTTTGAACTATATGTCCTTTGTAAATTGTCATTTAGACAATTAACAGCAGTTACATTATTAAAACTAGGGGAAATTCTGTGTGTAAATCAGAGGAAATGCCAATTAGAGGAGAGTTCCTACCCCCTTTATTTCTGCTGAAGTACTGAGATTCTTCCTAGATACCCTGTCTTGGCTGTAGCTTCTGAGTTTCAAGCTTATTTTCAGAGCACAATATAAGGTTTGTTGTCACTCAAGAGGCTGATGGTAATATATGGTTCATGATAATAAGCTGTTAACAATCCTTATGAAGTAGGATAATAAAGGCATATTTGTCCTTCTGTGCCATGTGTACATACCTGTGAAGAGATTTAAAATGTGAGAGCTAATTTGCTTATCAATTTATTACATGAGGCTGTATAATTACAGAATCCCTGTTATACTCTGGATTTTTCCAGAAGTTTATTTTTGACTTCTGCTGGGCTTTTTTTTTTTTTTTTTTTTTTTTTTTTTTTTTTTTTTTTGGTTGATAAGGGTTTGGTTTTTTTAATTAGTCTGGAAAAAGGAATGACCAGTGAGATAGAAAATAATGAAGGCTATGAAAGTCAAGCTCACAAAAAAATAAAAAAAGAGACTGTAATGATACCTTATCAAGCTCATGGAATGAATCACAGTGACAAAGGGATTTGCAGTTCGGAATGTGAAAGGCAGTGTAGGTAGAGAAAGCGAAGTATTCTTACAACTCAATTTTCAAATTGTCTGGATCAGTCCAAGTCTGAGCTCTGGGCCTCATGGGCATATACTTTGTATTGCAAGTTCCCTAGGATTTTGAAAATGCTGACAAAAATAATGAGACAGGAGAAATATTAGAGAGATTGAAGAGAATGAGAGGTTAAAATAGCTACAGTGATTATTAACACAGACAAAATGGATGGAGAACTTCTATTTTTGTTTTGTAGCTTTATAGGCCTGTCCTGGTTTAGGACAAATCTGGGAGGAAACCTCCGAAAGGGGTCCCCCCAGAAAAGCAGATCCAAGCCACCCCTCTCCCCAACTGGTTTGAGAAATAGATTTCCTTGGAGAAAAGTAGAAAAAACTATATATTTAACAAAACAAAACACCCAGAAGCATAAAGAATGAAAAATACTACACAATAAACCCTCTTGCCATTCTGAGGAGATGGCAAATTCAGAAGTCTTTTCCATGGGTGTGTCCTTGGCTTTTCTCTCAGTTTCTCAGTCTCAGTCTCTCCAAGGCCCAAGTCTCTCTCCTTCTGTGAGGCTTGGCCTGGTGTCCTGGCTGCAGTGCAGCTTTTGGGGGAGCCCCCAGGTGATGGTCCTGGTGTCCCTGGATCGAACAATATCAGAACAGTCGCAAAAACCTTTAGCTTCAGCTAATTAAAAGCAAAAACCAACCAAGAAGCAAAAAAAGGAAAGAAAACAAAAGAGAGAACTCCACTGTCCATGCAGGCAACACACACAGTCCAGGAGAAGTGGGTACTGAGGGTGTTATCTCTATCTTTTGAAAACAACTGCCTCAGATGTTCCACTGCTTGCTCTCAGATCCAGCCTTAAAGGTGCAAAACTTATTTCTGGACTAAACAGACTAAGGGGGATAAAAGCATCATATAGTCGCCTAGGACAAGGCCCAGTTTTTACATTTTTAAAGCAGAGGTGGCAAAATCAGATTTGATAAAAACATTTTTTTGTTAAATTAATGGTACTTACTGCCACCAGAAGTAATTTGAGGAGAACAGCTTAACTAGATATAAAAGTAAAATAGATTATTGTATCAATGAAAATTGATAGAATTTCCAGGATTAGTAACATTAGTGATGCCAAACTCTTTCCCAACAAGGTAGTATTTTTGTCCTTCAGACATTACGTTACCTTTCAGTGAAGAGCCCAAATTTTAGGGGACAAATACTTCTGGCATGTTACTACCTCCATTATGTACAAGCACGTGCATAATGTGAGCCCCAGGGCCAGCATATCGTGTACTCCAGCAGGAGTTTATTTCTACAAATCTCCTGCTTCCCTAGAAGAAATTTTGTTTAGAGTCAAGGTGGTTTGTGCTCTCCTGGAGCAGGCTTGAGGGAATAATTTACTGTGTTTTAGCTGGTAGAGAATGTGAACTATAGCTCCTTAGGGCAGAAGCTGCTTCTTCTTGAGTAGTGCCAGATGTAAGCACCCTGCTTTTATCAATTCCAAGGATGATGAATTTATAGGTAGTAAATGTTTTGACACCTCTAAAAGAAAATATTCTTCAACTACTATTTTGTTTGGAAAGAGGCAAGGTATTGGGATGAAACAACAATTTTCCTTTTTTACTTTCATCTATTCCTTGAACTAAAAACCAGGAAGAAACAATGGGATAAGTTTTAGGTGCCTACCATGGGACCAACCATTAAATGTCTGGTCAAAATAAACTGACCAGCAGCTATCCATGCAAGAAAGAGCAACAGTGGGAAAGAGGTGACCACTGCCCACAATCAGGAAGTGATTGCCAGGGTGAGGTACCTCAGGTTGTGAATGAGAGGCAGAAGAGGGTGACAAGTTGTCATTTCATGGGACTTTCAGTTGTTGCCTGGCAAAAGAGGGAATAGGATCTTGCACCAGTCATTGAGGAGCAGAATAACAGAGTGGAACTGCCTGTAGAAGTTAGATTGGAAAATTAATGTTTTAAAAAATCCATTATACTAGAAGCCAACTCTATATTGGATGGATGATATTGGACTTCCATAAAGGGAAATACATACTGGTGTATGTCTTACCTTGATCTCTCTGTTACCTGTGCTTGCTAAATTAAAGAAAGATTGGATTTTGGTTCTTTAATTTGTGCAGCTCACGTGTCCCTAAATAAGGCTCGTTAATCCCTGGTGCTGCCAATGTAACGGCTCTGCTGTATCTGGCAGTGGAGCTGGCAGGGAGCTCCAGGTTACCTTGCAGCTTCACTAAGTGAAAAGTCACCTCCACAGCTGTGCCCACCATGTGAGAGGAAAAGCACAAGTCTTGAGTGGGATGAAACGTCAGGGTGGCCAGTCAGCAGGTGTCCAGACTGGGGAACTCCACCAAATCCATGGGGCTGTACCAGCTTAGTGGTGTTTCAGTGAATTCAATGGGTACTCTGAAAAGCAAATACGCAAGAGTCTTCTCTTGTACTCTTGCATCAATTAAGCAATGCCAGCCAAACCTTTTTGTTCCTGTCATCCTGATTGACAGCATCCCAAAGAAGAGTCTGCTCTCAACAAACAGATACGAAAGCTGCCCAGGATCTATTTTTCTTGTGCCCTAAGCAATGACCATCTCTGGCTTCATCACCAAGGTCTTTGAGCATCACATCATTGTGATTTTCTCCCAGCCCGGTGCTTCTGGCTGCAGAGGACAAGGATCACTGCCTGACACCTGCTTCACTGAGCCAAGTCCACAGTAAAGACTGGAAAAAACATTGCCAATATGGATGCAGCATCTCTCTGCAGCCATCTTCTCTGGCCTGCAGACAGGACTCCTCCATGGCTCTGGTTGTTGATGCCTAGAGGAGAGGAACATGCTTTGAGCTTCCAAGCAAAATGCAGACCCACTGTTTGTGACCCTGGCCAGCCCCCAGCTCCAGCTGCATCTGGCTCTTTCCTTTGGGTAAGACAGTGTTGCAGCAGAGAACGTCACTGGTGACCAAACTAATGAAAGCTACTGGCCCTCCTGCAGCAGGGAGGCTGTAACCCCTGGGGTGCTTTTCCAGGTCTGATCATGAGAGTAGGTGTGGGTCTAGAGCACGCTAAGCTCTGCCCCTACTGCAGAGGTGAGTGCTGTGCTGGCTACCCTGGGGACCATGGGGAACAGGCAGGGGAAGAGAGCTTGGCACGATGGTTTGGGACCTGGCCCTGTTTCTCTTCTCTGCTGCTGGAACTTCTTCTCACAATGGACCAGGGCTGGGATCACAGGTCCTGCCTTCCGGACCCCGAGCTGCCTTGGGAGGAACTCACCTGGGGGCTGCTCAGCTGTCAGTGCATTTTACCATCTCAAGGTTTGTGATGATTAGAATAATCCTGAGCTCCCTGTTGGGAGGCTGGGATGTAACTGCAGTACCAGGGCAGCCTAAGGCAGCCCTGTCCTTGGAGAGCTGCTGGGGAGGTGCAGCCAGTGCAGGTCACTTCTGCCAGCTCCCCGTGGTTGCACAACTGCTCATCTGTGCCCCAGCCACCTTTGAGAAGTGATCTTGATTACCAATGGTAGCTCAACCTGACTACCAGGGAGTAGCCTTGCTGCCCCTTCTTATTCCCAAATCCAGCACCCATGCCTGAGCCAGTAGCTCCTCAGGAATGAAATGCTCCTGTGAGCTCCCTGGAGGTGTGCTGCCACGAGCGGTATGGGGGGACCTGAGCTCCCAGAAGGTCTTGCAGGGTACCAGGCCTAAGCCTGTTGCTTTCCTTTGCCTCACTGGCCCGGCAGCTGCTGCCTTCCCCAGGGGTTGGGGGTTTCATCTTCAAAGACACAGTTTCTTCTGTCTGTTGGTTAAAAGGGTGAAAAGGCTTTTGTTCCTGTTAGGTTCTGTATGTGTGCCTGGCTGTACTTTTCCACCTGAAAGTTAATGGTTAAGCCTCAGAGACTGCAGCCAGGCACTGAGAAGCCTCTTTTTACCTCTGGAAATTAAGGCAGCTTGAAGGTGTGGCAGCTTGTTGCCTGTGTAGGTGCCAAACACCCACGCTACCTTTGAGGAGGGCTGGGCTATCAGTGGTGGAGGGTTGTGCATGGGTGGGAGGATCCGTCTGTGGCAAGGCTTGGATGTAGAAGTTCATGGGCTGCTTGAGAGAGGCTGGTCTTAAAGACTTAAAGGTCGGTGTTGTGGTATCTAAATACTTAACTCAGCTTGCCTTTGATTTAGTGAAGAACTTTCATCCTGTTTCCTGGAAAGGGGAATCGGTGTGCAGAAGTTGGTCAGCTCTGGTAAGAGTTCTGCTGGAAATAGCTGCCTGGAGGGCAAGTGCAGGCATTCCCCTGGGCTCCAAGAGGGACAGGTTGGCCACAGGCAGCAAACACGCTGCTGCCAGGGAAAACCTGACTGGTTCCCCTGGTCCCTGCAGGCTGATTCCAAAACCTGGAGAGACACCTCTCCTTTCTCAGGTGAAAAAATGGAGACAAGAGACATTTTTGTGTTAGTGGATTAGGGCAAACATGAGAGTCTGGAGATAATGAAGCTTCTGAGAGCACAACATAATCGGTATTCAACAACCCCCCTTTTCAGACACTGAGAGGTATTTAAATACTGCCTGACTTGCCAGATGTTTCTTTGAAGATAGCCAATTGGATTTGCAAAATCCTAGGCCAAGGCTTATTATTTGCTGAGTGAGAAGACAGCAGAAGTTGATAGCCGTCCAGAGCTCCTGGCCCTGTGTGAAGACAGAGAGGTCTCAGGCAGCCCCAGCCCCACTGGCACCGCAGTGGGAGGAGGGCACAGAGGCTCAGCAGCTGCATGGTGGAGCTGCCTCAGACCTGCTCACCTGCACAAGGAGGTTTAAATTAGGAATGTGGATATCCCTAATTGCAGCATCAGGCCAAATAAGTCAAAAGGGCTGTGAGCCAAAGTTAAAATGAAGTATTTTGGAATGAGAAAGAGATCATATGTTCAACTCCCCTGAAGCAGTGTTGCTGTCGGAGATGCCAGTTTCCAAGGTGAAAGGCAGCACGGTAATGGAAGGGGAGGAAAAAGGCTGAGTGCCATTCAGCTGGGGAAGCAAGCAGGCTACCTCAGTGTCTTGGATCAGCAATGACAGGCTGCTTGTAAATAATGCTGCTTCCAGCACTTTGGGATTTTTGCAGACTGTCATGTTGAGGCTATTTTGATCCCTGGACACAGGTGCTGAATTTTGACATCTGATAGCCCGTTACAGCTGCAGTTCTTGAACTTGTTTCGTTACAGAAGTACAGTTTCTACTGCTGAAAAAAGCTTTGTGTTAAGAAATGCTCCAAGGGAGATGAATCGGTTTTGTAAGGAAGCACAGAAGTGACTGGTCAAGGGAGGTGAGGCTGTGGCTTTTCATCTGACATTTGTGTCAGAACCTGACACAGGACTCAGCAAATCATGACTTTCCTTCCTGTACCTGCTGCCATTCCTGCATCAGGGTATTTGTGCTTACTGATACTTTTCTAAAGGTGAATATAAAGTCTCACCAAGGGATAATTACCAGAGCGTGCTCTTTTTGTCACCTTTACAGTACTGTAAAAGTAGCTTGAGTTTTGATCCTAGTTTTATAATGAAGACAGTATTTTTCTACTGAAAACAGGTAAAGAAGGATTGTATATGATACAGTAAAGATGCAGAAGTTTATAATAGATGCTATTATTCATTTCTAGACTGGAAATCCAGCCACAATGTTGGAATCTGATTTAACAAAAATTTATTCTTTTCCTGTGTGATGTCCCTTCTTTACACTTCTTTTTTGAGCACTAAATTCACTTGATCAACATGAAAAATCACCTTTCTGTGTGGCGTGACACCTTGGCAATGGTAGACCATCAGTTCTGCTGTGGTGAGAAGAAGTATTTCCTTCTTATGGCTACTCCAACACTGCTCCCTTTTGGGATTGCTGGCCTGAGCATGGACAGAGACAGAGGTCACCTCCTCCGGCTCTCAATCACACTGTGCATGAGGCTGCCAGGTTTTCAGGTGCTATTAAGAAACTATGAATGGAAAGGTCTCTGAACTTCTTTAGGAAAATTCTGTAACAATTCACCCATTTTGTGTTTCTGCATAGATCTTGTACCAGTGGCCTGTGTACTTATATACTCCTTATTTTTTTAACTTGGCGACTACAGAATTTGGTTGGGCAAGCTGCAGCAGCAGGAATCAATCTCCTTTCCTCCTATGAAGCAGGCATCTTTATGATGCAGTTGTGTGCAGAGCAATATCTGTTCTGCCAGTGCAGCCATTACTAAGCAATTGCAGGAAGGTTCAGCAGAAACAGCCAAGAGCTGCATCTCACATATCACATGGGGAAGGAGGAAATAAGGCTGCAGTACTCTGAGACCATATAGAAAAGGCTTTAGACTATAGATGGAAGGTGGGCTGGTGTGCAGGCGCATCACGTGATGCCTGACTTTGGGGTGAATATGTAAACTGACATATTGGAACACTGGGGACCAAACCAGAGTGCTGTCTGCTCTCTGCAACAGTTGTTTTACAGCCAGGCTCTTAAATCCCTCTTCCAGTGCATCCTCTCTTTTGGGCTTTTTGCATTTGGGTTATGCCAAGCTGCAGGATTGCATTCCCTGTGTGTTGAGAAGGAGGGAAGAGAGATTTTTTCCCTGAGCATGTGAATACAACTCTAAGCTGACATAATATCCCATTTAGGGAAAGGGCAGATGGGAAAGGAGCTTGTACTGTCTTTGCCCTATTTAGCTTCACTCCTGCATTGATCCCTCACTGCTTTTTTGCATCTGTCTGAAAATCTGAGGATCTACCTTATATGAATACCTGAACTCATGTGTTGCATGATGGTGCTGTGCAAACTGGTCTGTTAAATCTGTCAAGCCTAACTGGCCTGTTGGACTGTTTGAGACCTATGGCTGCCAGATAGATTTTGCTCAGTCTTCCTCTGCCCAGACTACCCTGGGATTTATCAGCAAACTGAAAATTGCTGCACAGTTTCCTTCCTTCCCTTCAAAGGCTCCAAGTTGTGACTCGGCTGCCTTGGTCAACCATTGGGAGCCATTTGGCAATTGCATGTTGTTCTCTCAGCAGGCACCTGTTCTGCTGAAAACATTTTGGAAAGAAAGGCTGATTCACATTTACATGAAGGACTGTATGTGCCATGAGGGAGGTTCCAGCATTAACAGATGGGAAATTTGCGTGTGGATGGAGCCTTCCACTGCCTTTATGTCAACAGTGATGCAAAGGGCTCACAGCCCTGGATGACACCCACATCCTTAAAATCGAAGCAATTTCTAATGGACTGGGGACAGAGTCTTACCTGAGCACTACACAGGAGTAGCAACTACAAAAGGACTCATGAACGAGCCAAGATCTTTCCCAGTCTTCTCCAGAATAAATTGTTTGAAATGGCTTACAGAGTGCTGGAGACCCAGTTGTCAACACAACTGTTTTACAGTCTTTAATTAGCTGAGACTTAATTTTGTCAAGCTATGCTTGTTGCAGGAAATGACAATGCACTAACAGAAGCAGCCAGTGCAAGGCTATTGATTTTTAGGTGTAGGCTGAAAAATGAGGAGCAGAGGAAGCAGACTTGGCTGGTCTCCAAGGACTGCCAATAGAGAGGAATAGCAAAAAGAGAAAGGTACTGAGAAATGTGGCCTCATCTTCTTCCCATAGTAGCTCATGGAAAGTTTTCTGTTGACTCCAGTCAGTACTTTTTTTGCATTTGGCCCATGTACCAAACATGGTGAGAGCTCTGATGGAAATTTCCCAGTGAAAGACTTTGTCCCTTTTGTGAATGCGGGATATCTCTGTCCTTTTCAAGACCAGAGTCAAGTCCCTTTAGGAGGAAGATCCCCCTGGATATCTGAGTAAGTTAGGAGGCTGGATCAGTCTTCCCCTCCCACAGTTTTCTTTTGAGGACTTCCCACAAAAGGCTAGGAGGAGAGACCCATCTTTCTCTTGGTGGCTTGTTCTTTTGCTCTGCTCATGGTGCAGATGCAGCCATGGATGAGACCTGAGGACACTTTTATCTGTCCAGATGATTATAGTACCACTTCACATGTACTGTCTTGTTCCTCCTAAAGCTTTGTCATGTCCACTGTCTTCGAAAGCAAGCTCTGATCTCACAAGTACTATTGTTAGCACGCTTCTAAATAATTACTGAGAAGAGGACAAAATTTATGAAGAGAGGAGAAATTAGTAGTCCCAGCAGAGACCAGCTTTCCAAATTTACCATCCTCTTCCTGCTCTCTGCTGTGTTGAAGAGTAAAAGCAAAAACCTGCCTGGATGATCACAGGATAATGGGTTGTGCTCTACCCACAGTCAAGCAAGAGGGGTACCAAGGGCCATTGTGGGGCCTGTCCTGCTAAATATTGGTCACCAATTACCTGGAGGGGGCAAGTGAGGGCACTTGTCAAGTCTCAAAGCTGACCTTGCTCTGGGCAGCAGGTTGGACTAAAGACATACTGAGGCCACTGCCAGAGGTATCCAAGGGTACTAAGATTAACAAAATGCTGAACAATTGTTGCAGCTACAAACTATAGCCTGGTGCGTTACTTACCCTCTCACACAAGCAATAGCCCCAACCTTGTTTGGTGTATATCTATTTCCAAATGGTTTCCTGACAATTGGAAAAAACCCCAGAGGTACTTCCATTAAAATTGGCCCCAGTGTGAGCAGTGATATCAAATGATGTGGCTGACTGATAGGTCCAAAAGCTACTTATTCATAATTTTTCCCAGAAACCTTCTTGCTTAAAACACAGGAGAAGGACAAAACTGGTTGTCACTATGGAAAAGGCAGTTGTGCTCTTTGAAGTGGCCCTGGGGAGGATGGGAGGAGCAGGAACAGCTGCAGCATCGTCTGAGGAGGCTCTGCTGGGACAGAAAAGGAAAACAGTGATGTTCATGCACTGGGCAAGAGGAGGAGAAAGCCTCTCTCTGGCTTTGCCTGGAATGATGGTGGCTCTGTGTGGCAGGTGATGAGGACCCCTGCATACTTAAAAGCTTTTGCTTTCCAGATCGGAGTGAGGCAGGCAATCCACATTAAGGTAACTATAAGAAAGGTCAGTCTGAAAAGGGTAATTTATTTTCTCTCTTACGTTTAACTGTAATTTACAATTCAGGTGATTCTGCCAAAAAATACATGGGTAATGAGACAGAAGTAGGAGGCAGTTGGTTTCTTGTCCAGGCCATTTTTTCCTCTGCTAGATATCGCATATCTTAAAAAAAAAAAAAAAAAAAAAAAATTGTACACTTCTGCTAAACTGCCCTGGCTTTCCTGTGAAGTGGTCTCCAAGCCCCTAAATCAATACGCTCCTTCCTGTCCTTCTGAGATCACTTATCTGCAGTGACTTCACTCTTCACTGCTCTTGCTGCAGACAGTTGAGCTCGTTGCTTTGCCAGTTGAGTTGGGTGCACTGAAAGAAACCTTCGAATTCCCATGCTGCAGCTCAGTTTCCTGGTTCAAAGGCATTTTCCTCCTTTGTCACAGCAAAGCCCAGTCCCTGGAAGCTGCAATTCATGCTGCCACTCCAGCCCGTGCCATATCACCATTTGCCATTGGTGGCATAACAAGAATGCAATTCCTGATGAATGAAAAAAATCTTTACAATTGACCTAAAGTGCTCCTAGCCTTCACTACAAGCCCCTGCAGTGGAAATCCAGTGTTTATTTTGGAAGGTACAGGCAGGGGCTGTGCTGGACCCCCCTCCTGTCCCTGGCTGTGCTGTGCTCACAGTCAAATGGTTTACTTATCTGCTTGTAAGGAAAGGGCAAAAAAGAAATTCATCTATTTCACAGCACCTGTAGCAGAGCCATACATGGTTGAGTTTCAGGGACAGCCACAGCAGCTTCCCACCACTACAGCCCTGAGCCTCAGTGGGCTCAGACAGACCCAGAGGCACCTTCAAACCAGGCAGCAGGGGATGAGTGGGGGATAGCTCAGCCCTGGCTCTTCCCCAACCACAGATCATGTGTGCACTCATAGGTTTGTTCTGGCATGTCTCTCCTAGGGGTGAATCTCATCCTTGGTGTAGAAGGCTTCCCGAGCCACAGGCATTGGCTGTGTGGTGAGAGGTTGGCTCCTGGCCAGTACAGGATGCTGTACTAGCACCTACAAGCTTAAAAATTTTCCCTCACCTTCATAATTGATATAATTATCCAATTACAAGAGTGAGATGCCGACCGAGATTCATGTCAAAGGAGCCAGGAGGATGGCTGCAGTCAGGTGAAATTCTGGCTGAAAAACAAAATCCTCCGTTGGCTGAGGCTTCTGCTTGGACACCAGGAATTTTCCCCTTGTCCCTGCCATTTAATGGAGCCACTTCCATTTTCTGGTGTCCCTGGTTTTCAAGAGAAGCCAACCAGCACTCCTGGCAGAAGGTATGTGTTCTTCTGTGATTTCAGGAACACAGAAAACCTGTTAGTGTGCCCGTGCCTGGCCCTGAGAAATGTGTAAATGCCTGCCATGGGAGAGCATCCTGAAGGCAGCACATGGGTATCAGGGTGCAGCATGTTATTCACCTCCTATAAACCACAAAGAAGAGGGAGAAAATGAGAGGAAATTCATCCCAGGGTGTATTTTGCTTATATGCAAAACTTTATTTAACTGGCTATTTCATGACAGCAGAGACTGTTCCAGATCAGGAGGGCAGCGGGGCTGCTGATGCTCTGCCTTCAGAGAAGGGCACAGCTGGCTGTGGTGGCTGCTGGTAATTGTTCCCTGTTTCTCTGTGCAATATTGGTGTCTGCTCGGTACCAGTATACCGCAGTGGGACAAAAAGGGGAGGCTGCACACATCCCTGGCAGCACTGAGCAGGCAGGAAAGCCAATGAGGGATGAACAGTGGCCCCTTCCCTGCCTGAGGAACCACCCCTGGGTTTTGCCCATCTATTTTTAAAGTGCATTTTGTTGAGACTGATCTCTGTGTAGAGCCACAGCTGAGCTCTGAAGAAAAGAAGGCGTTCGGGCTCCTGAAGAGGTTTCACTGAAGTGAAGTTGCCTGAAGCAAGTTTCAGAGGGGCTTCTGGCCCCTTCCCTGCCTGCTGCTGCTGGCATGGCCCCAGCATTCTTCTTCCTGCACCGGCCTATTGACCCTGTGGCTGGACAAAGGAGATGCTGGTCCAGCGACCATGTCTGCTTCATGTCTCTTAATGGTATTTATTGATTTACTTTTTGATCTCTTTTAGTGCCATAGATCTAAAAGGCTGTCATTACTTTGTAAGGCAGAGCCTCCTGTACCTTCCTCTAAGGAGAAAAGGGAGGATTGGCATAAGTTATCATTTGGGGTAGAGGGGATGGGCTGTGTCCCCTGGGCCCCTGCTCATCTTTGCTGTGTGCTGCTGTAGATGTGCTCTTTGGGGAGCACCTTGGGTGTCCTTCTCTGTTCTGGCAAGAGTGCTGAGAGGAAGAAAACAGAAAGCTACAGCTGCAGACAGCTCAGGGGGGCTCTGGGCTGGGCACCACCTGCACGTTGTTCGTGTGACCCTTCCAGACCAAGCAGGAGGAAACACAGTAAGAGAACAATCACTCTGCTCTTCCCCTGAAGTCAGAAACATTCCACAGGTAATGCCTGCCATGAGTCTGGCAGGCAGCAGTGCTGTCCCTTAGAAAGGGATGGGTGAGTCTTGCATCCCAGCCTTACTGCTCGAGGCCACTTTTGCCCTCCCTTCCCATTATAAGATGAATAAAAATGGCAGAGGATAAAAATGTCCTGGACACAGCTTTTTCTGCAAGGGAGGACCAGCCCAATGAGACTTAGATGACTCTTTCCCAAGGAAGCTGAGAAAGCATGGGCAGTAGGTGAGCTGGGACCCAGTGCTGTATGAGTGAAGGGCCTGCTGGCCATGAGGATGTCTCTGGAAGGCTCCCGAAGTCACCAGAAGCATGGAGGGAGGGTGGATGCAGAATCAGTAGGCAGCAGCCAGACACCCCCACTCTGGGGCTGGGTTGGGGGGAGTGGGTGCCAGCTGAGGAGCATGATGCTTTTCCATCCTTATTTTCAGTGACTCTGCTTCTATGCTGGGAGATAGTGCCATTTTGTTGTAACTTAACATCTAGCCAATACTTAGACTTGAAAGCTATTTTCATCTGGAGAGAAAACAGCCCCAGGATGGTATTCAGCATATTTCAAGTATTTTTTCTGCTATTGCTTAGCATTTGTGTTTGTTCCCATTGGTTTTTTTACTTCCCATTTTAGAGTTATGTCTGTTCCAATTTGTGAATATCCAGGCAAGCAGTTTGCTGTCTGCAGTCATGTAGAAGCTGCATACATCTTATATTTGTCTGGAGTGGTAGCTTTTGTGCCAGCTGACACTGATGGGAACTCCAGGCTCCCACATGAAAATGAAGCTTTTCCATGGGGCAGTGAAGCTTTTAAAGGGCAAAAAGATGACAAGGTTTTGACTGGTGACCTGCTGTGAACCAGATGAGGATATGCCAGAAAACACAGGTTTGAAACCTTGGAAGTCCTTTTGACCCCAGCTGGTGGAGTCAGCTGTGCATACATCTGTTTGCGTGATGTGACTGTGCTCCCTTCAGACCCCCCAGAGGAGCAGCCTTCCTTTGCCAGGACTTGCTCTTTCTGGAGTCTTTTTCCCTTCCTGAGCCTTTCCAAATCAGTGAGCTGTGAAGCAGACACGTGGGGTAAACCCTACCACATCCAGGGGTTTCTATCCCCAGCTGTAACCCTCTCCCAGAGCCTGCACAGCCTCTTCCATGCGTGTTCACCACCATGATGATTTCAGTAATGTGGTGTGACTGTGTGTGCCCATAGTTTCAGAGGAAACAATATCATGGCACCCTGGGGGGCAAAGCATGGGGCAGTAGGGACGCAAAAGTGAGGGGATCTGAACCATCCTCCACTTCTCACCTTCCCAACACAAGTAATTTCCAAGAATCAGCAGTATTGCAGACCAGCTCTAGGGACACCCTCTCTCACTGGACCATGGGAGGAAGGATGCAGAAAAATCAATGGGCAGCATCCATTTACTGTAATGGGCTTTTGTTTGGGTCAATGGGCTTCTTCCTTCTATTAATCATCGCTGCAGTCCACTGTGCAAAGGCAGCACTTGAAGTTAAATGGGATAAAATCCCATCCCTGCTGGGAACGAAGACAACTCATTAGCTACACATGCAATGCTGTCTCACTTGCATACTTTCTGTCTGTCTGTCTGTCTGTCAGTCTGTTGTGACCGGGGTTACAACGGGAGGAAGGGCTGGGCTCAGTTTAAATACCCATTTCTCATTGTAAGGATTACACAGAAAAGAAGTGGCCAGCACACAAATTTCCCTGAATAATCCTTGACATTTATGAGAGTCAGACATTTCCCCGTGCTATTCAGCTTCCTGACAATCTTTTCTTCTGACTTAACTGGTGGCGAAAATAGATCTTAAAATTACCTGGTAGCCCATGCAGCTCCTTATGGAGAAGTCTCCATCAGGATTTTGTATCACGATGGGAGCTCCCAGCTGTGTGCCATGAATAGCCCCTTGGCTCCATGTTCTCCCAAAATCCCTCTGGGAGCCAGATGCCACAAATGCTCACCCAGACCAGCCTCGCTGCTGTTTATGCTCAGTGATGAGGAATGGCCACGCTGCCTCCACAAGTGTGTGGGAACCAGATCTTCCTCCCCTAGGGGAATCTCTCAATTGCCTCTTGCCTGCTTCTTCAACTGCCTCTCCCCTCTTCCCTTCCTTCCACTGCTGTGGAAGGCAGAAGCAATGAGGCACCTATAGAGGGAAAATTGCTTGGCCACCAGTTCTGGAGCCGGGTGCAAGACCCACATGCTTGTGGGACTCGGTGAGAGCCAGGGCTGGGCTTTCCCCAGGCTGATGAGCCTGTGAGTGAGTAATAAAACTGCTGATGATTAACAGATTTTGTAAAAAGGGCCAAGACTTGGAAGTAGCCCAGGGAAACACAAGCTGCTCACGGCTGTGCCATGGCACACAAAGGAGCTACACCCATCAGTTAAATTATTCATTGCCATTTTCCCAGCTCAGCTTTCTTGATGACCTGGTACCACTGATGAAAAAGGAAATGGGCAGGGAATAACTGCCAAGGTGGCACCAGAAGATCAGAAAGCGTGGACAGAGGTTCAGCATGCAGGTGAAAATCATGTAGAATGGAAACCAACAGGAAGAGGCAAAGATTGAATTGGGAAGTGGAAAGGGAGGACAAGCTGAAAAACGTGGTGGAGAACTACTGTAAGTGATGAGAGCTATGAAACTGGCACCAAGAGAGGAACAATTCTAGAAATGCAAGGACTGCAGTGCACTGCCAACGTTTTGCCAAAGTCAGGAATGAGTGAGTTTAAGATGGCTTCACTGAATGGGTCAGGATGTGGAGCATGAGAACAGCAGCAACACAGGGACGGGGACCACAGAGAGAAATCAGCTGGCCTAGAGCTGCAGAAAATAAAAGATTATGTGATGAGGGAAACAGTGAATAGGAGAAGCTGCCCTGTTACTGAAGTGTTGGAAAAGACAGCTGAGATGACTTGGATGCATGTCAGAAATGTCATCTAAAAGATGCCTTACATGGCAATGCACAAGTGAGTGCTAGGAACAGAGGAATGATGAGCACAGTGCAAGCAGTGAAGAGCAAAATTGAGCAAAATGGTTTGAAGGCAAGGGAGGC
This sequence comes from Chaetops frenatus, assembly GCA_013400775.1. Lineage (NCBI taxonomy): Eukaryota > Metazoa > Chordata > Aves > Passeriformes > Picathartidae > Chaetops > Chaetops frenatus. Next base: position 193,402 of record VZTR01000490.1, on the reverse strand, counting down.
TTCTCCAAGACCAACAAGGTAGAAGGAAACCTGTAGTGAGCTGATGGACTAGGAGAACAAAATAGAAAGCCATAGTCATTTTCTTGCTTCAACTAATTAATAGAAGGGTTTAAAACTCGACCCATCCAAAGAGCACCTCTCACCCAGGTGTTGGAGGTGCTGTTGGATCCTGGGAGGCCTGGTAGGGAACTGCAAGAAGATGTCACATTCTGGGGAGAGGATTAGGATCCAGCCCTCTCCTCCAGCTCTACTCATAGCCAAGACACCGGAGTGCACTCATGGTTCCTTGACCATGAGTCTGTGGTGTGTTTGGTGGACACTGTTCACGGGCAGGCTTGTCGCTGTCGAGTCCAATGACACGAAATAGACTCCAATATATTCATCAAGGCAAAGCGAGATTTTATTAAGAATTCACACTCCAGTATATATAACATAGATCGTGGAAAACAAAACCTCATTGGGTAAAAGATATAAACAATTATCTTAACCAATTAGAGTGACTCTCACGTACAGCCTTGCAGGTGCAAGGTGCTATATTATTGTTTAACGTTCTTTGTGCATGTTGATGTTAAGCTGGTCTTGAGAACAGAGAGTTGTTTTAGATTCACTGTGTGAGAACTTCTCACAAACACTGTTTCATGGTTTTCACAGATTTTTTCTGTTCCAAGACTGTTTCTGCCATGACACAGGCTTGAATATTTTATTGAAACCTGTGAAATAACAGTATTCAGACTGTCTAGGCACCTACACCCCACTGTAATCCTTGGAGTGGAGGCTGGTACTGGGAGAGCACCATCCTTCTAAAGTTTTTTTGCTACCAGGGAGGAACCATGGGGCATCATATCTGCCTGCTGTGACTGGGGATAGTTAAGGAAGGTGTTAGAGGTTGGGTTTTCTTTCCTTTTGTTCCTTTTCAGTATAGAATTTTTTCCCATAAGTTGCTAAGAATGCACTAATGACCGAGTACTTAAGAAAAACAAAAGAACTGGCTGAGCCCCGGGAAGAATGGCATCTGTTTATTGTTCTACTATCGGAGACTTCTCTCTCAGGAAGATGGAGGATATCTTGAGAATTAAACTGGTAAAAAGCGAGGTGGGAGCAGCTGCTAGCTCTCTCACTCTGGGCTTCCGGGGAGAATGTTCAGAGGTGCTGCTTTGCTGCTTTTAGAAAGAAGAGTTTGTTGCTGCTGGTAGACCTCCACCGAGAGCTGCTTCTTCTGTCGTGGGGTGAGCCTCTGCCCTGAATTGGGATCTATTGCCATCTGCTCGGGTGCCCGGGATCCCTGAGCCCGCCTGTCCCTGCCCTGCTGGGAGCCAGCCAGCTGCTGCTGTCCCATCCCCGTGCTGCTGCTTTGGTGCTGCTCTGGGTTTCGCTGTGCTGCAGTCCCTGCACCCCCCTGCCTGCTGAGGCCTCCTGCCATCCCAGCCTGCTGCTTTTCTGAGAGTCCTGCTGAGGCAGCGGGATCACCTGCCCAGGAGATTTGTGAAAAAAAGCCTCTCTCCCATCCCTCCCCATCCCAGCTGAGCTGCCATTACCACGTGCTCCTCGATCTCACGCCACAGCGCCCCCTGCAGCTGCTGAAAAATCATCGCACCTGCCCTGCCCACTGAGCGCCACCAGCGCCCCCTGCCGGCTGTGACCGGAACTGCACCGAAGGGGAAAGTGCCTGCAGGGCAGCAGGCTGTGACTGGGCTCCTGGTTCTGTTTGTTGTTAATACCATCGTAGTTGTTGTTTGTTTGCTTTATTATAAATACTAGTAAAAACCTGGTATTCCTATTCCCATATCTTTGCCTGAAAGCCCCTTAATTTCAAAATTACAACAATTCAGAGGGTAAAGGTTTACATTTTCCATTCCAAAAGAAGCTCCTGCCTTCCTTAGCAGACACCTGTCCTTCAAACTAGGACAGAAGGTTTTTCATGCAGCTCTTTTATGGCTTTCTGAGATTGATCTTTGTATTGTTTTATGCTGAAATTTATATGCACCTACCTCATGTTTTGGAGCTTGTAAGTGTACTTCAGGTAGGAGCAAAGGGGCAGTGGATATTAAATGAATAATTATAATGAAGAAAAGCAATTAATATAAACACAGAGGCAGTTATACAAAGAAATGATCCCATTGCTTCTCTCATAAAGATTTAAAAAGTGCCTTATGTAGGTCAGGATATTTGGCTTTCATGAATTGAGATGGGAATGACTTAGCTGAAGTAACAAATATGGCCAAGAAAGAAAGCAAGAACTTTGATTTACATTGTTGGAGAGCTTCTTCTCCAACAGGATGTCCTGCACGGCTGTGGTTCTCGTGCCCACCAAAACCAGAGGAGGACCATGCCCTTGGGCACAGCTACCAGGGAAAACTGGGATGGGAAGCAGTGCATCATGCGAGAATGTGGTTATTTAAAATTCATTAAATAAAAGCAGCACCTCACAAACCGATGCAAGCTGCCTTTTGCCAATTGCCTTGGGGGAAACATGCCAAACCTCCTTCCTTCCTTCCCACCACTAGTGAGGTGCACTCTGTGGTGTGAACACCTGGGTTTGCAGGACCTCCTTGCTGCAGGAGGATCATGATTTATGGAAAACTAAGGACATGGATAAAGTGTTTGTATATTTTGCTTACTGAAAACATGTAACCTAAATATAAATGCGGAGCTGGCCTAGCTGATAGATCCATCGGGGCTTGCTTTTCTCCAAGATTAAGCTGTCAACCTGTCAAAGGCAGCTGCTCAGAGCCTGAATTTTTTTCTGCTCCCACAGTCATCAAATTTTAAGTCTGACCCAGCTTGAATAGTTGTAGTCCTTCAACAGATTGTCTGTGCTTCCCTATTTCTCTTTGATGTGGACCCTGGGATGGGAGGGAAGCTTGGGAAGGTATTGTCCTCCTTCCCAGGTGCCACCAGGGCATACCTCCAGCCCCTCCCAGGAGAGGTGGCACACAAGAAAACCTAGGAGAAAGGAAAAAGTGTCTATTTTATTTCCATAGGGCTGTTTCTCAAGATTGAGGAAGTGTCAGAGACACACTTATGGCTGCAATTGCTTATCTTTGTTAGCAGTAGTAGAACAGAAGAAAGTATCACTCCTTTCAAGAGAAAGTATCATTTTAAGGGAAATTTTTAAGGGAACTTCTAGAGAAAAAGACTGAATAAAATCCTGGAAGCAAGCAAGGAAGCATTGCACTAGAGTAATAAAATTACTTTGCTTCTGCCCTTGCATGGTGAAATACTTGGCTTATTCTTTTGTGAGGAAACACATTCTGAAATTCATTTAATACAAAGAAAGCTCTGTCAGTTGTTGAAATGACAACAAACACTTTGACAGGTTTCAAAGGATCTACTTGTCTTTCCCAAGTTTAGCTTTATAGGAACTTCTAAAGCTTTCTGGTTTTGATCCAGCAAAGAATAATAGCCCATTGCAAAACTGGGGAATTCCCCACAAAAATGGAAATTCCAGCTCCTGCACAGTGCTAGTTATTCTCACTAGCTTTACTTTCTTGCTTGAACACTCCCTGTTTTCCCTCTGCTTCCTGGGACACTGTAATGCAAACATACAAGTGCTGCCCAGCCATGTGTGCCCCCTCGCTTATCCTGTGCAGCCACAACCCTGAAAAAGCACTAACGCAGCAGAGTGAGGAGGGACAGGGAGCTCATCCAGCATGGGAAAAAGTACCCATGTTTCTTTCCGTTTTGCCCACAGAAGCAGTCCAAGAAGAAAGGAGAATGGGGCTGGCAGCTTGGCTGAATGTGGTCATGAAGGCTGGGAGTGCGCTCGTGCCACTGGAGGGGACATCTTGCTGAGGGGGGAGAGCCCTCCTCCAAACCTGCAGGCAAAATTGAAAGCAGGTTTGTTTTTCCATTTTTGCAAACAATTTTCCCAAAATCTTGCTGGAGCTGCAGCATGACATAAGCCTGGTCCCTTCTGGGCTTGTCCCTGGCAAGAGTGTGTCCAGATGTCTGCTCTGCCTAGGCAGGAGTGAGCTCTTCTTCTCTACCTGGACAACCAGACCTACCAAATAAATAGGACATTTCCTACAGCTGATCTCCACTCTGCAGTTAGGTTAATTGTTGAGGGATTGAAAAATGGATGTCGAAGCACTTGTGGGAAAATTGTTTTTCTCCCTCCCCAGTGTGATTGTGCCAGTTCATCTTGAAAACTTGGCCAGAAGAGTAAATGGATTTAGCACTGGATTAAAAAAAACCAAACATGAGAAAGTTTTTCCCAGCCCTAAGTGTTTTTTTCTCTATCTGTTTCCACACTTCAGCATCACACAGAAAATTGCCTTCCATGGAAAAACTACACTTACCAACAGGAAAATCAATTTTCTGCTCTCATGAGCAGCAGAGCTGCTTGCCCCAGCTAGGAGTTTGCTGTCCCAAGCATGCATTTGCATGGGCTCACCCTGTCTGGAGCCAGGCACACAACCACAAGGAGAAATGTCCTTCATGGCCCACAGATCCCCAGCACAGGCAGTCCTTGTGCACCTGTGTGATGGTGCACTCATTCTTTACTCCTTGGCATGCTTTAGGCCCTTTGCAGCAAAATATTCCAGCATGAAGCTTCTCTTTAGAATGAAAAAGGTTTCAGAAGAGCCCCAGCTGGGATTCCACACTGCAGTTCTTAAAAGCATACTTGTTTCATGTATGCAATTTTTACACAACACACATTTCTGGGCAGTACTGCAGCATTCATTAGAACCAAGTGTATCCCAGCGTTTGAGAGCATTGCCACTGGTTCTACATGCACCCCTGAGTCCAGAGACAAGGGGAATGCAATAGCACATGGACCTGTGGCAGCATGTGCCTCCAGTCGGGGACAAATAAGCAACTCTTACAAGGAAAAAAATGAAGCAATTGAAAGAGGGATGGACAAAAGTAAAAAAGTGAAAGAATAGAGTCATTTGATATGACAGAAACATAGTTCTTTAACAATACAGAATGGAACGTGGTCTAGTTGGGTTTTTAGGTATATTTCCTGTGATTCACAAACTGACTCATATCAGAGCATCACGAGTTATATAAGGTGATATGTTCCTGAAGGTATGCCATGGCCTGAAATTTTCATAATGGATGAAATTTAGATAGGGGCCTCAATTATTACATGGCTAGATCATCCTGGCAGTGACATACTGCAGAAAAAAGCAAGAACAGGACAAAGTCACAGAAACATGTGCTTTAAAATTAGGCACTCATAAAGTTTGCCCCAGAAAGGGGCTACCCTGCAAGAGGCACTCAATGTACTTGATCACTGGCAGCAAGACAACTAGTTAGGACTCAGAAGTGTGTGAATAAGGCAGGGGCTAATAAGCCTTATTTCTGCTTCCTAATGGAAATTCCCAGGGAGACTGAGGGCTGTGGGACTGATGGGACTCCTGGCTCATCAAAGAACCCCTCCTTTTGCCTCCTGTGCCTCATCACCTAGCTCTGCTTATAAAGCTGCCATTCTTTAGGCTCAGGTGGAGTGGGGCCCTGTACACTGGGCTGCCCTGAGCCTGCTGGGACGCTTGGTGAGCATCCAGCTGAAGTTCACCCTTTGCTATCAGCCTGCTCTGTGCCAGCACTGGTTTGCAGTGCAGAAAGCTTCTTCAGCCTTCCTATGCTTGCCCTTAAGGCATGAGGAGAGTGCTCACAGCCTCTCTCAGGCCTTCTCATGAGGCTCAAAATGCCCACCCCATCAGCATACACTGATTCCAGGAAGTTTTGTTCACTTTGGGCACAGCGGAGCAAAGCACACAAAGGGTTCCTCAGGTCTTCAAATGAGGCTTTCCAGTTACCATGCCAGTGCAGGGCATGCAGACCTGCCCCAGGCCAGCACCACCGCAGAGACACATGGAGCTCATTGCTCTGCCAGCTTCTCCCCCTGCCACCAGAGGTTATTGCCCTGCCAGGGCACACACTCATGCTGCAGTGCAATCTGTTTCTTCTGCTGTGGTCCTCAAGATGAAATAGAATCACAGAATTATTTAGGTTGTAAAAGACCTTTAAGATCATCAAGTCCAGCCATTAACCCAGCACTGCCAAGTTCAGCACTAAACTATGTCCCTCAGTGCCACATCTACACATCTTCTAAATGCTTCCAAGGATGGTGACTCTACCACTTCCCTGAGCAGTCTATTCCAGTGATGACAACCCTTTCCATGATGAAATTTTTCTAATATCCCACCTATATCTCCCCTAGAACAACTTGAGGCCATTTCTTCTTGTCCTGTTACTTGTTACCTGGGAAAAGAGACCCCACCTGGCTGCAATCTCCTTTCAGTTAGCTGTAGAGAGCAATAAGGTCCTCCCTGAGCCTCAGTTTCTACAGGCTGAACAATCCCAGGTCATGATCAGGACTTTGGCATAAAATAAGCATTTGAAAGAGATATATCACCAAATTTTGCACATTGTTAGTGTCTCACTCACAAGAATGGATATTCTCCACAGGATGTGGATAGCTCCTGGTGCTATGAAGGTGGCACATGGACCCTGAAAGCCCTCATTTTGAGACAAAGGCTTTCTCAGGGGAGATCAGGGTACAATCAGGACCAAAATGTTTGTGAAACTGATGAAACTTTTAGTACTAAAGAAATACTTCTAACTTGTGGTGTTTGATGTTGCTGCTACAGCCACATTAAGCTTTTCTTTATAAGACTAGTTGTTTAATCTATTTTTTTATTCCATGTTTTCATTTATAAGACACAGCTATTGTCAACCTGGAACATTTAAAGCAAGCAATTAGGATAATTATTTTTATTAAGTTAACACCAGAAATTCTTTAGTGAGGGTGAGGTTGCTATGATTTCATGCATTGTTCAAAGGTAGGACACAGACTGTTTTTGCTCTACGTTGTTGTCTCTCTCTTGCTCGTTATTTGTAAAGGTAAACAAGCCCAGAAGAGAGACTGAGCAAGAGCTAAGGATTTGGCCCAGGGATGTTGCTGCACAGTGAGAGCCAATGCCATGGAGAGTTGTCCCCTGGAACACAGCTCCCTCCCAAATGAAAAGCCTGGGGGCTGCTTTTGGGCTCAGACACTGCTGGGGCACATGAATCACTGCTTTGCTGGCTGTGAAAATATTGTGTCCAGCACCAGAGCAGTAGGAAATGCAAATTACGCAGATCGAGGTGCACCAGGTATAGGATATTAAGGACTCTCAACCTCATGCCAATGCAGAGCTACTTTGAAGGCCAACAAAGGTTTGGGGTGCTGGAATCCTGCTCTACATAGGCAGTAAAGATGAAACATTCTGCAATAAAACCAACCTGGATGGTTATTTATGAACAAATGTGTCCAGTGAACAGTGCTACCAAGGGCTAAGCATTAGCAGAACAGGTGGTTGAACCCTTAAGTGTCCTGCTCACACGCTTCCTATGACATTGATACCCAAAAAAGTGGTTTAGACCTCTGACTTGTGAGTGTTGGCTCTGCATAGTCTGTCTGAGGAGCAGAGCCTGTGTTCAAACCATAACCTACTGGCACCTCCCTAGGGTGTTTTGGTGGCTTCTCTTTATTGACCATGTAAACAGACAGGGTCTGGGCATGCTGGGAAATTGGTCTTTGAATTGCTCATTACTCTCTCAAATGTAGACTCCACAGGAGTGACAATTGTTGGTATCATAGAAAATTATCTCAGTATCATTTTAGTCACTTTTCAAGGTGTTTGTCTAACCCAAGACAACCATTGATCCAGACATAGGTTTGTACTTAAATAATGGTTTCCCCCAAATAGAGCTCTAAAAAATATCCATGATTAAACCTTAATTATTGCATAAGCAACTTTAGCTTAATTGCAAGCTCCAGCTGAACAGACATGCTGGGACATTAGAGAATTATAGTTAATGCAAAGAGAACTCTGATGTGTTTCTTCACAATATTGTGTTAAGTAAAATCCTTTAATTCCTCCAGTGTTATTTTAAAGAAGTGTGTGTGTTAAGTCAACTTATGTGTGCCTGTGTGACAAATTGCCAAACACCCACAGGGCAAATATGAAAAAACAACAGAGAAGTCATTCTGAAGAAATGAGATTTCGTTGATTTTTTTGTCCCACTTTCAAAGGCCATCAATGACATATTGTTGAAGACTGTGATTTCACAATTTCATTGCAATTCCAGAGGATGGGCAGTAAAGCGAATCTCATGTTGGCATATCATTGATTGTGCTATTTTCCTTTTTCAAACCAGAAAAAAAAAAAAAAAAACAAAAATGAAGCAATTGAGGGAAGAGTGATGGAGAGCAAGGAAACAATGACAGTCCTTGATTCACTCCTTTCTTATATCCACGGCATCTGGTGCTGGTTTGTTACAAAGACAGGATTCACACAGAAAAGGATATGATGGGAAAGCAAAATCCATCATCAGGGAAATGACTTTTGAGTAGATCAAGAAAATCTGGATCCCGTACTTGGTTTGGTTTTGGGTTTTTTTTTTTAAGCAGAGAATAATAACTAGAGACACAGGTATGTAGCTAGTCTACAGTGGCGCTTTAAAAATCTTTTCTTCTTTGCAGTTGCCAAATACTACTCTTCCAGCAGATCAAGACTGAATAAGGGCTTTTACTCTGTGCCATATCAGGTTTCTGTTTTGCAAATGATATCCCTTGAATAGAGAAAGCAGTGTATGACAAACACATTTGTTCACGTGGGACCACCTGGTGCCACAGCGGGATTCGAGCAGCACAGCCCTGGCACTGAGCAGGTGCAGAGGAGGACAGCTGTCCCTATGGGCCTCCCTCCACTCTTGCACAGCTGCACCAGCCTTCTCTGTCCACGTGATCACAGAGATTTATGGCCTGCTCTACCATCTGGTTTCTACCACATTCTCCAAACCTTTTAAAGGCCCACATCACAGACTCCATTAGCAGGGGTCACCTTTGATTATTCTCTTTGCCATATGTCTCACAGTTCAAGGGCTGGTTCTCTCTTTCCTTCTTGCTTTTTAGACTCCTTATTGACACTATCAGCATCTTTTTATCTATTGATACATATTTTTACCTATTGGCAGTGTAGTCCCTATCTCAAAGGACTTACACTGTGGACTTGACAAAAGTGATCCATATTTTCCAGCACCTTCAAAGGCTTCGAGCTGTTAATTGTCAAGGACTATTATGAATGACATCGGAGGAGAATCTGGTGCTGATAATTTACAAAAGCAATAATTTTTGAATGCAATCTTCTAACTGAGTTTGTGATGTGAGCAATAATGGAAGAAGAGGAACTGGGGAGAGCTACATGCTGAGGAAGAAACAAGGGATGCCAAGGATGAGCAAAATTGCAGGTGGAAGGTTAAAACTACAGACAAGTCAGGCAAAAATGATGAGATAGTTTGTGTTAAATAACAGCACCAGGCTGTGAGTGAATTGTTGCCATGAAGTGGTGTCACAGGTGAACCCAAACTGTGTGTGGGCCTGTAGAAGTTTTTCTGGTATTCCTTTCCAGATGTTGCTTCTCAGGATTTGGGTCCCACTGGAGATGGGACAACATTAATTCAAATGCTGACAGTCATTGATGCTTCTTCCTGGAAGGCTGCAAAGTGGTGTTTTTCTTAACATTTCAAATGAAATTTCCTTGAAATGTCAGTAAGTGTGACAGTGTGGTGAAAATGATTTACACCTGCCTGGAATGTGTATAAGGGGACAATAACAAGCAAGGAAAGAAGAAAAGAAAGCAGGCAGAGCTGTAAATGTGTGAAAATATAGGGTTTATTTATTAAAACAGAATTTAATACCTCAGTAACAATCTAGTTGTTCTCCGTTACACCAGATTATGTGTTATATATCAGCATCTCCTGAAAGGCTCTTTCTCTTATTTTATATTAGAGGTTTTGAATTTTATTTTATATTAAAGATAATCTTATATTAGAGGTTTTGAATTTGATTTCCAGATTATCTTAATTACTTTCCAAATGAGTCAAGATACTAGTATGTTTCTTTTGGAATTGTCCAAAATGAGCTTTTTCTTCTTTTCTTGGAGATTCACTTCTATTTCTGTATGGAGTTCACGAAGTTCTGAGTATTTAAATTTTCTGCAGCTGACCAGTTTCAATGGCAGCTCCACACACAAAAGGCTTGGTACAAAGAGATCCTTGGCACTGCTGCAGATGAAATGCATTAAATGACCTATGTGAAACTGCCCGAATCAACAAGTATTTTCCAGTAAACTTAGAGAAAGCAGAATAATCTAGATGACTCTACCAATTTTGCAGCTATTCCAGCAGTGAGAGTGGCTGATGAGAAAGGAAGTGAATGATGGGAAGATGCATTGAGCCACTTATCTCTGTCAGGTCTTGATTAATACAACTGAAAGGCAGAAGCTGTAATTGAACACAGGGTCCTATGCTGAAGTCTCTGACAGACACATGCTTTGAGGAGAGAAGATAAACCAAGCTGGTTTTGGTACATGAATGTTGCTATGTATTATGTTTACCTAAGCATTAAGGAGAAAGAAAAAAAGAAGATAAAAAGGAGCTCTTCTCTGAGTTTAAAATATTAAACAGAGGCTAAATGATTGGTTCTGAGCCCCAAAAAGCCTCCTTACATGAAACATTGACGAAGTTAAGACATTAACCTCATTTAATATATCATTTCCTAGAAAGGGACTTTGGGCTTTTTACTGTGGAAAAATGTTCCCTGTAAGTAATGGCTTTATCAGTGCGATTAGCACCATCCAGAGTTTACTGCCTTCTGAAATCAGCGGTCCCTTGTAAGAGGTCCAGGACAGTACTTGGCTCTTGTGAGTGGTTGTCCTTCCTCAGGCAGAGGTGCTTAAAACAGGGAGAATGTAGCTGGATGACATAGGTATAGCTCATGGGACTGGATTTATCTGTATGCTGGGGAGTGAGCTGATTGCTCTACTTTTGCATGGGCTGATTTATTTTGTGTTCTTGTTATGAATGCAATTCTTTAAGGGAAAAGACTTCCTGACTGCAGTTATATTTGTTCTTGCTACGGAGCCACTCCCAATCTCAATGTGCTTAATATACTTTCCTAATGTTGTCAGGTTGCTCTCAAATTTAGAATTCAAGATTTGATGTACCAAAAATACTGAAGTACAAATAATCTGAAGCCTGTGCAGAATCGCTGCCCTGGAGAGTAGTAAATTAGCAAAGAATTTTTTTTTATAACAAGATATGGAATAATAGAGCTATATTTGGATATTCTTTTAAAATCAGTGGCTATCTAAGAATGGTAGCTCCTAGCACAGGCTTCATTGTAACTGGAAAATGGATCCATCCAGAGAGTTCAATCATATATATCACACAGGCTGACAGCTCACATTCTATTACCTTTTTTTAATGCTTCATTTCCAAGTTAAAATTATTTTAATGGGTGATTATTCTATTTTAGAGCAGTTTAAGGAATTTCTGATATGGGTAAGCAGGCATAACCTTTAAAAACCTTTGCTTTCTCTAAATTTGCCCTAAAATTGATCATATTATCTCTGTGATACAATCCCTAAAAAATGATCTGACTAAAACCTATCCTTTAATCTCCTTTGAGATACTCATTTCCATTAGAAAAGGTTCTCCATTCTCTCTTTAATTATTTATTCTGGCAATGAAATCTTCTGTGGCTGTTTAAGAAATGAACTTGGAGTTCAAAAAGTCCCAGTAGAAACTGTGGTGAATATAATATCGTTATACATAGCACACAAAACATTCTATCTGCTGAACCCTTTATGGCCTACTGGGAGAGTCCTGGAACAGAGAGAGGAAAATGCCTCCTTCTATGGGTTGCAAATTGGATCATATCTGAGTTTTAATTTTGAGCTGAGACAGCAGTGCCAAATGAGTCACTGGCCAGATGAAAAAAAATACAACAGATTCCAGTTTTCTTTTTCATTTTTCAGCCTTGCCCTAGCCCATTTTTTGCATGCAGGACAAAAGAGTTCTAAACTTCCTTCATTCTTCAGGGAAACATAGAAACCAACTGGGCACAGGAGCTCCTAATTAGGTGGTGAGTGAATGGCAAAGAAAGGCATCGTCATGAAAGCTGTTCACACCAAGTCTGTCAGGAGAAAGATTCAGGATATGGTACTGACCCTGCCAAGGAAAATGCAGCATGTGGATACCCAAGGAAGGAGAATATCTGCTTTTCAAGGACCACCATTTCATGGGAAGGCTCTGGGGTTACTGGTGCATCTGCTTCTCATGCTGAAGACTGGTGTGGGGGTGGATACATCTGTGTTGGATGTTTTCCCACTTACTGCAATTATGGGGAGGGGATTACCCAAGGATTTTCCCTATTCTGAATCGTGACAAATGCAGATGTGCCAGTCTGTGATGAACACTGGGAAGGGGGAGCTGCTGCAAAACACTGTATTTCCTCCTTACAATCATGGGGTAGATCAGTCAGGATCTGGTCTGGTCCTGTTTCTTATGAGCCCAAGAGGGTGGCTGTAAAGAGGCAAGGCAAGCTGTGAGGCAAGGAGAAGAGTATATAGTTTTCAGATGGAAAATAAAACGTATGCAATCTTGATATTTTCTTTGACTTGTGCCCAAATGCACATACCATCACCAAATAATAAATTGTCCCATTTGGTATTCAGGAGGCCCGTGGTGTCCAAAATACCCATAAATTTTCCTATTTTGTCTACTCTCATATTCTGGATGAATACATGTATATATATATACACACATAGCACAAATTTGTGATAAACTGAAATAAATTTGCTGGTAAGAAAAGATACAGTCACAGTAGGACAAAGTAAGTCAATAATACCTTGTATGTGCTACCAGCTCCCACTAGACAGACCCTCATAGTCTTCATCACTGTTTCAATGTGGTCTGTGAACAGACAGGTCTCCAAGTGAGGCAGCTAAAGTTGCAGCCTTTGTCAAAAGTCAGCTCTCTTCCAGCAGTCCAAAGATGGACTTTAAGGGTTTAAAAGCAGTGTTAGGATAAACCCTACCAAGTGTGGCTGGCCCACAACTGTGTGATACTGGTCAGCCATCAAACAGTATTATTTGCTGGCCAGGTGAAACAAGTCAGCTTCTCTCCTTTGACAAGGACATGGGAATGTTTCAGCCTGCACAGTTCTTGGATGAGTAGAAAGTATGTCTTTGTCAGCTCTCCAGGAGGATGGGTGAACTTTTGTCTGCATTCCTAGCTGAGACTCATTCAGTGTCCTGAAGGGCAGAGGTCTTTTGATCATGCTTCATCAGCCTGCTTTGCTGAGCAGGTTTCAGCCAACTTTTGATTTGTGGCTAGTAACACACTCATAATTAGCCAGCAGTCTGTTCTGCAATCAGTCAGCCTCTGGCTTCAGGCAGTGGGCTTCTTGAGAGGGCACCTGCTGTGGCAAGAGTCTTCCCCTGGGTTGCCAGGACCATAAGCTAAGTGTCTTGTTGCTCACATCTGGATTCACTGCACTCCGTGCAAGCAAGTTGGGACAACCTGACAGGAAGAAGCACTTGCGGTCAGCTGTGAGAGCTACACAGAAGCCTCTGGTGGTGTTTTTTCTCTCTGTGGGACAATATTCCTGAGGCATATCCCATCAGCCCATTCTCACCATATCCTTCTTTCTCAGTGGAACATCTCTTTCAGTGTCATGGCATTGGCACATTTTGCTGGCAGAAAAGAGGTGCCTGCCATATGCCCACTCCCACCTCCTTTTCTGCACTTCAGTCAAGGTAGCAAAGTTCAAAGATTGCCAGGTGCCAACAATTTTGGGATACTTTTCTTTTCCAGTAAGTTGATCACACCCAGATAAGAGTTCAGCTCCATGGTGATGCTCTGTAGATGTCCTCAGCTGGCTCTTGACAGGGGAGTACTGGACATGGAAATGAATGCTTTCTCTCTTGTGAAACCACATCTTGCATTCAGATTTTTGGATTTTTGAAACAGTCATGGCATCCTGACAATAAAGCCATGCACTACAATGTGGTGAAGATCGTGCCTATGAATATTACAGTGGGTGGCTAATTGTCTTTTCAAAAGTCTTAGATGCAGAAGAAATTTCAAAGAATAAATATCTGAGCTTGCACCTTGGGCGTTTAGAGAGCAGCTCAGATGTGAGGGAGTGATACCCACAAAATACAATTAATTTTAGCATATTCTTGGCACAAAGTTCACCTGGCCAAGTGCATGCTCAGCTGCTAGCCTGGGTAAAGGCCATGTTCCAGCTTTTCCTGATCTCCAGACATATCCAGAGGACTCTTCCACCAGCATGAACACACCCACCAGCTAGAAGGCACACAACCAATTCACCAACTGGGACCATGCCATAGCCCATCATATTTCCTGAGCTTTTTTTTGCAGTTAATTTCAAGGAATATCAGACAGACTTTCATAGGAAATAACCTACAAAGAAAGGATAGTTGTCCTAATTTTTACCAATTCCTCTGCATGAGAAGTGGAGGCAGGAGCAGAGAGGAGAATCCAAGTGCTGCTGAAACTGCTGGGCATTTCTGATTGTATCGGTGTCAGTGATTTAAGTCTTGTGACAACAAAACACCACATTGCAGCTCTGAATGGGGCTGTGTGCTGTAGGGCAGCTGTTCTGCAGGAACTGGAGCTGTATGAGGCCTGCTGGCCAGCCATGGCTTGCCTTTAGCTTCTCAGCTTGAGTGGGGATTCTCATTAAGCCTCTGTCATGGCTAGTTCTTCACTGAAATTACAGCTCAGCAGCACTAGAAGGTTTTAACTCAACAGATGTCTTCCTGTGTGGACACCATCTCAAACCATGCTGGTGTCTTGGATATTAATTCTGTCTGCTTGGACCTCTTTGGTACATATAATTGCCTGCCAACAGGCCAGGGTGTGTGCTAAGCCAGAAGAGATTTGTACATCTTCTCAGGGGTATCTGTTCCTATCACAGTCCTGAAAACAGACTGTACTCTCTCAGTGAGGAATCTCTGTATTCCAGTGATTTACGCCCTCTTCTCCCAAGACTCAGGTGTGTGTCTAATGGCCCTTGTGTCTTTTTATATCTCAGCCACTGGAATAAGCAGCTACTGCTGCACCAGGTGCACACAAAACTGACGCAGCCGGTGGACCCTAACTGCCTGGAAAGCCAGAGCCACTGCATCGAGGACAAGTCCTTGCAGACAAGTGGCTGCCCCCTGGTAGAGCTACTTGTTCCTCAATAGTGACAGTGCACCTCCCTAGTGCAGCAAGGATGAGTGGATGGTAGTCCAGCTGCTGGTGAGGACAAAGGAGAGACAGGGATCCTTCTGCTGAGGGTTCCAACAGCCTTTATTAGCACTGAAGGGTCTGAGGCAGAAAAACACAGAACCGGCTAGCATGGGGTTTTAAGGGGCACAGATTTCAGGGGTGGGTTCAGGCATGGGACCAATCCGGGCAAAGCAAGGGAGGTCTTAGGGAGGAGTTCGTTGGGAGTGACAACAGAACAATCAAATGGGGTAACTAGAGGGAGGGGTACAATTTAAATTTACCAATGGGGTATCGAGTAACCTGGAATTCTCTGGAACAAGGGGAGGAAAGCAGGGAGGATTGACAGTAGGGTTTAGGGAGGAGTAACTGACTGACAGGGCTGAAGGGTAAGGATAACACTGCCCAAAGGGGAAGGGCCAAGGATTGACAGCTAGGGGAAAAACCAAAAGGATAGGGGGAACAGGGATAAACCAACTTACATAGTAAACTGTGAACAGAACTTAAAAACATACCACAACACAAAACTGTTTGATTTTGCCTTTCTTAGCACAGACTGTTTTTAGCTTGTTTGGAAATGCTGCTGCAGTGCAGGTTATTGCTGATATGTCTTTAAATGTTGGCATCAAGTAATAACATGTTTGATGTTTCCTAGGGGACAACTGGACCCTGCAATATCTCCTGCTGCTTCTCAGAGTTCTTGGTTTGTGTTTCTGCTGTAATTGCTTTCCCTGGCTTAAAATCAGTGTCAAGCTACAGCTTCTCTGACACCTAGCAANAAAAAAAAAAAAAAAAATTCCTGTAACATTTAATCATGAAACCTACTGGTGAATTCGCTGTGCTGTGCTGGGATGTGCAGGGTTGTGAAGGCTTTGCCAATAGAATCAATCTTGTACTGAGAAATAAAAAGGTCCTGTCTCTTATGAAATATTAATTCAAGTTGCCAGCTTCAGCATTCTAGGCTTCTGCATTTTCAAAGTAATCAGCTTGAAGGAAAACGTATTTTCAGCTCTTGGCCCACCAAATACAGAGCAGAGTTGTTCTGAGAGTTTGTCAGCCTGATCCTTGGCTAGACTGCTTGAATCTTATTTTCCATTTCATCTAATCATCTCCAGCCTTGAAAGAAATAGTTCTGGAGCCAGTATCTGGCAGTGGGAGGACTTAGACCTCAGGGCCATTGTTAGAGCTGGATTCCTGCAGGGAACATTCAGAGAACTCTCTCATTCTCTTCCCAAGTTTTTTCCCCCCGGTCACCATAGAACATTTTTTTGTTTAAATAATAGCTGCCCATCTGTTCTGGTCTCTGCAGCATGCTTCTATTCAGCTTTTAGCGAACTAGTCTGAGGAAGTGCTGTGCTTTCTGGGAAAAATCCCAGCAAATCCTCTTCTCAACTAGCCAGTAAATCAAAGCCCACACTCCAGCACCCTCTGGCAGGAGGGAGCAAAGACGGTATTACTGCAAAGGGGGAAGGAATCTCAGGAACACACAGAGAATAATAACAAGAGAGGACTTGTGACTGGGCATTCCTCAGCAGTAACGGTGTTTTAGAGGCTTTTTTGCCAGAGCTACTTAGGACATGCTGTGGAGCTGTAGTGAGGTTCCTGCTACACAGTGCTCAAAAGCCAGTGATGCTGAAGGGAACAGCCTCTGTCAGCTGTCTTAGTCCTGAGTGGTTCCTGCACAGTACATGGTACCCATGTGAAATAAAATGGAAAATACCCCCAGTGAAAAAGGGAAGCCATTCAAGAAAAAGACACAGCACAAGACATGCAGGCTCTGTGGCAGACACCACAAACAGAGATGATGTTTGTCATTTGGAAGGAGATGCAAAACCTGTAGTGGCTCCAGCATTTTGCAGCATTGACAGAAGTTACCAGTAGGTCCAGAGCACACATGGGTGATCAGCCCCAAAGCAAGCTGGATATTTGTTTATTTAAAATTGGATACAGATGCCTGAACTGGTGTGGTGCTAAAAGCAGTTTTACTAACACAGGAAGCAAAACCATAGATAGGACAAGACATGCAATAAATCCTAGAGACTACACAAACTGATCTTTAAAAGGAAGGGTGTGAAATGCAAGCTCAGGTAAGTAGGAAAGTGATTGTAAATTTGTTACATTCAGGAACGTGCATGTGCAGGAATCAGAGTTTCTCTTTTATTTGGGGAATCCTACATGCTGAATTTCAACAGAACAGATGGGCACCAAAGAAAGAAGAGACTGAAAGAAGGGAGAGATCAGAACTCTCTGATGGAGAGATTTTGAAGGGTTCTTGTAAATGTGTTGGAAGGGAGTGATTTCACTACATGCAAAGGGAATGTTTTCTTTAGGATATACTTGATGTCAGATACTTTTCTACACTTCATCATCAGCAGGTCTGGTAAGGCTGTAAAAAGACAGCACATGTTTTTTTGCATTCTGTTTGAGATATTCTTGTCTCCAACCACTGCTTAATTTGCATTCAGCAGCTCAGAGGTTTCAACAGGCGAACCAACCATCATTTCTTACTGTGGGGAGGGATGGAGATTACCCTCACAGGTCTTTTAAAGAGCATCTCAAGCAAGCAGCTATCTGGCATAGTGCTGGTAAAGATGATGCTGCATTTGGACTAAGAACTGGAGACAAGGCCCCTTCACTCTGCATCTCGTACTCTAAGACCTGGGAAAACACAGTAGCAGAGATTGTGTCAGCACACCAAGCTGGTTTGACATCAGCTGAAGCACTAGGGCTAAAGCAAAGTGACAATAATAGAAGACAGCTGCAATATGCTTGTCCTGCCAGAAGAAAGGTTTACAGAAAAACATGTGTTTCATCTTCCTCAAGCAACACCTGGAAGCTGCATAATGCAGAGACTGCAAAAATGGGAAGCAAATCTCATTCGGGGGGAAAAATGAAGGAATGCTTGAAGTCCTGCTGTAAGGGCAACACTTGGTTGGCTGAGGTAGCTCTGGGCAGAGCCAGAGGATAGATTTGTCCAGGGTGCAGATATTTCAGCACAAGTGCCAACACATACACCTCAAAAATCAATAGCACATTTTAAATCAGTGAGGTTGTTTATTTATGCTGGAAGCTATGTGTTATGACCATCTAAATTCTTACTTGCTATTACCTTTGGCTTGAGGAAAAAAAGGATGTGAGGAACAGCTCTCTTTAAGGGAGCCTGGTAAGAGCCAGGCAGAAAGAGCTGTGTTTGCAAAGCTGTGTCAGGCAGCCCAGATGTCAGGCTTTGAAAGCAGCCTGTCCTAGTCAGTGTCCTTTGCTAGGACTGACTGCAGAACATATTTAGCTTTCTACCTTTTAAATGTACCAATGACTGTTCTGCGACTCATTTAATAGCTCCAGTGCTCCTGGCCTGGCTGTCTTCCTTGAAGGGCAAAAGCAGATCTCTGTGACTATTAATTCTCCTATAACACTGCAGACTTGTTTTGATTTTCATGATGTGGCACTCCAGACCCAGAGCACTCTCAGCTGGCTATCCTAGACTTGCTTTCCCACTGTGCTCCCTCTTCCTGGGCAGTAAATAATGTATCTCATTCCTCAGGAGCAAAGAGTCAAATACTTCCTTTTGTTTTTAAGGAAAATCGCTACCATTTCTGATAATGCTAGACTTACCAGGAATCAATTCATTACCTTTGAGGAAAGGGTGTCACAGTGAACACCCATCTCCTCCTCAGGCCGTGGGACTCACTCTTGATTTCTACAAGCAATTCTTCACTACCCCTCAGGGAGTGACTGCAGGGAGGGGTGGGAGCCTGGTGCTCCTCCTGTCTGTGCTATGCATGGTCACTGCTGGGCAGTGATCTGAGCTCTGATGAGCTGCAGCAGCCTCAGCACATCCACAGTTATTGTGTTGCTGGGCAGGAATGCAGTGGCTCCATGGTGAGGGAGTGCCACAGGGCGAGAGAGGCAGTAACGGTCTTGTCAGGCTCAGTGAACCCTGCTCAAGGTCGAGGCCCTGGGCCAAGTGGTGGGCTAGGGTTTTCCCAGTGATGGAGACAAATTTTAACGTAACACTTCCCTGGCTTCCTAATACCAGGAGAACCAGGCTTGTTCAGGGTGAAAACATTGCATAAGGTGATTAGGTATTTTCTGTCTGAATTTAACTCTGCCAGAACCTGAGAAATGAAATGCAGTGGGGGAAGTTGGAGACAGCAAACACCAAGCTGCGACATTTCAGTAACAGCAAGGGTCTGGAAACAGCAAGAGAGGACATGGCAAAGATCGCAGCTGCCTCTGGTTTTGCTACTCAGATGTTTTGCCTCAAACACATGGTGGTTTTTTTTTTACTGAGAGACTGGAGGATGATATGTTGCTCTGGAAAAAAGCGTTAAAGGCTACCAGTGGGAGGGAAAGACTGGGGAATTTCTACATGGCACCACAACTGGGGTGGAACATAATTACTCCTCTGGAAAAAGAAGCATAAACAGCAGCCAAAACCCATGAGGTCTTAGACAATTGCAATTATGAGCATTAAAATAAAGCTATATTGCAAACCTAGGTGAGGGTAGTAAGCAACTAAGAATGCCCAAAGAGGAATGGGCCACATTAGGCAAGCTTAAACCAGAATCACCACATGCACAACTCCATGCTGCGTTTTCATTGTCATTTTCAAATTTCCTGCAAAGGTAGCCCTTTCTCCTTGAAAACTGCATAAAATATTCCTTCATTAATTCCTGGTTGTAGGCAGCCATCTCAGAGCAGTAGAGGGAGACAAAGGACAGGGGTTGGGGAAAACCCATGAGCAAGCACAAGGCACAGATTTTGCTGGAAGGTTAGTGAGGGGAGATGCTGGAAACACATTCCTCTCTGGGAAAGATGTCCATATCTGCTTCCCACTGCCTTGGTATGGTGCAGCTTGAGGGAAGGAACAGAACAGAAGGAAGCAATCTCAAAGATGCTAGCTTGGGAGATGCTGGTTTCAGGCTGCACCCAGGCTACATCAATTTACCCTGCACCTGGGGGACTGTGAGACTTCAAAGCAGAGAAGGTATAGGCCTGAGCTGTCTCATCCTGGCAGGGTTATTGAATACAGAAGAAGAAACACTGGGTTTGTGTTATGAATGGATGTGAGGGTTAGACAAGCCCTTGC
Organism: Chaetops frenatus; assembly: GCA_013400775.1. Classification (NCBI taxonomy): domain Eukaryota; kingdom Metazoa; phylum Chordata; class Aves; order Passeriformes; family Picathartidae; genus Chaetops; species Chaetops frenatus. Next base: position 173,238 of record VZTR01000490.1, on the reverse strand, counting down.
CTTTTGCCCAGGCCTCTGGCAGCAGGCAGTAGCTGTATTGAGGCGGCCAGCACCTCAAAGTCCACTCTTGTCTGTAAGTTCTTTAATAATGGCCGATTCAGTCTACTATAGAATGAATTATTTATTAATTATTATTATTTAGACAGAAAACTAACAGACATAAGACTTAAAACCAACTAGTACTACAAAGGAATAAGGACAAAAAGAGAAACTACTAGTAGATACAGCGCAACATTAAAGGTACCTGTTAATGTTACAGATAGTGAAGAAATAATATAACTTAGGATTCAATGTATCTTACCATCCAATTAGTGGTGGGGCACACCTCGAGATCCTTTCCCTCAATTCCCAGGGAAGTAACCATCAAACCTGCGTCCAGACTTGGAGGAGAAGTTTCAAACACTTTCAGGGTGCAAGAGGCTTCTGACTCTGTGATAACTTGTATGTCTTTTATAGTTTGTAAAACAGTGTCTCTTAGTCAAGAATGTTTTTTTATCTCTTCCCACATCAGCTCTCCAGACTAAGATGTTGATTCTTAGCTGAGGCCTGACCCCTTTTGGCACCAGAGATGATCCCTGCTGGGCCTTTCAGCCCCTGGGTTATCTCTCCTACATGCACCAGCCATCTGTGATGGGGGTGGGGTTTGACGTCCTGCCACAGTTTGAAGGGGTGGAAAAGGCTAAACAAACCACCTGAAGGAGAGGATCTGATATGAAGTTCTTTGTGAGAACTAGGCCAGACTATGAACCTGGAAGGATCTACTTTTTCAGGAAATTGAAATGGTTTTCTGATGGACAGCATGGTCTAGATAGTGGAATACTGGGGAAAAGAAAAAAAAAAAAAAAAGAAAAAGAGCCATTAGTTCAGAGGAATTAGTTCTTGGCTTTGGGAGCCAAGAACAGATGGCAAATCAGTAAATCCAAGTAATATATGGCTTGTTGTGGTTTGGGAATGGTATTCTTCAATTTAGTAGTCCCACTAAAAAAAAAATAACATGCTGTCCCTCCCCTTCCAGTTGGAAGCACAAAAAGCAAAGGACATGGGTTGAAAGAGGAATGAGATAAGAAAACGAACAGTAACGGCAACAATATTAATAATAAAAGTTATAAGATAAAGAAACAATTTACATGGAAAGCCTGACCAGCTCTTCCCCACCACAGCACGCTTTCTCCTGACTGGAAAATAATGCCCTTCTCCTCGGAAGCCACAGAGTCCCTTAGTCCTGTGCTCAGCAACTGATGTGAGGTGGTATAGATTAACTTCCTAGCCATCTCCACACAGCCTCAGACCTCCCCTCCTTACGGCTACTGCGAAAATTAACTCTGTCCTGGGTGGAAACAGGACAGTTGTGTGTCAGCAAGAACACAAGCTGTGGAGGGCAATGACTCCACTCTTCATGGAGCAATGGGGAGACCAAAAGAATATTTCTAGAGGGTGTGCAATTTTTGTGGAGGAAACAATAGACATATGTCAAACGGAAGCAGGTGAAAGTCTAGGCATTTTCTGGTATAATTCCGCAGGTTCAAGTAAAAGCTGCAGTAATGGCTTCTTTTGCAGGTAATACGCCTTTTGGGAATCTTTAAATAAGGAGGAGGATGCTTTTCCCTCAGGAGCATTTCCCCCAGGTCACATCCAGGAAGGCTGCTCTCATATCAGTAAGAGCTAGCCTCGGGATAATTTGATTTGAGCTAGTGCCCCACTGTGTTGTCCCCATTGGAGGTGCCAGCAGGGCTCAGCAGTCACCTTGTTCACGGTCTGACGTGGCCAAGTCTTGGGAGACTGCATTAGCCCCACTAGCACTTTGCAAACTGCAGCCGTCTTACTTAAGCCAGCCAAACCACCCAGCCTCACTAGCCTTTGGGTGGGAATGGTTTTCCCCTTAGATGTTTTTCCCTTTGTGTCATGGGTGCAACATAATTTCTGGTGGAGAAACACAACCACCACCGCTAAGGAGCACAAATGCTCCACAGCTACACAGTCAGGATTTTTGCTTTACTTTTTTATGTCAATAAAAGAGACTTTGTAGTGGGTTTCTTGGGGAGTTTCTGCATTAGCCCGGTGGGAAATTCCATGTTGCCTGAAGAATGTGAAAGAAATTAAGACCTATACATATATTTAGGTACCAACATCCTACTGAAATCGGGCGATTTAGGTGCCCAAAAGTCTTTGTGAGTTGGTTCCTTCTTGGAGAGAGGAAGGTTCGGTGGAGGGAGGTCAAGCCGGGGAAGCAAGGGTCTATCCTTAAAGCCGTCAGTAACTGCTATGACAGGAGACCCCCGCTAAACCCTGGGGACCCCAGGGTGCGGATACCTGGGGTCTCTGGCCCGGCGGGTGACAGGATGAAGCCCCAGCAACACGCATTGCTAGCTGAAGCTTGAGCCCCACGGAGAAGCCGCTGTTCCCGGGATCTGGGCGGGGGCTGTAGGCGGATCCCGCTGCGGGAAGGGAACGGGAGCGGCAGCGCTGGCTGCGCGGGCGGCAACGCCCCGGCCACCCGCACGGGGGCGCCGCAGAACAGCTCCTGGGCCTGGGATGGACACCGGGATGGACCCCGGGATGAGCCCGGGATGGGTCCCGAGCGGGAGGCTCCTCCTGCCTCACCGATTCCTAGGGATTGAAGGTGTGAACAAGCCCTTGATCCCAGCACGGTCCAGTCTAATCATTTACACTGCACTCAGCAGTGGCGGTCACAAGAGCAACCTGCTCGCTTGCGGCATGGCTTGCCTGGTTTTTTCCGCCTGGACCTTGCTCACATGCGCAGAAACCATCACCTAGACCAGTGGCAGAGCAAGAGTTAAGAATTTGGCTGTTACAGGTTGCCTGGGTTATCAAGAGAGACTGGAAATTATGCAAGGCCACCAGTTCCTGCCGTACAGAGGATGCATATGGAGCCCCACCATTACAGTTTGGTCCTGCCAAAGAAGAGATGGTCTCTAATTCAGGTAGGAAGGCAGAAATAACAAAATGTCTCTGTTACTGTGAGGACTGAGCTGGGAAAAAAAAGAACAGCAACAGAAAAGATATTCTCACCGGCAATATTCAAGCACTATCTGGGTGCAATCCTGTGCCATATACTATAGGATTAACCTACTTGAGCAGGGAGATTGGACCAGATGCCCCACTGTGGTCCCTTCCAACCTGACCCATTGTGTGAAGAGGGTGTAAAGAGTGTATGTGAGCAATGTAAGAGGACCACAGAAACAAGGTTTGAGTGTGGAAGAACATGGCACATAAAACCATCATGGTGCCCTGGGTGAAGGACTTGCTGAATGGCAGAGCTCAAAGGGCTGTAAGTGAATGGGGCTACATCCAGCTGGTGACCAGTTCCCAGCAATGTTCCTCAGGGATCAGTTCTAGGGCCAGTCCTGTTCCTGGAATTACCAACAGTCTGGATGCAGGAGTGCAGTGCACCATTACTGAGTTTGCTGGTGATACCAGGCTGGGAGGTGCTTTTGGCTTTCATGAGGAACAGGGGGCTTTGCAGAGGGATCTACGTAGATTGAAACGTTTGGCTATGATTTATAGCATGATATAAAGCATGGAATTTCCAAATGTTGGATTTTGCACCCAAGATGAAGTAATGCCAGACACAAGTATGAACAGGGAGAGGAGTGGATGGAGAGCAGCCATGCAGAGAGGGATCTGGGGTTCACGGTGGGCAACAGCTCAGTGTGAGTCAGAGTTGCAAGCTCAAGAATAAAGGGATGTGGTTTTACACCTGTGTATCTCCACAAGCAGAAGGACATGTATTTGGGATGTAGTTTTCGTAGTGAACATAATAAAGAAGAACTAGTTACAGTAAAAAAAAAAATTTGGATCAGAGTGCTGATAGTATTTCAATGGAATGGGGAAAAGGTTAAAAAATATCTTCCTGGGTTTTGTTTGTTTGTTTTTCCACTGGGAAAACATCAAGAAATTTAAGAAAAGTAGTGACTGGAATTAATCAATTTGACAAGCTCTGGGGTTGCATATGAGGGTGTATGAGATTTTACATCAGAGGTAGAAAATCTTTCTGGAATTTGCATGCTAAATAAAGGGAAAACAAACAAGGACATTCTCTGGAGTTACCCGGATAATTGACTGTTCAAGGAAGGATACTAGGTGTAAACAGTCAATGGGAACAGATAAAGGGGTCAGTTAGTCTATGCAGCTATGTTTTGAAGGTCAAAAACTGTAGGAATACAGCACCAAATGCCAAAAGTCAAGCTGAGTTAGACCTTGCAAAGATCTGTGAAGATGAATGCAGAAAAGTTTGTTAACTGTATAAATAGAAACAAAATTTTAAAAAGGAGGAAGTAGGGCTGCAGTGTACAGAGTAGGAGGCTGACATCAAACACAGTATTTAGATCACACTTTGGATCATCAAGGGCCAGACCTAGGGGGGGTACACAAGGCTTGTAATGCCAGGAAGTTAATTTAGCTCTGGGAACAAAATGTACATTGGTGAGGAAGATGTTTTATTTTTTGGCTAGTAAATGAGAAAAAGTCACGTTCTGGGGGCTAAAATCTACAACAGCTGGTGTGGTGTCTGAGCTGCTCATGAGGAAATGCCAAAGCCACCTGTCCAAAAACATCCTGTCTGGTTCTAGGTTCACAACAACGCTCCAGCCTCCCTGACTACCTGTATCAGCAAATAAAGGATGGCGAGGGCTTTGGATGGTGTACCAGTCCTCAACTGCCCATGGTGTTAACCAGTTCCTGCTACAGGTATGGTCTAGGCAAGACAGCCGTCTCCCAGGAAATGCCTGTGCACAGTTCATGGGACAGCATCAGATTGTTCTTCCCAGTGAGGAGTTGGGAGGTGGTCACCTTGCTATGGAGTTGTTTTGGAAGAGACGAGGGTCTTGCTGCATGGATGTTAGCTGTACTGTGCAGCCTGCTGTCAAAGAAAGAGAACAAGCCCAACTTCTTTAATAACACAAGTCTAGCCTCTGAGGCTGGAATGATACAAGTATCTCAGATGATGTTGAGATATCTTGGATGACTTCAGTCATGTACTTTTAGAGGTCATTAACCACTGGAAAACTGTTTTTTGGTTAAACTGGTAGACAACTACTGCATTTCCCCATTTACACATTTTGTTACATCCTCACATTTGTCTTGACAAATTCTGCAAGAAATGTTGAACTGCTTAGTCAAAGCAGCTCTGCCCTCCTCACTGCTTTATTTATCATGGCCTTGTGGTAGACAAGGAAGTATTCATCTCACACTTAATTTCACAGATTCCACATCTGTGCTGGTAATTAAACTTAGGACATGTCCCTAAGCACTATTCCACGAACAGCTGTATTGACTGCTTTTTTACTAGCCTACTAAGCTTGCTGAAGACAGAAGATGCTTATGGAACAGAATGGTCAATGCCCACACTATAAAATCCTCTTACCCTCCAAAATAGTGTGCTTGCATGTAAACAGGGAATGGCCACAGGCTTGTGCTAACAGATCTTATGTCTAAGGATTATTTGAGATACTGTTAGTTGGTATGGATGGGTTCCACAGATTAAAATGAACTAGGACAGGCTGACCAGTTGCTTAATTAAAGAGCAAGGAAGGATTAAGGTGTGACTAATGATTTTTGCATACAGAGTTTAATTCTAGCAAAAAGAAGAGAAATTTCAGAACAAATTTGGTTGGGTTTTTTTTCCTATTAATTGGTACTTAGTGTTCTTGGGTACTTCAGCTTGGTATAAAAGAGGGGTTTTTTTTTCCGAACAATTTTAGGAGCCATTATCTCAGACCACCACTCCCCTTATTTAAGCAACCACATCTATTAATAACACAGAAGATGAACAAGGGCTCTATGGCAGTGACAGGCAGAAGCAGATGTCATGTGACAGGTATAGCTGTTGATCTCACATGGAGCAGCTGATGAGGAAACACCGTAGTAAAACATTATTTTAGGGGTTTTTGTGAATGCTGACCCCCAAAATGTCCTCCAGCCTCTCCAGTGGGTAATTGTTAATGAGTATGGTGCACTCGTAATTGACATTAAACAATTTGTTTCTTTCTTTAGTGTTTATGCCTTTGCCTCTTAATCACTGAAGGATTGTTCTACTGCTCTACCTTTGTTCTGGAAAAGAAAAACAATTCCTTACACTTTTCTTCAATGAATGTGGTTCCTACTAGCATTTTCTTCAGGATTCCACCAAGTAGATGTATTTCTTCATGGTTAAATGTCAAAATAAGCACTGTACTAAAGTTTCAGCACAATTGATTACAGCTTCATAATTACTTTCTATGTACTACATATGTTTCAATTAAGGAGCTCTACTAGAAAGATACAGTTCTTTTGGGCAGTATTTTTTTTATTTCATTATTATCATTAGTCCCATGGAGCAGTCTCACATGGCTTTTGGGATCCACTGTAGTCTCCTGATCTTTTTCTAATCAGAGCCAGAATCAGAGTTGCAAAAGACCTCTAAGATCATCAAGTCCAGCCGTTAACCCAGCACTGCCAAGTCCACCACTAAGCCATGTCCCTCAGTGTCCCCATACATCTTTTAAATACCTTCAGGAATGGTGACTCCGCCACTTTCCAGGGCTGCCTGTTACAAAGCTTGACAATCCTTTTGATGAAGAAGTTTTTCTTAATATCCAATCTAAACTTCCTCTGATGCAATTTGAATTGGTTTCTCAGCCAGGTGTTCTTCACTGCTTATTTGGTTTTCTTTCCTTAACTATCACTCTCCTCCTTTCTAGAATTCCACTTTATTTTGGACAGTTTATTCAAAATTCATGGTCAGATGCTGTCTCATCCTGCAGCACACAGGACAGTTCTCTCATAGTGGTCTTTTATGAATGGTAATGGAAGTGGGATCTTGCCAAGCCTGGCACAGATGCCTCATTCCAACATCCACAGCTCTTTTGGGCTGTTTGCTCCAGTTTTGGGGATGGCTGTGGCAGTTTCATCAACAGTGTATTTTCCTGATCAGAGGCATTATGCTTCATGGGAGGTAATGTCAAAAGCCTAATCCAAGTCCACCAGTGTCCACCATTATTGAATTGTGGGTTACACCACAAGCAGCATGGTCAGCAGTCTGAAGGTGATCCTTCCCCTCTACTCTGCTCTTGTCACACCCCACCTGGAGTGCTGCATAAGGTTTTGGTGTCCCCAACATAAAAAGAACATGAAACTGTGGGAACAGGTCCAAAGTGTGGCCATAAAGTTGATAAGAGGACTGGGACACCTCTCCTGTGAAGACAGATGGAGGAAGTTGGGGTGATACCAAAATCAGCCAGATAGAAGTGTTCTAACACAGTTTGAGTACTAGATAGCAGGCATTCTTTAGTACAACATGCTGGTCATTTGAAGGATATTTCCTCTAATCAATGCCCCGAGTGTCAGATGTACAGTTTTTATCATAAACACAGATTACATATTCATTAGCTATCTCCACTTCCTTGATCTCATTTCACACAGTCACAACCCTTATCAAAGTCCTACGGTTCTTTGGGGTTTGTCTTCAAAGTCCAGTTTTTAGGGGGCTGTTCTTTGACTCCTGCTTTTGATTAAATACAGTATCATTGTTTTGCATAACTTCTACTTTTTCAGCCTTGCAGACCTGAGCTGGCATCCTCCTTGTGTTTTGCATAACTTCTGTTTGCCTAAGATACATCCTTTATTTATTTCTCCAAGGCGGTGCTATTCTGTTGTGCTGTCGTTGCTAAGAAGTAAAACGTTCCTTATCCTTATCAAGCGAGCAAAATGCTGTTTTACTCTCCTTATCAGAGGCTGTTAAGCCTGGAGAAAAGGTTGTGTGAAGACCTCACAGCAGCCTTCCAATCAATGTCTTAGGGGGGCCTAGAGGGAAGCTGGAAAGGGATTCTTCATCAGGAACTGTAGTGATAAGACAAGAAATAATGGGTAAAAATTGAAAGGGGGTTATTTAGGTTAGATATTAGGAAGAAATTTTTTACTGTAAAGGTGGAAGAGGTTGCCCAGGCAGGCTGTGGATGCCCCAACCCTGGCAGTGTTCAAGGTTGTATCAAGTATCAAGTATCAAGACTGGATAATGCCTTGAGCAACCTGGTCGAGTGGGAGGTGCCCCTGCCCACAGCACGAAAGTTCAGGACTGCATGATCTTTAAGGTCCATTCCAAATCCTCAACATTCTATGATTCTATGATTATCCAGTGCATCCATTTCACGCCGGCATCTCTCGCTCAGCCATGTACTGCGGAATCCATCAGCTCTCAGAGCACGGTGTGCGCTACAGCTGAATGGATGATTCAGTCCAACCCAGACTGTCAGTTCTCACTCCCAGGGAGCATGAGGAGAAAAAGAAAAGCCGAGTAGCTTTTCAGTCCACAGCAAACGAGCGGCATGAGCCGTGCGCAGGTAGCCGGCGGCCGGCGCGCCTCCGGTGCAGCTCTGGCGCGCCGGCACCCCGGAAACTGGCGGCCTTGCCGCGGCCCACCCCTGCACCACGTGGAACAGCGCCTCCCATTCATTATGAGCTGGTGGGCGGGGCGCGCAGGAGATCTAAAGCGGCACTGGGGAGGTGGGGGTCGCTGCTGCACTGCCTCGCCGCGTGCCCGAGCCCCCTTGGCTGGGTGAAATTTGCCATTTGGTGAGTTTAGAGTGCGTGCATTTTGCACGGTGGAGCAGGCGCGGCTCCCGCGGGCCCTCCTTTTCCTCCCCTCGCCTGACCCCCTCTCCCGGGGCCGTGTCGCAGCCCCTTTGTCGCCCCCAGGATGCCGGCCGCGAGGGCCTTTCCTGGCGCTGCCGGAGCTTGTGCCCCCGCAGAATTGCCTCCGGCTGTGCCTGTCTGTGATGGAGTTGGGAAGCATGCATCCGTTTGGGCCTGTTCCTGGGCTAATCCCTTTTTTTTTTTTGCTTATCTTCTCTGCGGTGCGCGCGGCGCCGCGGGGAACGTGTTGCACTGCAGGTGAACGCCCAGGTGCCGAGGAGAGACCCTGTCCTGGGCCATGTCCCTGACGGCCTTTCCAATGTCCAGGGTAGCTCCCGAGGGACTGCCATGCTGTGCTTTGTTTTGCTTTCTTCGTCAAACTGCGAAAGAGACTTGAGAATTTATCGAGAATGCCGGTATCGCCCATAGGGCTCATAGTGTTCGAGCCAGCCTCGTACTCCAAACCTGCTCCTGTGACCATGACAGGGTCTTACCTCCATTTGGTTTGTCAGGGTTTTGCAGGCAGCTGTCCTGGCTAACAGATGGGTCTCATTTTTTTTTTTTTTTTTTTTTTTTTTTTTTTTTTTTGCATATGTAGGTGGCCGATGGGGTGGAGCAAGGGGAACCCACTGAAAATCCTTAAGAGGATTTTGTATGTAGCTAAGGCTGGAGAGGAATATTGAGACTCCATATGGAATTGCTAGTTAGTTTCTGTTGTCAGCTGCTAGAAACCCTAGTTTTGGAGCAAGGTGGTACTTTTGTAGGTGCTGTATAGACTTGAGACAGAAAGGCAGTTGCAGATCTGGACAGAAGAGCTGAGGTGATAATGCTGCTGAAGGTTCATGGTTTTGCCGCTTGCCTGTAGTCATTTGCAACTGTTTCTTTGTGCTTGAGCAACAGTGGTGAAGTCCAGCATCAGGTGAACCAGCAGATACCCTACCCTGCCTCCCTTTGGATTCCTACCTTTGGATTCCACTAAGCCGTGGGGGCAAGTGGTGAAGATGTGGTCACACATGGCAATGCAGGTGTCGTGTGGGACCCTCTGCAGTGGGACAGCAATGCCTCTTGAAGCCATTCGTTCACTTGCTGATGCTTGACTGTCTGCTGTCTCCAAGTTAGAGGCAAATACAATGAAAACTTGGAAAGAACAGGTGCAAATTTATGTTTCTGGTCAGGTACTCTGTGGACTTCTGTTGCCTTCAGCAGCTAACTGGCATGCATTTTGGACAAACTTTCCATATAATGCAAAAGAGGAGGGACTGTGTAATGGAACTGGCTCCATAGCTGCAAGTGCTGACCCTGGCATAAAGCAGGAGGAAACTCATGGAGTGCCACAGGTCTTCAGAGTTACTTTGAGTATCTTGCATTTTGAGCGATCTGACAGGGTCAGACCTTGGCTGTGCTCCATCACATGCATGCTTTAGATGGTCCCACTGGCTTTGAAATAAAGCCTTTCCTTGGGCAGGGGAACTAGTGGGTGTTTAGTCCCCATTTTATGTCACTTTGGTGGTATTTGTGAAGTTCTGAACCTTGCTGCTTGTACGTATGCTTAACAGCGAGGAGGTGTGTTCTGAAGGCACTTCTTGTTTTGAGTGGGCTGGAATAGAAACCTGAGGCCTACTAGGCTTCTAATTCAGGCAGTTCAGTTGTGAGTGTGGATGAGACTCAATATGCTCTTGACTCCTCATGGAGTATATTCTTGCAATATTTTTTCTAAACCGGAGGAATTGGCTCAGAGAAGGTGAAACTAGTAACTCTTTAATCAGTTGCTGGAGAAACCAGTTCCAAGGTGTATTGTTGAAAGATTTATTACTCCCTTTTTTTTCCCCCTTCTTTTTTCCCTTCTTTTTTTTTTCCCTTCCTCTTCTTCCTGTATAATCTATTGCCAGATGACAGATAGTGTTCATTCTCACGGTGGTTTGCCTGAGCTCTGTGTCTCTGCTTGAAGTTGTGTGACACTGTAAATGGTTGGATTTGTTGACCTTGTAGTCCTATTCCAACCTTAACAATAGCATGATTCTGAGATGACAGGAGTGAGTTCCAATCTAGCTGGTGTTAAGCACAGTTGATGGCCTGGTGTATGCAAGAGGGAGAGTAAAAAAGGAGTGGTTGGAAAAGAAGGAAAAGCAGATGGGAAAGAAGAGAGGGAGAAATACGGTTCAAATTAAGGAGGGCAGGGGTCTTGTTACAATTACTGCCTCTGCTACCTTTAGTTCACTCTTGATCTAGTAAGTTCCTCAACTTTGAGGACAGGTTAACGAGACTTTGGTAGCCTTTCAGAAATGTCACTTCCAATTGTATCCCAGCTTTAGGTGAGTAAAAAACAAAGTGGTAAGTTTAATTATCTTCTCTTGACCCATATCTTTGATGCTAAAAGCATCAGTGTAGAATGGGGCAGGAGGAAAAGAGAGTGAGTTACTTTGTCTGCAGGTGTGCTGGGTAGATGCTGGCTTGATCCTGGCGAGATTTATTGGCTGTACCATGCTGGTGACGAAGGCACATGGAGGTGCCACACAGCCACTTTGCCTCTCCTGAAGGATGAACTAAGAAGGCCAGCTGACTTAGCTGTGTATGTGGAGAAACTAGTGCTACTGACCAGCAGCACCGTGAAGCTGTGTGGTGTGGATAGCTACTTGAGTGCTTCAGGCAGAGTTGGGTGGGGTCAGCTGCAGTCAATACTGACCCGGAGTTGCTAACCCAGGGTGAGTGTTCTGCATACATCACTCTGTTTGGCAGAATCCTAGATTTTTTTCCATTACCTGTTATATCCGCATCCTTCATTATCTGAGGGTCAAGATCCTTCAAAATTTATGATGTGCTGAATGGTGTTGAAGGCGGCATTCATCTGACCGTATATACTCATCCATGTCCAAAGTGGTCAGCCAGGGGAGGGATGTACATTCCTGGGATTCATCTCAGCCTACTATACTTAAGCAAATGAATTGTGACCTGATGTGCTTTCCACTGAGTATAAAAGAAGGCATGAACAGTCCAGGTGTTTATCTCAAGAAACTTGTGAGGTTCTTGGAAACCTTCAATGACTTTGGGAAGAGTTATGACAGTTTTGCTGTAAGGGTGGGTTTGTTTTGGTACTTGGACACTCCCTCCTTAGTGCAGTTGTTGAAATGTTACTGGCTACTAAAACCTAGTTATAAAAAAAAAAAAAAGAAAAAGGGAAAGAAAAAGGCATGACTGAGTCTGATGGTCAGCCAAAACAAGGGGTCACTTTGTCCATATGATGGGCCCACTAGTTGCAGGATTCTTGACTACTGCCTGTGGTTCCTGGGCGGTTTGGGGGTGCCAGGGATCATGATCTGGGGCTCCCACCTTCCTGTTGTGTTTTGTAGAAATCTAACTCCTCTTGCCCTGGCAGCTGCCCTCCCTCAATGGTGAGTCAGAAGCTGCTGGTGTTGCCAGGGTCTCTGACGCTGCCAGAGATCACCAAAGTGGTGGATCATAAATCCTGTGAATGATACCAGAAATGCCTGATTTCAGAGTTTCCAAAATAGAATACTGTGAGAAGTTTGGTTCCAGGTGCATTTTTTCAGTTTCTGTTTGGTTTTGTTTTTGGTCTTCTTGTTTTTGTTTTTTTCTTACTCAAGTGAAAAACAGTTCAGAAAACTTTATTTCACAGTGATGCAGGTTCCCTGATTCAATTTTCTTGTAAATCTTACCTGTACCTCAGTGCCTTCCATGCCATGGCTTGACCCCTTTTCTGAGAAATCCATGTGATTGCTATATTCACTGAAACACTAAATTTATTTGTCTACCCAGTGATAGTATTTAGCATCATATTTTCTTATTCATCTTTCTCCTGCCTCTTTCTGAGATGAGGAATAACTCGTGGTTCCTTTCCACAAGATTAGCAGTGAAATATCTCAGCAGGCTTTTCTCATCTGTAAAAATTTCATAATTCACTTTTGCCCCATTTTCTGCCTCCTTGTAATGTCTTTGTATCTTTCTTTGTAGATCTTAGTGGCCCATTTGATTTTTAAATTACGAGGATGAGGATTTAACTTAATATCTTGCTTTTGAGGACATGCTTTTAATTACTACCCTTATTTACTGAGCAAGTTATGCTTCTATTGAAATTTAGTGCCTATCGGAGTCATCCACTCCAGAAAGTTTATTACAAGCCAATCTGGAGTTCAAAAAGTATAATTGTCAATGAGCTTTTTGTTTAATTACGGTTCTGATTCAGGTAGATGGTTTAAAATGCCCCACACCAGATAATTTACTTATTTCTGGAACACATTCTGTCAAAAGAGAAGGTGTGTGCCATGGATGTGTGTGGACCCGACTGTAACACATTACCAGGTATTGTAATATGAGTGAGAAGAACTGAGTTGCAGTGCAGATGCACATTGTATGTGGCTACAGTTGTGCCTACTGAAAAGTTTGCTGCTGGCAGGTGCTCACTGGCATCCCAGCTGCAGAGGCAATTGCTTCAGTTTTCTGCTTGATACATTTAAGAGAGCTCTCCTCAGATTTATGTCACCTCAAGTGAGGCTGGGAAGCATAGGCTGCTTCACTGGTATATCTTTGCTAAGGAGAGTTAGCAGCTAGGTTATATTACTGAAGTTTCAGCTAGCAAAAGAAATAGTGTGGTGTTTCTCTAGAAAATATTTGTAACTCTGGTTAGCAGTGTTTGAAGTGATCCGGGATGCTGCTCAGATAGGTCAGTGGACAGAGCAGGGAGGATGATGTTGATGTCTGAGAGGTAAAAGGCAGTAGTGGTATCAAGCATGTGGGGACATTTACAGCTGCAGATGATGCACTTGGAGCTGTAAGGAAACAAGTCTGCTCTGGTAACTGTGCAGCTCTATGTGTTGGCAGTGGACCATATGGATTCAGTGGTTTGATTAAACCAGAGGTGAGTTTGCCTTGAGTTTAGGGGGTGTTTGGGGCTGGGGTGTAATGCCAGCTTCCATTGCTATAAAAGAGATGCCATGCAAAATCAGCTTTTAATTTTACGAGTAAAGCATAACAGGGCTTAAAGTGACACCAGGGCTTAGGAGAACATGCTTCCAAAGAATCTGCTTCCCCAAACTGTTTACTGTGAAATCTGGAGTCAGTAAGCCAAACTAATCCTGGAAAATAAGAAAGAGGAAAAAAAAGTACAAGCTTTAAACCATTACAAAATCAGTCCACTGTTAATGCTAGTCCTAGTTTCACTTGGGAATGCTGATATAGGAGGTTTATTTGTATGTGTGTGCAGCAGGAGTAAATGCACTGTACAGGAAATTACTGTGATATGACAAATGACCTGTTTCCTTAAGGTGAAGAATAGCTTGCTTTGTCAGGTGACAAATTCTTAAAATTTAAAGTAAACCAGTTGGAAAAAATGCATTATTGAGTTGGTAGAACTAGATTGTTTTGTTGAAGTAACTCTCTTATAAAACAGTTTCAGCTAACAAAATAATGTGTTGTATCTTTAGAAAATATTCCAGAGGGGATTAGTTATCTCTGGTAACCAGAATATAGTGTTCTATCATTAGGCTGCTGATTAAATTTTACTTGAGGTTGCACACTGCCTGACAGCTGGTTGATGATCCATGTGAGGTAATTCCCAAGCAAAGGATGCTGCTGCTTGCCACTTCATTTGTTTTTCTCCCCCAAAAAAGTTCAGAAAACAGGGTGACCTGTAACATATGTGATGTGAAGGCTTTTTACTCCTTGTCTCACATTGCAGGGACAGGCTGGTTTTCTGTGCTTATAGCTTCCAAAAGCTGAGAGGAGGCCATTGAGGCTGGTCTAGGTTTGACGTGCAGAAGTGCTGTACTGTTGTATGTCTGTCCATGCTGACTACAGGTGCATTTGGCACGACTGTTCTGGCTGTGCAGTTGGCTGGAAGAAAGGAGCAAAATGTTCTGGAGCTGCAAGCAAAACGAAGGCACAGCATGCAGAAGTCATCAGCTGGATGATGGATTAGGGTAGAGGTGCTACATCTTGGAGGAGAACAATGGGTGTTTGTTGGGATTTTGGAAGTGAGAACTTCTGCGAGATGGGAACAGAAATTTGGCTTCTAACAGCTTTGTAGTTTGGGAAAGGTACCAATGCAAGCAATACAGTGAAAAGGATAATAGCTAAGTGACTGGAGAAGAGCAGAAGCAAAATGTTTATGCTCTGGAAGTGCTAGGATCAGTGCTTGGACAGTCCTGAAATCCAAGGTTTTCTCCAGAAAACAGTGTTATTTTTGAGAAATGCAAGCCTAAGGAGAAGTCGTTGCTCTTGTAAGAGAAGGGCATGTCTGAATTGTTAAACCTCCTAAGACTATTCAGAGACTTTCACATCCTTTGATTGACTGTCCACAAAAAGACCAGTCAAAATTCATCGAAGTGGTTTTGCCTCAGCTGGGTCTAGGTGCAGTCCTGTCTTGTGTCTCACGCATTGGTCTGGTGGAGTTTTTGTAGATGTTTGCTAGAGCACTGCGGTCACTAGGGAAAGCAGGTAACTGGAGGGCCATAACTCCCATCTTTCCTCCAAAGGGAAAAGGTCATGCCTGGAGGGACCTGTCTTAGCTTCTTGGTTACAGGGAGGCGAGATGATACCCTATGTCACCGTGTCTGCTTTGGAGTGGGCTGAAGCTAGTCAAGAGGAATCCTGCCCCTCATAACGTAGTTGGCATATGAAGAAACACAAGGATGATCCTGAAAAAAGCTTATACAAGTGATGGAGCCTCACTGTTGTGCTTTGTCTGCTCCAGATAAACAGTCACAGATGTTAGAGCACTCTTGAAACTGTTTTTTCTTCAAAGGAAACACCTGGAGAGCAGAACAGCATGGTGTAGGGCACTATCAAAGACACAACAGCAGCTTGTTGCTTTTCACGCTCCTGTTCAGACCCTTGCGGGGAAAATGGTGATTATCATTTGTTTCACTTACTTTGCTTTAAAACCACCTATTTCCTTCTGCAAGTCCCAGGAGAGGGGAGCTAAGCAGAATTTTTACAGTCAGTTGTTTGTTTCCTTCTTGCTGTCACTTAAAGCACCTTGCTGTGGCAGAACTTATTACACTTCAAAGTTTGTTGTTCCAGGTAGGTGACCTGGGGAGAGACAGCACTGTACATGTTCAGAGAGATGTTGCTTTATATATTTCACCATGCTTGTCTAAGACTGTCATATTTAGGTCTCTCTTTGTACTCCCCCAGTCTCATAAACATAATTAGGAATTATTTCCTTTGGTGCCAGAATGATGATTTGGAAAAATATAATAATGTTTTAAAAGGTTGAGCAGACTAGGTGGTATTAGTCATTTTTCTCTGAATAAAAAGTGCATACTTACTCCAGACACTGTATTTTACTGATAGGGATGCAATTATTTTTAAGGATAGCTGTATAACTTCCCTTGACAGGATTTGTGTGCTGAGTGGCTACACTTATCTCTGTCACTGGGTTTCAGGAACATTTTTTGGGCAGACCAGGCTTCTGCATGAAGGACAGGGAGGTGCAGGTGGCAATTCCAATAAATTCAGAAATCTGAGTAAGGTTTTAGCCTATAGATTGGATAACTACTATACTGGTGGGGTTAAATAAAAAGTAGATGACTCAGTGTTCCCCTCTGCCTAGGACTGGGCTACCCAGACTGCCTTATTTAGGGCTTCCTCATGTGGGAGCTTCTCATGCTGTTCCAAAGCAGCTGAGGCATCGGTGGCCCATCCAAGTCAAGCATGCACGGTTGTCTCCTTCAGCACTGAGTGAGTGGGGTATGTCTGGTCAATGGGCAGTACTAGTTGGATCAGACGGTAGGATTCAGTCATTGCTTTCATTCCAGTGTGCATCAGGGCACTGTCTCTCAGGGGAAGGCCCTTCTGAAGAACTTTACAGTGGAAATTACTTGGAAGAGCAACCCCTGAAACTGCAGACATGCAGCAGCCTCTCTGCTGCGGGAGAGGATGTATCTGTACACACCAGCTAAGGGGCACCAGCTGCTTGTCTGTGCCTGCAATGATGAGCATGTGATGCTTGGAAGGAGCTGATCCCTCCCCAGCCCTTGAGTTATGGCTGGAATGTGGGAATACTGAATCTAAAAGCAAACATTTTAGCTCCTTTTGCAGTCAGCATCTCTTTTGTATGGTGTAAATCATAGTCATAAAAAACTTCAGTATTAGGTCTGTAGTCATGCATACCCTCAGAAGGTTGTAATGTGTTTTTAAATTCAGCGGGTGTGTTCAATGAGAAATTAACTTCAGTTTCTTCAGAAAAGGGAAGTTTTTCTTAATTGTTCTGCTGTGTTGAGTCACTCTCCAACAGCCACACCAGGGTGCAGGGCTGGCACGTCTCACTTGGAATTCTGCATTGGGCAAGCCCTTGAGTGGCCTGCAAACCAGTGGAAAAACTCCTAAGTTAACAAAAATGTATTCTAATCACTAGCTAATGACTTTGTTTTCATTGCAGAAGCCTAAAGGAGTGATGTAGCATAATTTGAATTTTCATCGAATCCTAGAAAGGTTTGAATTGGAAGGAACCTTTGAAGTTGCATGCAGTCCAATCCACCTGCCATGGGGTTATTCAAAGCCCCATCCATCCTGACTCTGAATGCTTAATTTGCATTCACAGTTACTCAGGGATAGCAAAACCTTTCTTAAAAGCGTGCTATCAGCTTGTCATAAGGCACAGGGGAGCCCCATGACTTGACCACATAAAATTTCTGTTCCCCTTCCTCCCTGAATGAGTGTGGGTCCAGCACAGGCTGAGTTCTCCCTTGTGTGAGCATTTCCTCTGAGGTTTGTTACAGAGTATTTTCTCTGAAAAAGCTCTTGAAACTCTTCCATCTCATTCACAGAAACAACATTCCTGCTTTCCCAGCAAAGGAAAGGGATCTTTTGCTTCAATTCGATACCCTTTATGGTAATGGAGGAAGTTTTTAATTGGGACAGTGTTTTTTTTTTTAATTGGGACAGTTTTTTAATTGGTGCTGCAGTGCTGGGAGTGTGCCTGTTTGAGAAATATCTGACCTGCAGACATGCTGATCCACAGGTCCATGGTCCAGCCTGTCAGGCAGGATGCTCATGGGTCGCTTGGCAAGGATGATTAGGGTCTGTGGCAGCCTCCTGCTGGAGCTGCCACGGCTGACCATGACCTATCTGCTGGCCTCCACCTGCTCCTTGCTGCTCAAGGATGTAGCAAAATCCAGTTATTTAGACCTGCTTTGATCTACCCTTTGTCTGCACCTGAAAATCCTAGCTCAGCTGTGCCCTTCATCCTGGTGAAATAATGGTGTTTGGGGAAGTCTTCTTCCTTTCTTCTGTCAGTCTGATTGGATGTGTCCCATGTCTGTGCAGGATACATTTTGTTCTGCATGAAGGTTGGGGCTCTCAATGTTTTGTTTGTTTCCCCGCTATTGTTTTAATAACAAACCGTCTAACTTACTTCCTTATCCCCTAAGGGACATTCCCCACCTTCTTCCAAGCACTGCTGTCCAAGGACCACAATTGGTGTATGCTGAATGATATGGCCAGGGGTTTTGGCTAAGCCAAGATCTGTCTTCATTTTATCTGGGTTTAAGAAGACAGAAGCTCACTTATTTAATATTGTTTCCCAGAGCATAAATTTTTTTCTGCTCAATACCCAGGCTGAGTCCCTGGAAGATTATGGACGATGGGTTGTTTCAAGTGAATCCCTGCCAGTCTGTCTCAGGCTTTCATTTGGGAAGTTTAATTATTGGTGGAGATCCCATTTGGTGTTATGACAAATTGAGGGAGTTAAATCAAGCAATTTTCTTGCAAGGCATAATTTGAAGTCATGCTGAGGAACTATTTGAGGAGACTGTACTAGAGCTGGTGGGAGACTTTTCAATTAGATGTTTTTTAATCAGAAAATAGTGATTAATGTAATTAGAGAGGTGTGTGATGCCCTTTAATGGCTAGGCAGGAAGACTTAACTTAAAAGTTAAGTTTCCTTAACTTTTTTATCTCTGAGGAGCTGTGGATGGCAAATGCACTGCTGTCCTCAAAACATCTGGGTGCTGTTTTGAGCTGCCAGGATCCTCACCAGCTGAAATTTGAGGTGTGGGCTAAAAGGGCTGGGGGCACTGAAGGCACCTTTCACTGGATGGTGCCTCTCAGATGGGAATCCATCCTGGAAAGTGTCACATCCCTCTCCTCTGCCCTGGCTGCTGTCTGTGGTGGGTTGCCATCCAGTCAGCTGTAGTCACATTGAATTTGTTTCAGTGGTGGTGTTTTCAGCATGATTCCCCAGGTGGTTATTCTGGCACAGCTATGGGATGATAGGCAGTAGTCTGGGGAGAGGAAGATCTGGTTTTATGATTTAACAGTGCCAGAACAAACTGGCTGCACCTGATTTTTACCTGCTTTGAAGCAGGGTGCACCATATCCAGTTGGAGTCTAAAAGGTTTCTCTAACCTGTTTTTGCAACACTTGGGTGGTGGAGATCTGATATTGTATCCTGTCCCAAGCTTTCATTATGCATGCAGTTGGAAAGTGATTGTAACATCAAATTTCCCACTGCAAATTAGGCATGGTGTGTATTTCTGTAGTAGGGGAATTAATGGCTATGCAATCTTTCCCTGTTGAATGGCTTACTGTTTACCGTGTTTGATGATAATCACAGCTGGAGCTTTGTGCAGAAGAAAGGGCATCACAGCTTCCATTTTGGAGATTTGGAAGCTTGAATTCTGAGTGTTTGAAGTACTATTCTCATGAGTTTCACTGCAGGTAGCTCCTTCCTTTATTTTGCTCAAAAATGATACTGCTTTTTTAAAATGTATTTTGTGTATCATCACAAATAACCCAGATCGACTTTTCTGCAGGTATTGAGACAAAACACTGAAGTTTGCCTGCTTTAAAATTTTGGGGAAGTTGAGAAATCCCATCTGAACTTGTGGAAAAGGATGATCTTTACCATCTTGAAAGTTGCCCTGGGATGCAAGGATTTTCTGGCCTTGGTAAAGCCAGTAGCCGTGACAGTTTGGAAAGCAGGTGGGTGAGTTGCAGCACCCTGATGTGCTCCCACAGCAGTAATTGAGCACCTTCTTCATGTCCAGTGGGACTTGGTGGTCACCTTTCAGTAACTGATTGCTGGTAAGTGGGTGGTATAAAGATAAAGAGCACCTCACTGCACCTTTTCCAATGGAATAAATCTTCCAGGTCTGTGAGACACCTGGAGAGGAGTGGGTGATGCCACTTTGAAAATGTTCCTAATATTCATGAGATTGAGGAGCAGAAACCTGCAGCATGCCCAGCCATCTGTGACAGCAGGCTGGTCCCCCATCACAACCTCCCTTATGGTGTTAGAGGATCTGCTCAACAAAGGAGAGTAATATGATCCCCTTCAGACAGACAGTGTGCCTTTAAGCAGGTGAATAAGATTGGCTTTTGTGTACACTGCACATGCCCACCTGTGTGTGCCCGTATCTTCGTTTAGTGTGTCGTTTGTATTTAACTGCCTGGCTCCCTGTAGTGGTTTCACTTTGTCTTTTCACACTAGGTGTTAATTTAGTGTAGTAGGTTGAGTATTTTTACTCATTTTTTATCATGAGTTAAGGATTAGGAGAAATGCAAAGCAGGCTTAAAACTTTAAAGGTATAAAGATAGTTTAACAGAACTAAAAGGAAAAATAATAAGAATTAGATTGAACTTTCAGATGTTTCTTTTCCCTCCACCTAATTTCTCTTTACTAACAACTCTTTTCCATCAACAACATAAAGAAACAAAATCTAGAAATCTTTAGTCAGTTTACCACCTTTAAAATAACTTTCATCAGTTCAGTTGGGAAGAAGAGTCTCTCTTGTTATGCCATGGAGACTTTTTCACAAGAACACAGTTCTTTTGTGATTTCAGTGTTACAGTGCATCAGCCATCAGGAAAGGATATCTGTTTGTACTGTAAGGGTCTTTTTCTCTGACACACAGCTTTTCCTGCAGCTGTTGTTGGGGACTCATTTCTGTATCATGGGGTAGTATTTTGAGGATGAACTGTTCTTCAGAAAAGCAAAGGTCTTTTCTCTCTGGAAGTAAGGTTTGTCTTGTCTCTGGACTAAGGGTTTGCCTCAATTATTCTACCCTGAGGTAAGGGTTTTTCTCTGTGGTAAGGTTTCTCATTACCACAGTTATTTTAATTTGTTTGTTTCAGTACAAGTGTCTTTGTTCAGGTTGCAATCAGAATGTTGCATCCCCCCAATTTGTACAATATGAGTTACAAGGAAATGGTTAGATATAGTCTATTACTATGGCTCTATAGAAGAATTTCAGTTTAAAGCATTTCTTTTTTCTCTTCTCTCTAGACTTTTAGTCATTTCTTCACTGACTTTGGTGTCTCTGCTGGTTTCTTTTGTGTCTTTACTTTTCTGAGTCCATTTGTGTACTTAAAGAGTTATATCTGAATCTATCTGTGTACTAAGAGGGTTAATCTCTCTTCCCAGTCCTGTTGTTAGTCACATGGCCTCTGTTGAGCAGCAGCCAGAGGCTGCTTTGTCAGAAAGGTGAGAGAACAGGGAAGACAGGAATGGCTGTAGTATTCAGTAGTTAGGAATTGTGGTAACATCTCTGTTGGGCAACAGTGAAGTTGTTGCACTCCCGTCCCTGGGAGGGAGAGAGTAGGGGTTGCGACATCTCAGCAGCGGCCGCCGCTCCCAAGGAGAAAAGAACGGGGAGACGGTGACAGTGATGGCGCTGTCAGAGGAGGAGCGGCGTGGCAGCAGTGGTTATGCTGCAGACTGATTCCATTTCGGCCCGCCCCGGTGGAGCATGGGGGGCCACTAGGCCCCTACTGAGTAGGCCCGGCCGGCGCCTGGTCGACCTTGCCGGGCTGCGCAGGGCTTTACTGTTACCTGTTCAAGAGCCGAAAGCCAAGAGAGGAATTCTCAGGCTTCCCTCTCTTAAGTTTGTGGGTCACAGAGGCAGCCTCAATCTTTTAAGTGGCTAAACAGAGTGTCCATCTCAGAAATAGCCAACTAATTACCTCTCCAGGCCTACAGAAAGTAGTTAAATTCCTTACGGGTAAAAATAATTTTTTTAACCCATGACACTCCCTTCCTTTGAGGAGCAAATACCTTGCTAGTTAGTGGCTGATCTTGATTTTTAATGACAAAATTGGCAAAGAATATACCAATAATGTCCATATATGTATATATATACACACACACTTAAATGTAATCTAGCTTAATGTGTATTGAGGTATATGCATACATTTGCACACATATGAAAAAGAAAAAAAATAAAATTATGATAATCAGGAGGAGAACAATTTAACAGCACATTGACAATACCTTCCTTTTCTGGTTAAAATACTTCAGCAGGACAAGATCTCTTCACACACAATGAAGCAAATGCAAAGAATTGCAGTGTCTTTGGTGGCTTTTGACTTGAACTCCTTGCCATTGCTGCTGCTATGGTGGGATAACTCCCAACTTTGCATAATGCTTGGTTGTGCCTTTGCTTTCACTGGCTTCTTTGCTGGTGGCTGCATCTGCAAATGGCTACAGTTGAAGTCTCCAAGTCAGTCCTCAGCACTTGTCCCAAGCGTGCCTTCTCTAAACTGCCTGCCTTCTCCAGCACAGCTGATGGAGACACTTGCAGCAGCTCCAGGGACACAGCCAGATGCAACCTAGGGTCTGATGCCACATCCTTTGCTTCTGTATCTAAAAGTCTAGTTGGGAAAGCTCAGCATCTTCTTTAGCTGTCTTGACTCTGTTGCTTGTTGCAGAGTAACATAAAACATTGGAGACTTTGAAGACATTTTGGAAGGACATATCTGACACAATTCCTGGTTTATACTGGAATGGATCACCCTGGTTTATACTGGAATGGATCACACCCAGGACTGATGTGCCTTGGTGACTTGGTTTTCTGAATGATGCTTCAGAAAACATTAAGGAGTCCTTGTTTGGTCCCTTACGTTGTGACCTTTTGCATTTCGGAGTCTGCAGTCAGATGTGACACCCCAAAAATACCTGTAATGCTATTTAGGAGTTTGCAGTCAGATGTGACACCCCAAAAATACCTGTAATGCTAGTAGCAGTAGTGGAAATTGAGGTTTTCTGCCTCTTTTCCTTTTTAGGGCTTCTGTGTGACTGATGCTGCTTTGGGGATGGAAGCAGCAAAATCAGCCTTTTGAAAAGGGCTCCCAAAGGGGTTTGTTACCAATGTGTTGATCAATTGGTTGGCATCATCGCTACATGCTTGTTCAGGAAACGTGTTTGAACTAAAAATACAGGGTGAAAACCATTCCACATTGTCAAAGATACCAGCATGGTGCAAGCACAGACTCTTTGTTTCACAAGTTCTTTGTTCTGCAGACTTGTAGCAGTGATTGAACAGCTGTATGGGGGGATATTTTTTCTCAGGATCCTTTTGGTCTTCAACAAATGTCAGATTGTCCACAGGATATGACTTTGCTGTGAGAGAAGGATACTGATGGCGGTAGACATTTCCACGTGTTTCAAAATGGATATAAGCATATTTGGGACAATGTTGAATGAGGATTTCTGCTCACTTGTCCTCCAAGGAGATGTCTGGGGACTTCATTGGACGTGCAGCAAGGTTAGGCTTAGGTTTTCTTCTTTGCTTAGTAGAAAACTCCTTGTTCTCCTTAAGCAGCTTTAGTTTTACACCTTCTGCAAATTGGAGAAGAAAATTCTCAGGGACAGTAATGCCTTAAAATAAGTAAGGAGTGGCATTTCAGAAGCTAAAACGACTTGTAATTGTTGAGGAAGTGATAGTATTGCTTATGTAAAATGGTGCCCTGTCAGCTTATTTTTACACATGGTGTTTTATGTTTAGCTGAAGAGATGTTTATTATGGTTTACTTTGTGCTGTCAACCACATGACAGATCGCTTATTTTCTTATGGGTTTGTTTTGAAGAATGGGGAAGGAAATCTATCAACCTGATATAATAGGTATTTTAACCATTAGATAAAAGGAGGAAGAATATCTTATTTTATTTGAAAATACAATAGAGTCAACACACAAGAAGTTGGACAGGGGACAAAAGTAATAAACATAAAATGCACTGTAAATAAAACATCAGTACCAGTAGCAGTTGAGCTATTGAAGTTGGTGGGAGCTTTGCCATCAACTTCAGTGGGAGAGGATTCACCCAAGGATATGGCCTCTAGCCCAGGGTCCACCCTGCCAGGCTACCTGGGTGTGTCCTTGCTTCCCACCACTCTCAAAGACCTCAGCTCTAGCCAAAACATAGAGATGCCCAAAGCCTTGGGGAGAAGCGATTTCCTACCCAGGGTCTGAGTGGCCGGGACTTGCAGCTCAATGTTTCTCATTGGAGAAACCAGAGCTAAAGCAGGGGGGAGGGCTAGGCATGTGCAGAACAAAACTAAACTATATTCATTCAGATTGAAGTTTCTTCAGCTTGAAGGTGGTTAGGTACCATCTGGTAACATTTCTGAAATAATTTATGTTGTTTTATGGTATTAGGACTTCATTATGCCACAGGAATACTGACTGCATTCAAAAAAAGGCTCATCTTTTCAAGTGAGGTTGGTAGTGGAACCAGCCCAGAACAAAGGGTCACTTCAAAGTCAAGGATGACTATTGCAGAAAGGGAAATCACAGCTGGATCCAACTTCTAAGGAGGTGAAAAATCATCATCTCTGCCAAAATCACCCTTTGATACACTTGCAAAGATAACAAATGATACACAGAAGGTTTTGGGCAGGGGTGTAATGACTCTGTACTGCATCCTGCTAAACCAAAAGATTTTTCTCCTGAAAAAAGATCCCACTTGGTCTTCATTGAAGATCTCTTTGTCAAGCTACAATGGATATAATTGAAAGTGAAAGGTTGATTCGGTACCTGCCGTTTCAAAAGCAAAGAAAACATGTAGGGATGCTTAGGATGGAGGATCAGTGAACTATGAGATGAATGACAGTGCTGTGTGTGAGGGCCACAGAACATGACTGCAGTGCCAGCTCCCTGTTCTCTTACCTGCAGGCTGTAGGAAATATTCTATTCACAACAGAGGTGCTCAGACTTTTTTGTGAAGGAGGGAGTTGATATCTTGATCTCGAGATCAGCTAGAAGAGCACTGTCTGCTTGCATTAAGCCAGTTGCAGGATGTTGGTCCTAATTTCCAGGTCTGTCATAATTAAATAGCTCCTCTTCTAAGCACATTATCCATAAAAAGCAGTTCTCCTTTATTCTCGATAGCCACAATGCAGCTGTGAACACCTGTAGGTAGTCCCAAGGGAGCTTCCAAAGAAAATTGCTTTGAAATATGTTTCTTCTGGGATAGTCTCAAGTGATATATAAACTTGAAATAATTCACTAGGTTATTTTCTTTAATTAATAAATTGTACGTCCCCCTGCCCCCTAGGACCTTGCCAAGTTCTCACCCTGATCCTCCATCTCTGCACCAAGGGTCTGTTCCTCTCCTGGGAATGTTGCCTCTCACTAGCCCTGTTTTTGCCAAGGAAGTGATTTCTCATGATGTATGTGACAAGGCAGGGAACTGGGGACCAGTTACACCTTTATTTTCAGTGCAGAACTAAAACCACTAAGTCGTATTTGTTTTGCAGGATACCAGATTTTGTTCAAGTAAATGGCTGTATAAGAAGTAAAAGGTCTACCATTGCTGGGTAGCATCCTAGAAAGCAACAGAATTCACAGGGGATACGCCAGTGCCACAGTCTTGTCTATTTAACCCAGTTCAAAGTTTGGGACTGCCCTGTCCCAGCTATAGAGGGTGGGCAGTTGTCCAGCCAAAAGCAAACTTGGCTGACAGGGATTTGGGTAAAGTTCAGGTGGAAAGGAGATTGAGTGAACAATCTGACATATGAATGCATTTAGGTTAAGACTTATGTCTGTCTTCCTGCTGAAGGGAGAAGACAGTTTTTCCTTTCTGTATGTGTTGGGAACTCCAATGACTAATGAAATGAGACTTTTGTAAGACTGGCCTAAAACCTGCCTTTCTTTATTTGTCTAAATTTGTCTTAAGCTGCGCCAAGGGAAATATAGACTGGATATTAGGAAGAAGTTTTTTACAGAAAGGGTGATAAAATACTGGAATGGTCTGCCCAGGGAGGTGGTGGAGTCACCATCCCTGGATGTGTTTAAAAGGAGACTGGATGTGGCACTCAGTGCCATCATCTAGTTGAGGTGTTAGGGCATGGGTTGGACTCGATGATCTTGAAGTTCTCTTCCAACCTAGACATTCTGTGAATTTTGTAAATCCATGTCTGTTGGGAACATCTTTGAGAGCTGTTGGTGGGATACAATTCCTGACACAGTAGGCCCTGTAAATCTTCAGCCCTGTTCCTGCAGTTGTAATTACTTTCTCATAGTAGGGGAGTCAGTGTAAAGCCAAGAGAAAGGTATTTAAGCCCGGACTTATGACCGGTGTCTTGGAAAAGTGAAGAGGATTTTTAGTTTTGTAGTTGATGCTGTGGTGACAAAACTGAAGCATGGATTTAACAGCTGACTCAGTTAATTAAGTTTCTTAGCATGTATTTTCCCACCTTTTACACTGGGCTTTAGCTGGAGTTGATGAAGTACCGGTCTCACTGAACTGTACTGTAAATTGCATTTAGGAGTATTTTTGCCTGCACGTTATTCTCAGCACGATCTTGATGTTCGTGTGCAATGTGTATTGCTGGAAAGTGTGTGCCTCAGACCAGCATTGCATCTAAATAAAAGAAGCTTTTTCCTTTTCCATAATTAATGAAGAAACATTTTTAAAGCCCTTTTGCTAAAGCCAGGCTTAATGGTGCAGTGTGGATATCAGGGTGGGGCTCTTGGAGCTAGAGGATGCAATCTGAGATGGAAGATGAGGTTCATCCTTTTTAGGCTGTGGCCACATAGCCTGTAGATTTGTAGAGCAAAGCAGAGAAAATCAGATGTCTACACAACAAATCTTACAGAGGAGGTTGTCCAGGAGTAGCTGTTCCATCAGGCAGAGCACCCATCAGGTCAGGATGCACTATATACACCCGTGCAACATCTTCAGGTTTAAATTCATGCCAGTAGTACAGGGTTTGTGCATTCCACAAGCTGTCTGCTGTGTGAACCAAAGTGTGGTAAATGGGGCAACTGCGACATTCACTTTTAAAGTACTCTTTTGCCCAGAACAGGGTAATTCTTCTGAAATCTGAGAAACAGAAGCCACATTTTTAGTTTGCCTGCATGTGTGTGGACTGGGTGATTGTGGAGCAGTGTGGGAGCTGGAATATCGCCTCTTTCCCAGGATTGCACAAGGTTTGCAGTGTGACTGAGAGTTGGAAGCAGAAAATGCTTTGGCGTTGTTTATTTTAATTCTCCATGGTAAGTCTAAATAAAATGCCAAAGGAGACATTTTGCCCTGTAAAAGGTGGAAAATGGGAAGTTTCATTTGCTGAAATGTAACAGGGCTGTAGCATTGTACCTGTGCAGTGTTGCTGATGTAGGAGGGTATTCTGGCCTGGATAACAGCAGAATCTTTCTTGCAGGCCTAAACAGGAAGATGGAGTGTCAGAAAATTACCAATTTTGGAAACCAGCTTCTTCGTCGGAAAAACGTGGACTGCACTCGAGAAGATAGCCGGCTCTCGCGATGCCTCAACACGTTTGACTTGGTGGCTCTGGGTGTAGGCAGCACTTTGGGTGCAGGTGTCTATGTGCTGGCTGGAGCTGTGGCACGGGAAAACGCAGGACCTGCCATTGTTATCTCCTTCTTGATTGCTGCCTTGGCTTCAGTGCTGGCTGGACTCTGCTACGGAGAATTTGGTGCTCGAGTTCCTAAGACAGGATCAGCTTATCTCTACAGCTATGTGACTGTGGGTGAGCTGTGGGCCTTCATCACAGGGTGGAATCTAATCCTCTCCTATGTTATTGGTAAGTATGGTGGGTGTGCTGTGGGACCCCAGCTTTAGGTCAAGGTAGCAGCCTGGTCTGTAAGGTCACCCCTTGTTCGGATGCCTGTGTTACTGTTACAAAATAGATGCTTCATTCATGCACTCACCGAGGATTTCAGGACTCATCAGTGGGATGCGTTTTTTGTGGCTCCTGCCAGCTGGTGAGTTGAGTCGTGCTGCTGGCTGAGGGCTTGTCCTAATGCAGGCTTATTGCTGCTGGGAATTCCTCTGAATCTCAACCTCATCCCTCTGGCATACCCTGGTTGCTGCACACTTGCTAGGGGGCCCTCTCTGCTGAGAAAGGAGCTGCTCACAGAAAGATGCTTTTATACAGAGCATCTGTACTCACAGCTGATCAGGATTAATTCTGGTCCCTTTGGGATCTGTTTAAAGTATCTGGAGATAAGATTTTTGTCTTGTGAACTGCTGCAGAATTAATCTTAAGATGATCTGCAGATTCTGGAAAAAACCTGCAGTATCTGGAAAATACAAACCAAGTCCCTTCTATACCCTTGACTCCGTCTAGGAGAGGCCCTGGATCAAGCTCAGAGCATGCACTGTGCAACTCAGCTGATGCATTTAAAACTAAGCCATGCTTTGCTAATTAAGGATTCATGTCTTTTCAAGCACATTCTGGGCAGAAGGCTGCAACAGACTCGCTAGTTGAGACTGAAAGCTTTCTAGTTAAACTGAAAACCGACTGCATACTACATTACTAAAGGGAATTGGTTTTTTTAAAGTGCATTTTATGGGATTTGTAAGCATTACCTTGGAATTTAGTTTCCGTAGTGCTTGGAGGATAAGATCATATCAAGAACAGAATAGTGGCATAGCTAAGCTGCTTGTCTGAGATCATGCTTGCTTTCGTCTGTGTGTTACCTGAAATATTTTTCTCCTCTTCTCCTCCTTTAAAAAAAGAAAAAGATGAAAAGCCAGAATCAATTAAACTCATCTTCTCACCTCCTTCAGAAATCAGAGTCCTGTAGCTATTTTGTGAATTACATTCACTGCAAGGAGTAGAAAAAAAAAATTTTTAAAAAGTAAGCATATAATTTCCTCCAGACTTCTAAAACGGACTGTGCTTAGGCTACATGTAGAAAACTTGAACAGACTTCTTGGTAATTTTTCTTCTGTTCCAGAAAGGTAATGACTCCTTCATGCCCTTCATCTAGTTGGTTTTGGGGCCCTTCCTACCATGATACTGGATGACCAAAATGAGTGACATGGTTGCTGTCCCAAAACCTGATTCTGCAAATGTACAGTGAAAAGATTTGCCTACTGAATGTTCTATTCTGAGGATCCGGGCTCAGAATGGTATTTCTGAGATTTGTTTTTTTCCTTCTCATAGTGGATTTTGAACAACTGCCTCAGTTCTTATTTCAGAGTTGACTGCTCACTGTATTGTCACAAGGCAGAAAATTCAGTAAAAAATAAGTAGATACTATCTGTGGATGTGTTCAAATACAACTTCTGTTTATTTCAGTCATGTGTCAAGAATGTGTATTTGCAAAATGTCTTTCTCATAATTTGTGAGAAAGAATGGCTAAGGTGGAAAAACACTGGGGGAGGATATGAGGTATAGGAGGTATCTTTATCTTACCTAGCTTTTCTCTCAGTGCTAACTGCCCCTCTTGTGAGCAAGGACAACTCCCAGCAGCTTCTGGGGTGTGGATGAGAAAGACATGTTGGCTGCCACTGTAAGGCCCCAATCAACTCACTCAGTGAGACTTTTGAAAGTGTTTATAATGGTTCCTGTCTGGGTTGGACACATGGGAGAAATACCAACCAGATATTCTCAAGTGGTCAAAACAGCACAAAAGTTTACTGGCAAATTTTAGAAAAATCAGGAAATTTTCACTAAAGACTTAGTACAACATCTGATCGACATAAAACACTTCTCACAGCATTAATTTAGCCCATCCAACTTAGCAAACTTTAAACCCGTTCTGTGTTAATTTGCTGCAAGTATTCCAAGAAGAGGGAATTAGAAGAAAGAGTGAAAGATGGGAAAGATACAGAAAACCACACTTGGCTACCAACTCCTGGGTTCCAGCAGTGTTCAGATAGAAACTCCAAGAGGAAGGTAGGGTTATGATATGCTGCTGTCATGCTCAGCCTTAAAAACCCCTGGGCCTTCGTGAGCCGTCCCCCCAGGTGGGACTTGTGGTCATTTGGCCACTCAGGAGATGGGTTAGGTGGAGTGGAACCCTGCCTCTGGTGTGCCAGTGCAGGGCTGGAATATAGGCTGGGGAGTGTGGGAGCAGGGCACTGCCTCACCAGGGCAAAGCTTGACCTGCTCATTTACACTCACAGGCATCCCTAAATGTCTTGAGACACCAGTCCTTTCAGTCCCTGACCAGGGGCAGGCTGTGCTTCAGAGCCAGGGCTTGAGAGGGGCAGAAAGCCAATTTTTTTCTTAATCTTGGTGAGAAAATGCCAAGCAGTGCATTGAAAATTAGCTTTCATTTCTAAGGGGCTTGGCCAGCTCAGAGTTTTCATGTTGAGGTTCTCAGACGTCTACTCAGGAAGTAGTATGAGGGTGGAAAAAGAAATCCTGATGTCCCAGGATGGGTGGCCAGTAGCTTTTAATTAATTGAACTGACTTGACTTGGGGGAAGGCTTGTGTGGAGTCATGGAGGTGGGTGATGAGAAAAAAATTGGTCAGTTATGGTCTAGAGAGAAGGAGGAAGGTGTCCAGATTCGGGATCTGATGTGAACTGTCTTCTGGGATGATGTGGGTTTGGGGAACTGTGCCAGATTGTGGGATGCATTTCAGGAATTGGAAACCGGTGGGAGCTGGTAGTACGATGAGTAACAGCATCTCTGGTAAGTAGCTGCTGCTGGGGTTTCCTGGCCCTTGGTGACCTCCTTTCCTGTGCCTGTTCCGGCAGTAAGCCCAGCACCTGAGCTCTTTAGTTCTCCTGGGAGCTGTGTGTTGTTGGCAGGAGCCAAATCCACTCTGCTGAGGCTATGCTGACCCAGAACTAGTAAATCCTCCTGGCTACAAGCTGAGTGTCTTTGCACTGTGCTCTCTAATAACAGCAAGATATTATCCAGGTGTCTGCTTTATTGAAAGAATGTCAGATTCCCCCTGCTCCCTCAAGCCTGTTGTTACAGAGAATTCTGGATAAATGGCTGATAGTTATGTGGAACTGGCATCCAAGCAGCTGGCATCTAATATAACACATGAGGTGGGTGTTCCTGTCCTAGAACATGAAGTATTAGAACTAGGACAAAAAAATAGCACTAAAATTGTCTTTTTCCTCAAATCATGCCAAAGCTAAGCTGAAAAATTGTAATGTAATATACAATAACTTTTGCAATTTATCAAGATTAAATTGATGGCAGTGATGTCCAAACTCTTTAGAGGTGTTCACACTGTGCACTTTTCTGTCTCAGTGAACAGAAGAGTCTCCCAACAGGTCTGTTCTGCAGCTTAATTTTTATGCTGTTGCAAAGCTGGATTGGGCAGGTGAGTGCTCCCAGCTGTGCTGCAGGTGCTGCCCACCGCTGCTGCAGAGGATGTGGCTGTAGGTGAGCACTGACATTGTTTGACAGGATTGCAGGAGCTGGAACCTGAACACAGGTGAGTGTGGCAGGACAGACTGTTCTGGGTGGAAGGGGGCCCCTGATGGCGTCCTCTGAAGAACTGCAAGCCAAAACCAAGCCAAGCTCTTTTTTAACTAGGTAATTATGTACAGTAATAATTATAACATGCAATTAAGTGCTGTTATATATAGTGTATGTACTGTATAAGGCATTGGGAGTACAACAGTAACCACTTTAACACAGGAGAGAGAGGAGTTGGCTTTTACCCAAACTTATGTATTATACAAAATGCTGTCACTGTTTGGTGGTAGCTCTTCACTGTTACTGTTCCAGTTCTCTAAAATGACTTTTATGGCCCAGATGCTGTCCCAAACTTGCTTGTCCTGAGACTCCAAGCTCAGTCCTCACCCCAGCAAGCTGCACGAAGTTGGATGCATTTAAATCACAACAAACAGCAGCCCCAGAGGGTGAAGCCTGAGGACTTGCTGCAGGCAGGAGCAGTGCCACTTGTGGTCATCACCAGCATTCTGCAACAGGCTGACTTATGCTCAGATAACATGTGAATTTCTATCTGAGTCTTTTTCCTGCTTGAGTGCTCTAGCACTGGAGGTCAGAGCAGACCTGAGTGTTGCCAGAGTGCAGAGCTGGGCAAGTAGTGTGGCCCAGGCTCTGGTGCTCCAGCATAATACTGCTGGAGGGCAGCTGGATTCTGTAAGGTCTCTCTAGCTGCAGCCACGTAACTGGGGCTGCCAGGGACTTCTGCCAGCTTTGCATTTGGACCTCTCTGGTAACAGAAATTACCAGAAATTTGGGGGAAGGTCAGGCTGTTGGGGTGTAAGGATAAAGTCAGTCAGGACAGTATGTCAGGCAAAGTTGAGGTTTACAAAGAAGCCAGGCTAAAGGGATTTTTCTCACCGTATCA
Source organism: Chaetops frenatus (assembly GCA_013400775.1). Lineage (NCBI taxonomy): Eukaryota > Metazoa > Chordata > Aves > Passeriformes > Picathartidae > Chaetops > Chaetops frenatus. The sequence continues at coordinate 141,340 of VZTR01000490.1, read as the reverse complement.
GCTCAGCATGAGTCTGAGGCCCACCACCTGTATGTGTTACCATCAGAGCAGATGCCAAGCATGAACACAGGCTGCGGGCTGGGTATGGAGAGGAAAGGCTACTCCCAGCACTGGGGAGCACATGCAAGGTTGCTTTGAGGCCCTCCATATTGAAAAACCTTACAAGGTCTGTAAGGTTCCCTGGTTTGGAACATGTGCCAGCCACAAAGGGCGATCTTTGTCCTTTCTATCCTCTATCAGGAACCTCGAGTGTGGCCAGAGCCTGGAGTGCGACGTTTGATGAAATCATAGGGCAGCACATTGAAAAATTTTGTAAAAAATACATGACGATGGATGCTCCCGGAGTGCTAGCAAAATACCCAGACATCTTTGCTGTGGTGATAATCATCATCCTAACAGGTGAGGTATGGGAGGGGTTTATGGGTCTTGCACCTCCTTCTTGTGTAATCTCATTGTTTGCTTTCTGAATGAGCATGAAGTCCTGATTTATTTTGGACAACATATTAAAGACACTTTCTTTGCTACAGGTGTTGGATTGACCCATATAGCTGCTGTGGAGTTAGCACAGGGCATAGCCTGTTTACAAGGTTTTTAATTAGAGGGGAGCATTCTCGATATTCTTTGAGGCACTTTTAAAACTTTCAATCAAATTTTATATAAGGAAGAAAAGAAAAGATGACTTGTTATCCTCAATCAGGTATGGAAGTTTAATCCTTCCCTCCACAAATCCTATTACACAAGAATTTCATGCAGTGGTCTATCAACCTTATTCCCCCTGTGATAATCTGCCAATATTTGATGCCTTGAGCCAGGAAAGTCAGGGGGAAAAAAAGAAAGACGACTTGGTTAGAGTCTCATGTACTACTGTTTTGGTTTTTTTTTTTAAATATATATGGGCTTCAATTTGCAGACGTGAATAGAAGACTCCAGAAAAATAGATGTGTCATAGGCAGTCAGCAGCTCTTTTTCCTTTTTTTTTTTTTTTTAATGTGCCAAGGCTTTCATCATAAATTGGAAAAGTTTTGACGACTTGCAAGATCAAAATTCTTCTGAATGTTTACCTCTACTCCAGCTGGATCTTGCAAAGCATTACCAAGTTTAGGCAAATTTAAAAAATTATTCTTCTGTACTCTGTGGTTTCCAGTGCACAGAAGCTGAAGTGTCATACTACCAAGGTTATCCTGACATTTTCCACTTTGATTGGAATGGCCTTTTCACAGTGTGATCTGTGTTCATGGAGACAGGCCTGAAGCAAGGGATGCTTTGGCATTTGGGTTTGCATTTGGATCTAGGGTTACATCAAGGACTGCTGAAGCCTCTGTTTTCAGGATTACGTCTGAATGGAAGAGAAGATACTCCTCTTTGTTTATTTGTATGTAATATGAATTTCTGTCATTTCAAATCAGAATCTGGTCTTTCACCTCAGATACAATTTACAAAATTTAGATCTCCTTACTTTAGCACTGCAGAGGTGTAAAATTATAAATGTTACTTTATAATAAGGTGGCTTTATGCTCCTGCATGAAGCAAATCCCATGGATTTCAATAAAAAAGGCAAACCATTCTTTTCTGAAAAAAAGCTGCTAAATGAGCAGCTTTAGTCCCAAATAGAATCACCCCAAGTTTATTTCTGCTTGCACTGTCTTGAGCTTCAGATTTCTGAAAGGCACCTTACAAGTTTTTGTGGGCTGATATGCAGTCTTATCAAACAGTCCTCTGATACAGCTGTCTCAGCTTGTTTCCTATTTTAAAAGAAGGAAAGGTGAGTATACAGGATGCTCCTCCCTCATTGAAGTCCCTTGGAGTAGCAGTAAAAAATGTTGTGTTGTGATTTTCTTCTCCCTCAGGCCTGTGGGAAGATTTTTTTTACTTCTCCTTCAGCCTTAGATTTGGGTTAAAGGTTTCAGCTCTTAAAAATCAGACACCTGAAGAGGAAGTTGAGAGCTTGTCGACCTGAGAAGCCAAGCTGTGCCTTAGTTAGATTCTGTTTGCCAAGGCCTGTAGCCATGCTCTTCTTCAGATAGATGATCTTATGACCAAGCTGAAATCCTGCTCTCACTGAACTAACTCACTGGCAAAGCTCTTGCTGATTTAAGTGGGAGCAGGATTCCCAAGATGCCACCTTCTTCTTAGTTTTCAGCATTAAAAGTAGCTATTACAAGTAGAATGCTCATGGATTTGGTCCCTGCTCATATTTCCCTGTTTCTAAGGAAAGTTGAATGTTGTTCATAACTTCTGCATTTGGCCAAGACCTCTATGACCATGTTCCTTCATTGAAAACCACCTGTTGTGCTTTCTCTGGGTCTCTGTATGGACTCTGAGGCTGTGGGAGTAGTTTAGGTGTGTTAGCAAAGCACTTTACCAGGGACATGGTCCACATGGGCATGCTGGGTGGGAAGGTGTCACATTCTGCAGCAATAATGTCTGAGCTGGAGTCCTCATCCTATGTCTGGGTGAGTTAATCCTGAGCTACTTGGCTTTTTGAAGAAAAAACAATTTGGGCAGAGCACAGCATGAACACAGTTGAGCTACATCTGTGAGTCCCCAGCACCTGCTGGTGGTGATGAAATTCCTGACCTATGCCATTTTTTTCCCCAGGGCTTTTAGCTTTTGGTGTGAAAGAATCTGCCCTGGTGAACAAAGTGTTCACCTGCATCAATGTCCTTGTCCTTGGATTTGTCATGATCTCTGGCTTCGTGAAAGGATCTGTTAAAAACTGGAATCTGACTGAGCAGGACGTTTACAACACCAGCCATAGTATTTCCAAAGACAAGTAGGTTGGATGTTTTCTTTTCATCTCAGAAGCTGCTGCATTTTCAGCAGCAAGTTTAAGTGGGGGGGTTGTGGACTGAGTTAGAAAGCCAGTGAATGGGATGGCTACCTCCTTTGCCAGATACCTTGGAGGCAAAGCTGTCTTTGGTGCATGTTTGCTGAAAGCAGGCTCTGATGGACTGAAAGTGCTAGAAGTAGGCTGTGTCATTGTGGGCTCTGTTGCAGGACTGACCATTTCTAGCCTTATGACCAATATAGCATCCAAAGTTGAGAGAAAAGAGCTCCTTAGACAGTGTCCTACTCAAGGCTACACCAGGCTGACTCTGGTGCCTGTATGAAGCCATGTCCAATTATAGCTGTGTACTTTCTTTGAATGCTTGGGCAATATCCTTGGGGTGTTGTTATACCTTTTAGAGACCTTGTCCCAAATGCCTCCATAAAATGAAGGCAAGTTGCAGATTATTTTAATACATTGCTGCAAGCATATCGTAAATCTGTATTTAATGACATTTTGCTGCTTAGCCAAAGTTCTGTCATCTTACGCAAGATCAAAATTAAGGAGCTTACAAGGCTTACCAGTAAGACAAAACTATTCATTTTTGCTTGAGACTGTACAACATGGAATAAGGGCCTTTAAATATCTCCACATACATAAGCTCAGTCCTGGCTTCCTACCTACACTCTTTATTATGGCCTGCAAGGAAGCACAGTTGGGCAAAATCTGGCGAGATTCATACATGTTGTGTGGGTCAAATTTATCATATGTAAAAGCCACTTCTTGAGCCTCTTCTCAAAATTCAACTTGCTGCAAACAAATTGCTTCTATAGGACAGGTCCACTTTCCTTCCCTGCTGCTATTCCCATGCAAGGAGCAATTAGTGCAAGAGTTTCAAAGTATAGGTGCAGGTCTTTGACCTGTAGGACTTACTATTTTTGTAAAATCTGTCTGGGGTTTATTTTATCATTATTTCCAGAGTAATCTACATTTGGGTTGTGCTATTTCTGTAGGCCAGTTTTCATCCAAGTCTCAGCAGAGCTTCTGTGAGAGAGTTCAGATGCTTATACGTGAGAAGACTTGCAGATTTGGAATTTACTTTAGTGTAATTGCTTTAATTCATCTTTACAAAGGCTTTTCACTGAAAACGTGACCTAAATCACTTGAACTGAAGGGTATGCTTGTTATATGTCACTCAACACAAGACACATGGATCTGGGGTCACAATCCAGAGTGCACTGGGATCAGCCTGTGTTTTTCTGTTGATTTAAATGAACTTTGGATGAGGCTCAGCAAAGCATTTGGTATGTCCAGGATCCAGGCTCCACTTCTCTCTCACGGTTACAGGCATGGTTTAAGTATGAGCTTGGCACAAGTAATTTGGAAGATGGAGTGGATTTTAAACAGTTGTGGCACTCTGCATTCCTCTCTTATGTCTACTTACATACTCTCTATCTGAGTCCATCTGAAGTAAAAACTGGATGGTTCATATGTTTCTCAATCTTCAGCTTTTCCAAAAGCTTCTGTTTAAATGAATATGTGTATCTACACACATGCAGTAATGTTAGGAGAGGATTTTTAATACTCATTCTGCTTTCTCCTTGTTTTAGCCAAGGAGACAAAAGGAATGGTAGGAACAAACCATGAACCATTTTTATTCCATGCATTCCCCAGGCTGTTGCATGCCAGTCCAAAGCTCAGCAGTGGGTAGGGCTTAGCATTTTGCCTGGTATTTGTGTCCTAGCATATGAAAGGGAGAGCCTGCTTCTTCAAACTTTGGCTTTGGATTTTGTTATGAGCTATGTGAATAGCTTTGTGCTCTCAGCTAGGCAGGATCACTTCTAACCCAGTGCCATGCCTTTCAGTCAAACACAGGAAGAAAAGCTCTATGGTGTTGGAGGGTTTATGCCCTATGGATGGAAAGGAGTCCTCTCAGGGGCAGCCACGTGTTTTTATGCTTTTGTGGGATTTGACTGTATTGCTACAACAGGTAAGAGGGAAAATGTCTTCATTCTGGTTATGAAACTGGCTGCTGGTAGATTGACTTTCAGTAATGTGCAGAGCACAGGTAATAGGGAATTCAGGACACCGCATTTGTTGTCCCTCTGAACCTCAGCTCAAAATAGGCTTTTGGCTCAGCTGCTCCTGATAGTGAAAGTGCTGAATTTATTCAAGTCCCTGAGTGCCTGAGTGCTGACTTCTAACTGCTGTGGCACACAGATAAATGGTATAACCCGCAAGTTTCCTCCCTTCTTTGCCTGTGGATGGTCAGTTATGACACTAATGATGGTCAGACTCCACAGAAAACAAATCCATGTTTACCACCCAGGCAAACAGAGAAGGCCCAGGGTCACATGCCTGGTATGAGTTTGAGCCTCTAACTCCAGATGATACTTTAATTAACAGATTATTCTGGAACAGAGTTCTTCAGTGCCTTCAGCTGAAGAAGCTCTGATAGCTTGGAATATTTTAAAGATCCGGAGAAAGAGGAAGCTTCTGGGAAGTAAACTGCACCCTAAAGCTGTGCCTCAGAATCAGGAGGAATTTTTACATGTAAAGGTTAAGAGGTCTTATTTTGAGAGAGAAACCATCAGCATAGTCATATTTCTTGTGGCCAAGATGAATCTTATTTCCTTGAATATAGGATTATCCTTAATTTCACATTTGGCAAGAATGGTTGAAGCAGGGGGAAAAGGAAATCATCACAGACAGATAAAGCATTACTGCATCTTATTCCATGCAAGGAGTTGGAGAAGTGTTGGCTCCATTGCTCCAGCCAGCCCTGGAGTCTGTCCTTGTAGGAGAAACATTCATCTGCTTTTGACTTGTAGGTGTATGGATCTGTGTTTATCAGTTTATCCTGCTGAAATGCTGTACCTCAGGAGCTCTTGCTTTCAGAGCAGTTTTGTAGGACTAGGAAGGTGCAAATCCATTTTGTAATTGATCAGTGCCTGAATTTTGATGAATTTTTGGTTTTTACACGCAATTTTTCTTACTTGGTTGTTGAAAATTTTCCATAAAAACTAGAGAGGATCTTTCCTTAAGAGGTATTTTCAAAGATCCATATGACTTTCAGGCACTCTGCCTTTCTCTGGAAATGGGCACCTGTGGTGCCATGATCATGGTGTATTAGTTCTGGTGGAGATCCTACTAAAATGGACATGTAAGGATTTTCCCTATAACTGCATGGTAATTTCTTCTTCCATCATCTGTGATCATTGAACTCTGCTTGGGTCTGCACCATCAGTAGGATAGAAGGATGATCTATTTTGGGGAAAGGACTAATTTAATCCAGATTGTTTCTGTGCCTGAGTTTACAAGGCTTCCATGAATGTGTGTCAGAAGAAGTGACAGGAGCAACAGAAATAGGAGCAAACAGGCTATGATATTCCAAGAGGATGGAGCAGGCCATCAGCAGCATTGTGGTCAAAGACCACTTCTGTGCCCACAAAACCTTTGAAAGCCCCAGCCAGCACACCTGCCCTAGGTTGGGATAAAGTTCTTCCGTGTCATTTGGCTGATATTTAAATTCCTTTCTTCTAGGTGAGGAGGTAAAAAACCCTCAGAAGGCCATTCCTATTGGCATTGTGGCATCCCTTCTCATCTGCTTTGTGGCTTATTTTGGTGTGTCGGCTGCCCTGACGCTCATGATGCCTTACTACCAGTTGGATACCAATAGCCCTTTACCCAATGCCTTTAAATATGTGCGTTGGGATGGAGCCAATTATGCAGTGGCTGTCGGTTCCTTGTGTGCACTTTCTACAAGGTAAGACACTGCTCTTCATTTTTGCATCTCTCAAGGCAAACATGTACCTCCACCTCCTTTAAGAAATGGAGCAGAGACCAGGGATGAAATTTAGAGCTACTGGCTTCAAATGGACCAGGATTTCACCCTGTGGTAGGTACCAGAGAAGCAGGTGACCAGCATCACTTCAGAAACTCTCATCTTGGCAGAAGACCCAGCAGGTGCATCTCAGGAATACAAATCTGGATTGAGTGACTAAGTCATGGAGGCAGCTATGCAATGCAAGCACAGTTTGGGTGCAAGACATCCTGGCCTGCTGGGTGCAGAGCATACTTGTGTCAGGTACTGCAGGGTGCATCTTCAGGAGTGTGTGGGGCTTACCATATCCAGGGCCATCTGTCTGCAGGTTACCTGCAGGAAAGCCATCTGTATGGGAGGCAGGGCAGGCTGGAGGCAGAACATGTCACCTCCTGAGCTCAGGAGGCCTATTTCAGATCAACTTAGATGTACTCAATTAGGTGAGCAACTTGCAGAGGCTCATAGAAGTTACAGCCCTTTTACTGCCTGAAAGTCAGGCTAGTTTTATGCCCCATGGCTAAGTTTAGCTACCCAAAATTGTAGAGCTGCACCTCAGTTACCAGCTATCAGTAACATGGGTGTTCAGAGGGAGCCCTTGAAAGAGAAGCTGAAGTGAACACAAGTCACCTGTTCTATAGTTACACTGCCATAAACCTGCTCTCACTTGTGTGCCTGTGCTCAGCAGGAGGTGATATAAGTAGATTATTTCTCCTTCCTGTGTCCGTAGTCTCCTTGGCTCCATGTTTCCGATGCCTCGAATAATTTATGCTATGGCAGAAGATGGACTTCTCTTTAAATTTTTGGCTAAAGTCAACGAGAAGAGAAAAACTCCCTTAGTTGCAACAGTGACATCAGGAGCTACTGCAGGTAGGATCCAGAGACTTGCACGAGTCTCTGAAAAAGAGACAAGCTCATCTTCAGGGCAGTAAGTCCACCTGACTCTAGCCCACTTTCTAACTGAATGTATTGCAGATACAACATCCCAGAGGGTGTCCTGGATTTCCAGGGCATGCCCTGGAGAGTCTGGGTGAGCATGAGTAGGTTGCTGTATGCCTGTCCCTCTTTCTCAGAGCTCGTTGCTACCACCCTGTCTCATGCCAGTAGCTGCCTTTATCTGCTCAGCCAGCTGTAAAAGTAACTAGTTCCCTGCAAGGCGGCAGCCAGGGGTGCCCCAGCATCCTTGTGGCTCTTGGCCTGGCTTGGCTGAAGACACTGCACTGCCTGGGGGCAGCAGCTCTGCAGAAGATACCAAAGTAGCCAGAGACAGGCAGATGGCCCCTGTGGCACTGGCATTTGTTAATTAGTTAGTCATAGCTGGCAGCCATCCTGTTCTCCCCTTCCTTCTCCTGGCCCTCCAGAAATATGGGAATTAAACCTCCCAAGCAAGGATGAGCATCTTACCCTGTTCTTGCAGCCACCCCCTTCCTCATGATGCCTGGCAAAGAGGAGAGCCTTGCTGCTTCCTCTTTACCTTCTGCTGCAAATGCAGGATGATCTTGAGTACAAGAACGGGCCACCTTTGGTGGTGTTGCTTCCAGAATGCTACCCTGGGCTCTGAGCTCCTGTGAAATGGCCTAGCTCCTGCTGTCACAGAACCTCCTCACAGCTTTCTTCTCCTGCACCTTCCTCCTCAGGTATTCTTGGGTCCAGACCATGGTGGGGTAGGGAAAAGAGCAGTATAAAATTTAAAAAAAAGATTTGCAGTCTCATCCAAGTGGTCCATAGTGCCTATGACCAAAACTCACGTGAAGCTGCAGGGACAGCACTTTTCAGCTGAGTTTGAAGGTTGGGCTGGTTGTTGGGCTCCAGGCTGTGCATTAAGGATAGGCTGGGCCAGGTTCAGCTCTGAGGTCCCTATACTCTCATATGACTGTTGGCGTCACCTCATGTCTGACTGTGTCTTTTATCCACTTAATTGCCTTCTGAAAGCCCTATACAAAGTCCTGTACAACCAGGGTTGCCTGGTGAGGGTGTGTAAGCAGGCTAATGCCTAAGGGATGGCATGGAAACCCCCATGATGATGCCTGCTACTTCAAGATATGAGGTGCTGCCCATCCTCTGTTCCCTCTAGCTACTTCTAGGAGATAATTGTGACTTTAGCAGTGCTGCAGCTCCACTGGGGGACTAACAATGAATCTGTAACTTAAACCCCTGCTTATTGTTGGTAGTTGGGTGAACATAGCCATGTGAGACAAACAGGCTGGAATTTACTGTAGTAAGTGTTTCCTGTTGTTTCAGCTAGTGAGGCTGGGACAGCCTGTGGAGTCTTAGGGTATCCATGCACCAGGGCCTGCCTCTCCTTGTCATAGGACATCTTGAGCTCCGCTGCCAAGTCCTGAGCAAGAGTCACATGTGTGGTGCATCGTTGTTAACGCTCCTGAGTGTGCATGTTCTGCCATGTTGCTGATTTTTCTTCTCTCTCACCTTCCTCTCCTCCTACAGCTGTTATGGCCTTTCTCTTTGACTTGAAAGATCTTGTTGACCTCATGTCCATCGGGACCCTCCTGGCCTATTCCTTGGTAGCAGCCTGTGTGTTGGTACTGAGGTAAGAATGTAGAAGCTTTGTCTCTTCTGTCACACAAGAGAGAATTCCACAGAGCAGTCAGATGCCCTCATGGTTTCTATGGGCACATCTCCAGCTACAGGCACGTGAAGAGCTTGTTTCTTTAAGCTCAAGGGGAATTGTGGTAGTTGGATCTACAGGCACGTTCTCTGAACTTGGTTAACCCTTGTTCTGCGCCAGTCCTGCTGTGCTCAACTCTGAATGCCCCAGGAGATGCACCAAAGGCTAGGGAGGAGAGGTGTGTGATCCTGGATGCATACCTTGTCACCACTCTTGTCCTCTGTGGGGATACAATTTCAGGTTGTCCTCCTTTTGAAAGGGGATTCGAGATGAAGTCTAGCAGCAGGAAAAGGACTGAGCATGTGTTTGTAGGATCAGTGCCTTAAGCATGTGTCTTTCAGAAGTGCTGAATTCCCACAGCTTCCCAAACCTAAGCTAAAAATCTAGGGTCTTCAGTGCTTGGAACCTTACAGACAATAGAACTCAACTCATGAAAACAATGTCTGAAGATCATGTGACTGAAAAATACCTTTGTGTGTTGAATGACTTATTCAGAATCAGATGGAGGCTTTCACAGCAATTGCACTGAACTAAGAACAGTCTTGCAGTAGGTGAAGGGCCAGTGCTGTTCTGTAGTACCATAGCTTTGTGTTTGTGCTCTCCACCCTCCCCTTGAAAATTCTTGCCGATTTACCTTGTCTGCCTTAAACTTCCTGATTTCCCACCCTGCTCTTTTCCTCAGAGCTAGAAATGGCTTTTTAATTTGTTTTTGCAAGTTGCTGTACCTATTGCATGACATTTCCCCCATTATGGGTTGGCAGAGCTGTCAGCCTGTCTTGTAGTGGCCTGGGCAGCTGATTTGTCTGCCCCTTGACTGCTTAATGATGTAGCAGCTGAATTGTTTCCAAAGCTGAAAGATCCTGCCACTAGTTTCTTGCTGTGGCTGGACCCAAGGATTTCACTGCATTTCACAATTCTAAGTGTTTAACAAACGCCTCATTGTGAACACATCCCCACAGGTACAGTTTTAAGGTGACTTTCAAAGTGGCCCAGTTCTTTAGTCAGACTTGTGGCTGAGTCACTGACAAAACCTGTAACAGAGAGCTGAGGCTGGAAGAGTGTTTTTTATTTATGAATCCACATGGTTGTGTGTCACAGCCCTGCTGAATGTGCTGTCCACACATGCAACAGCCGTTCTTGCTTCAGCTCTTCCTTCCCTCTGTGGTAGCAGACAAGCTGGCAGATGAGCCTGGGATGGAGGAGTACAGGGCACCAGGAATGTCACTGCAGGGTGTTATAGCTGCAGAGCTGTTAGCTCAGCCAGCTCCATGCCAAAATGCAAGAACTGAACTGCCACAGTTGACACAATGGCCTGGTTATGACCATTTGCCTGTCCCTCTGCTGTTTCCTTCTGTCACCCAGTCACGTTTTGGTGATATGGATGACAGGGTTCATGAAAGGGAACACTGTCCACTTTAAAACACTTACGTTACAACCAAGCTGTAGGTGATAGGAGCTGGCCATATTTGCTTATGTCATGATGATGTCATTCCTTGAATTTCCCTTTGAAGCAGAAGAGTATAGACATGACTTGGGCCTGTTCTGGTGCTGTAGAGGTCTGGCGTGCAGCCATGACTATCTGTGTGGCTTTTAAATGAGTGGTACCCACTCTTAAAAGCCAAACTAACAGGCTCTTTGTGTCATTTCCTCTTCCTAGATACCAGCCTGAGCAACCTAATTTGGCATACCAGATGGCTAGGTCGACAGAGGAGACAGATAACAACGAGTCCGTGAGCACCAGTGAGTCACAGGCTGGGTTTCTGCCAGAGGAAGAGAAGTTTTCCCTCAAAGCCATACTGTGTTCCACAGATACGGATCCTTCCAAATTCTCTGGTTCAGTGGTGAACATCTCAACCTTCATCATTGGTAAGCACTGAGCAGTGTGTCTCTGGGGCAGTGAGTCAGCTGGTAGGGCTTTGTACTCATCATGGTGGGAAAACTCACCTCCTTGATGTGATTTTGATGAGCTCTTGTAATGGCCAAAATAACTGAAAATCTACAGATCAAATTTCTGACTTAAAAAGAAATCCTCAGATGGGGTGTGTGGAGGTGTATAGTGGGAAAGACATATCTGTTATGGTTAGGGTTTTTGTGAGTTGCTATTTTGTTTGTGAGCTTTCAGATTCTGCTTTGCCTGCTTATGATTTGTTCTTGGGTTTTCCCTGTATCTAAAAAAAATATAAATCAGTAACCTTTGGTGTCTGTTCACAGGTTTCCTTATTGTGGGTATCTGTATCCTGACTTCCCTTGAGCCAAACATTCTGATAAACATTGTACAGATTATTGCCGCCATCCTTGTTGTCACTATCATCTTCATTATACGGAAACAGCCTGAAAGCAAAACCAAACTCTCCTTTAAGGTGAATGTCCTGGGACATATAGCTAGAAAAGAGGTGTCTGGGAGGTGGTTTGAGGAGGAAGTGCATGTGTTGGCCTGTATCAGAAGTGGGGCACTGGCCAAATGGACATGGATAGAATATAGGCATGATGTGAACTTTGCTATCCAGAAACTGGAAGGGCAAAATCTGCTGTAGAGGTGTGGCTGGAAGGGAAGGGCAGGACCCTGCTTTTGAAAGCAGATGGTTTTAGGATAGGGAAGAGACAGAGACTGGAGGAAAGGGGATGGTTGTGAAGGGCCACATTAGATCATGGGTACAGAAGGAGAAAGAACCCAAGAAGTAAACTTGCGAGTGAAGATCCAAGGGGTACTTGTTAAAAGGCTCTAAGAAAGTGCACTTTCATGTCCTCCTTAGTCCCCATGGAGGCTAAGGGATGACCATTCTCTCTTAAACAGCCTTACGTATGAGGAAGTCTGTTGTTTTCCTGCCCTCTCCAAGCACGCTACCCTTTCTATATTAAACAAACATCGGGATGGGTTTTTTCTCCCAGTGTAATCCTGCAAGTCATGCTTATCATATTGATTTCAGGTAGTTCCCCAATTTATTAAATTAATTTTGGATTATAATTCCATCCTCTCAACTGCTTTCATTTAGATTGCTCTGCAATTAAAGTTTTTCAGTAAATTCACAGATTTTAATAACTTAATACAATTAGAGTTTTCCAAGGTGGTGTTTGCAGCTCATTTTGGGTTTATGGTCCCAAAGAAAGGAAACAGAAATGTCCACGAGCAGAAAACTTAGGAACTCTCATTTAGATCTTACTTTCTGAACTTGCTTCTGAGGAGGTCTGCTCACCTTTCACTCAGGTTATTTTACCTCCTTTTTTTCCCCTCAGCTACTACTACCCTGTCCAAGAAAAAAGAAAATTATACTTGTCACAGCTAAATCTGTAATCATAAGATCATAGAATCATTTAGGTTGGAAAAGACATTTAAGATCATCAAGTCCAACCATTAGCCCAGAACTGCCAAGTCTACCACTAAGCCATGTCCCTCAGTGCCACATCTACATGTCTTTTAAACACTTCCAGGGATGATGACTACACTACTTCCCTGGGTAGCCTGTTCCAATGCTTGACAACTTTGTTTCTTATCTCCTTGCTGTTCTTTGGGCATTTACAACCTGACTGTGATTTTTCTCCAAAATCACCCTGGAAATTCAAGGCTGACCTATTTGTTTCCCAGTTGTTTGTTTTTGGTTTTGTTTTTTTTTTTTTTAATAGGCAATTTTTCTCACTTCTCCAGTCTTCAGAGACTTTACCAGTCTACCAAGAGTTCTCAGAGTTGCTTATTTAATAGTTCAGAGATCACTCCTGCGATCTCTGGGTACATAACTCACCCCCCTAGGGAAATTTTATTTGTCTCTACTGACTTGACAAAGCCAAATTTAGAAAAATATTCTTCTTTTCTAATTTGTGTGCCTAACCCCTTTCTCTAATGATGTGAGCAGCTACTTTTTTTTTTTTTTTTTTTTGCAAAGCTTAAATCAAGAAAGGCCCACATTTCAGCCTGGTTTTTTTTGTAAATCTCCTTTTCCCATCACTCAAGTTCAAACTTTACTCAAGTTCGCTTTCCAGTTAGTTCCACCATATTCAGAAACTTTTCCATTATTATAATTTGCCTTGTTTGATTTTATATTTGCAGTGCTGTTTTTTGTATACTTATTTTTGGATTTTGGCTTTACTGTCTCATTCTTTGATTCTCAGACCTATAAGGCATTCTTGATACAGCTGTAGTCATCTCTTACAGTATTTGCTGGTTTTCTTTGCTTTGGGATAATTTGCTGTCTATTGCTTGATGCCTGCTGAATGAAGTTCCTCAGGTCCCTCCTCTGACATTCCCCTTACCTTCATCTCTTGGTGTTCAATAGGTTCCTGTCATGATACAGTCCTTGGTTTTCACTCCTCTCTCCTCTGCCCCACAAGTACTTAGTATTGCCACTAAAATTTGCCTATTGCCTCTTTCTAGACCACGAAACAAGCTTTTAAAACAGGTGAACAGCATTGTTCACATCCCCCTCCTCTGGTGGACTGATGTCCTTCTTTTGGGTTTAACCTTGCTTTTTCTCAGATCTGGCAGCTGAAGAGTTGGTAACAGCCATCACTTCACGTTTACAAGGGATGTACTGTTTTTTCCTGCCTGTTAATCATGCCAGTGGATGTAATATATCCCTCGTTCTTTCAGGTACCGTTTTTGCCCTTTCTTCCTGTTGGGAGTATTTTTGTGAATGTTTACCTCATGATGCAGCTAGATGCAGGCACATGGATCCGGTTTGCAATCTGGATGCTCCTAGGTAAGTCGGAGTGAAAAATGCTATGTTCATAGTTACTAGATTTTGTTAATCGTAAATTTATTGTAGCATTCCAGGGAGGGATTCTGCATTCTGATGATCCTTGGGCAACCCTGGTGACTTGACTGAAGCTGTTTAAAAGCTTTGTTTCGAATGCAAGGGTCTTGAAGCATTTTTGTGGACAAAACAACAACCTGTGAACCATCTTATGGGTCTTGTTGCCAACAAGAAACCACAGAGCATTTCTTGTTGGCTGGCCTTGAGCTGCTGTCCAGATGGTGGGACTTGTGCTTCTTGAGCTGAAGAAGCTGAGCTGCATCCCAGGATAAAATCATAGAATGATTTTATGCATGTGGATAAGGCTGAATTGTCTGAAATGCTCAAATCAGGATCCCATTTGGGGGTGGGATAGATTGACTTTTAAAGGCTGGTGCCTGTGTTAATGGCTTTTTTCCCTAAGGAAGGTAGTGGCTGTCTGCTAGAAGATAACCATGAGGATGGCTGGACTTACACTGGTGTAACTTGTGAGCAGGGGTCAGGGGCTGTGAGAAGGGGTTTCTGTTTCCTTACAGAGCTAATGGTGCCCTCTTCCTTGGCTTCCACAGGCTTTGTCATCTACTTTACCTATGGGATATGGCATAGCGTGGAAGCCAGCTACGCAGCCTCAGCAGAAGTGGAGAGAAACACAGACACTGGCTCAGACAGCTGTAAATGACTGTGTTTGGCTTACAGGCAACTGAAGAATGGCTGCAGTAAAAGGAACTTTGTGGTGGGAATCCTGAACCAGATGACACTTGTAATCAGTAATGTGGGAATAAGGAAGCAGAATGCAGACCTCTCCAACTCGGTTGCTGCAGCTTGCAGTTTGTTTAGCAGCACAATTAAAAGGGCCCACAAGATGAAAAGACACAACTCTGGCATACTCCCAGCAGCCATGGCAGCTCATCTGGGGCACTTCCCTCATCCCTCTCCTGTTTTGTTTATTTTTTTCCCCAGTGTATAGAAAGAGAACTGCTTCTGTGTGCAAATGCTGCTATGAAACCAGGCCTCACAAATGTTCTTCTTTCAGTAACCCCAGGACTTACCTCCCCACAGACATTCTACTTGATTATACTTGGAGCAGATTTTGCAGTGCTGCTGTCAGGCATAGACCAGGATCCATCCTTCACCCTATGTGAGCTGTACCCTCTGTGTACACACACACACACACACACATAAAAAGGCTCTCACCAAACACTGGGTTTCACCAGGTTAAGAAAGCACCTGCAAGATTTGCATTCTTTAAAGTATCAGGTCTTAAATTTTTTGGTTTATTTAACTGGGTTTTTTAACTACATGGTCACATTCTTTAAAGTATGTCAGTGCTGTGAAATGTTGGAAAGGTTTGTGGTCGCTGATTGTCAGGTAAGTGATCGCTCGCCAGCACACAGGTAATGCCAGCAGGTGTTTCTCCTGACTGTACATTCCACAGAGGAATTGCCAGGTTTAGTCAGGAAACTTTGTGGTTCAAGTACTGCAAAGGCTTGAAAACAATGGATGTCTCCAAAGAGCAGTCCTGCCTCAGAAATCACCAGTGATGTGGCTGTAGTGGTGGGGTGGCCAGCAGAACTAAGCCAGCTCTGACAGCAAGTGGATCCCTGTTTTCCTCCCCTCCACATCAGTTTTGTGTGCTGGTTGCCTGGCATTAGCAAAGGATTTGGCTGTGATACTTTGGTTTGGCATTGGTGGGTGGAGCACATTCCTGCCCTGGAAAGGGAAGCACAGGAGGATCCTCAAAGGCATGAAGTTCTTACATGAGCAGGGCCTGGTGTCTGCCCCGTGCCTAGGGGAGGCTGTGGGGGTGTGCAGGGGCTTCTCACTCCCAGAAGAGCATGCAGCCCAGAAAACACCACTAAGCTCTAGGGTCTGACTTACTGAGGAGAACTTTCCCTTGGGGGTTGGAGATCGTCTCCAGAGCCTGCCTGCAGCGAAGGCAGGAAATTTGGAGTTGAGACCAGGGTCTGTATTTGATTGGCAATGTCTTGGTTTTGGCTGTAAGATGATTTTTTGTTTTAATTCTCTCTCTCTAATAGCTCTCCCTAGCTAAATTAATCCACTACCCTGAAAAGGCTTATTAAAGCACCGTGAAGGTGAGCCATGCCCAAGTAATGCCACCAATTTAAAGTAATGCTTCAGCTTGTACTGAAAAACAAATCATAGAATTGTGGAATGGTTTGGGTTGAAAAGGGACCTTTGAAGATCATCTGATCCAACTTACCTGACATTAGCAGGGACGTCTTTAACTAAATCAACTAGGTTGCCCAACCTGCTCTCAAACATTTCTGGGGTTGGAGCATCCCAGATAGATACTGCAGAAATCCCCTACCCCTATGTGAATGGATGCTTTCCTAAGTGTCCTTTGTACTACTGCCTCTCAACACTGGACAATCTTTAGTTTGTCAGCATGGCTCTTGCTGATGTAGCAACAGGCTCTTGTACCTGTCATTGAGTTGGAGAACTGAACAGACCCCTGCATGACTTGCCCAGGGTCTCGCCAGGCATCTGATGCAACAGAAAGGGGAATCAGACCATCTCCTGGATTACATGGCTGGATTGTGGACCCTTTCTCACATGTTTCCAAGAGACTTTATAACCTTTCTGCCCACTGAAGGGTTTTAATCTTGGCTTTATTGTAGTACACTGGGAGACTTTTCTTGGCAGGGTTGGAATCTGAGGAAGTGAAGGCAATTTGTTCACTGCCTCCCAGGTGCACTTCAGGGTGTATTGTGAGTGCAGCTTCCCCCGCAGAATGAAGCTAGGGGTCTGCTCCAGTTACCAGGTCTTGACCATTTGCCAAGCCTTTGCTCCTTGTGCATATACAAAGTCTTACTCAAGCAGGGAGAGATGAATATAGAAATTAAAAGCCACTAAGTTGAAGTCTATTTTGTTTAAACACAGGCAAGGTCAACACGCTCCACGGCCTCCCAAAAGGCACTGAAGATGTGGTGGGAATGCAACAAGATGAAAATCAAAAGGACTGAAAATCAAAAAGGATCAAAGTTCCCTGTTGTGCTAAAAATATAAGGATATTTTTCTCTACCTGCTTACCGGCTTCTGTTCAATGAAAACATGAAGCTTGTGTCCTTGCCAAAGCTTCATCTGTGCTGAGCAAGCCAGGGGCCTGGTGAAAAATCTTAAAGAAGAATGTTGTCAGGCACATTCCAGAGGTGGGGCAGGACCTGGCCCCGTTTTAATCCTTGAGGCAAAGCCTGAGCAGCTCTGTGGCTCTCAGCAGGAGGGCAGGGTGGAGGGGACAGGGATGGGGTTGTTGAAACTGAGTAAACTGGCACATGGGGGAGTTCAGGTAGTTGCTCATGGGCCTGAACCACTGGCAGAAATGTTCCTGTTGCCACATGCTGCAGCATGGTACCTTAATGGAAACACTGCAGACCACACAGTTCTGGGAGTCCAGTTCTGGGGAGAATCCTAGAAAATGAGCCCACAGAAACTCGTAACATGTGAGCCACTGTCAGGTAACACAGCTGACCAGCTGTGCTGCCAGGAAGCTAATGACTCTCTGGCTTCAGTCTTTACCTTAATGGGGTAACCATCTTTGTTTGCCATTCATCCCAGTTTCTGTGTGCATAGAAAACACAGCAGGACATGCTGAGTTGTACGTGTCAGCCCACAGGTGCACTGGCACATGGATTTATTACCAGGAATATATTACACTTATCTGTACATCGTAATTGAAATAATACAAACTCCTCCTGTAATCATTAGCCACATAATAAATGGGACCACAGAACTCCTGCTGCATGGGAAACTGTACAGAGGCTCCTCAGAGTGTCCATGGGACACAACCACCATCAGTGCAGAGACAAAATACCTGATTTTGCACTTGATAGTTTTTCCTTTTCTCCCCCTACCTGCTACCACCACAAGCCTTTGCTGCTGTGCATCAACGGAGTCAATCTGTCTGTGCCAGCAGTTGCTGGAGGTGCCATCCCACCAGGGCCAAATGCTACCTTCCCATAATAAAAAGAAGTTTTCCATTCCCCCTGCTCACTGCTGGCTCTCCAGTCATCCCACAGCTGATACCTGCTCCCAGTGCCCCTCTCCGGAACCCCTTGGGAGCAGCTGTTGGCTGGTTTTATTGCTGCTACACCCTTGTGCATTGAGTAAAAGATTAATGAAATCAAACAGCTTCCTTAAAGACAGAGCTGATAAAACCCTCTCTGCTTTGTGCTGGCTACATTCCCTCTCCTGCCAAGGGCCATCCTATTTCCAAATGGGAAAGTGCCCACAGTGGCCGTGGCGTTCGGGAAGTTTCCAGCCCTGCAAAAGCAAAGCCTACCCCTTGCTTCTCTTTGAACAGGAACGGCCAAGGAGCATGGGCTAGAGGTACGGTCCCTACCCCGCTGGGAATGCCACAGTCACCTTGCAGGGTTGTAACTCCCTGGCAAGAGCAGGGTGTACCAGCTTGGCCATGCACTCAGGGGTCTTCATTCCCTGGGAATGGCTGCCCCATTCAGGGGCTGCTCCCTTCCTCCCACTGTCTGTGTGACCTGGGCTTTTCTTTCACACCTACTTCAGCACGCAGAGGCAGAGAAAGATGGGACAGAGGAAAAGTATAAAAAAGGAATAATCTTTTTTAGGGAAAAAATTCTGTTTCTGGGCTTGCACCAGAAGGAGCCACTCTTCACACTCCCCACAAGGACAGGTTGCTGTGTCCCTCTGGTTAGGCAGAAGTTTCTGCGTGTTTGCTAGTGCTTGGGCAGGTCCCAGAAGGTCTGCTAAGGAAGAATCCAGTGAAAGGCAGGACTGGGAGGCAAAAATTAGATGGGAAAGGGATTGGCAATGATACCAAATGATGATGGAGCTGGATTCAGTCCCAGTTCTCCCACTATAAAAGCCCCACTCCCAATTCACTGCTGGAAGCATCTCTTGAATATGACCTTAAACCAACAAAGTGATAAGGAAAGCACTAGATATAAAGGAGAAAGATGAATAAATTACAACAGGTTTAACCAGCCTGTCCTGGGCCAATAATATGCTTTAGTACATTCAAAGTTTAGAGTATCATCAAGGTAACAACTCCAGTAGTATCATCTCAACCATTTTTACAAAGGTTAAAAAGGAGAATCCTAGAAACTACCAACAAGCCACTCTGAGTAATCTGATGGCCTTCTGCAATGGTGTGACTGTGTTGGTGGATGAGAGATGAGCAACTGATGTCATCTACCAGGACTCTGAAAGGTATTTGACATAGTCCCACACAACATCCTAGTCAATAAATGGGGGAGATACACCTTTGATGGATGGAAGCTGGATTTGGAATTGGCTGGATGGTTGCATCTAGAACAGCTCCATGTCCAAATGGCGATCAGTAAGAAGTGGTGTCCCTCAGGGGTCAGTATTCAGGCCGGTACTGTGTAATATATTAAATGATGCAGACAGTGGGATCAGGTGCATCCACAGTAAGTTTGTGAATGATGCCAAAGTGAGTGGTTCAGTTGGTACACTGGAGGGAAGGGATGCCATCCAGGGGGATCTGGACAGGCTTGAGAGGTGGGGCCATGTGAAGATCATGAGGTTCAGCAAGACCAAGTGCAAGGTCCTGCACCTAGGTTGGGGCAACCCTTGGTATGAATGCAGGCTGAGAGATTAAGAGATTGAGAATAGCCATGCTGAGAAAGGCTTGGAAATACTGGTGGTTGAGAGGCTGGACACGAACCAACAATGGGTGCTCAAAGCCCAGAAAGTCAGTTGTATCCTGGGCTGCATCCAAAGCACCGTGGCCAGCAGGGCAAGGGAGGGGATTCTGCCCTTCTGCTCCACTCTTGTGAGATCCAACTTGGAGTGCTGCATCCAGCTCTGGGGCTCCTGACATAAGGAGGACATGGGCATCTTGGAGTGGGTCTAGAGGAGGGTCACAAAGACCTTACAGGGCTGGAGCACCTATTCTATGAAGACCAACTGACATAAGTTGGAGTTGTTCAGCCTGGGGAAGAGAAGGCTCAAGGGAGACCTTTTAGCAGCCTTACAGAACCTCAAGGGGGCCTGTAAGAAAAATGGAGAGAGACTTTTTTCCAGGGCCTGTAGTGATAGGACAAGGGACAACAGCTTTAAACTGAAAGAACAGATTTAGATTGGACACAAGGAAGAGAATTTTTACAGTGAGAGTGGTAGGTTACTGGAACAGGTTGCTCAGAGAAGTTGTGGATACCCCATTCCAGGAACTGTTTGAGTCCAGGTTGGATGAAGCTCTGAGCAACCTAGTCTAGTGAAGTGTCCCTGCCCATGGCAGTGGGGGCTGGACTAGATGGTCTCAAAGTTCCCTTCTAACCCAAATCACCCTATGAGTCTGTGATCTCACTGTATCAGAATTATATTGGTGGAATGAAAGATGACAATGCTGTAGGTATTGCAAATAGCTGTGCAGTTAGCAAGTATCTAAGTGATTAAAGTCATACTTGGCAAGAAGGGGCTTCGTGTGCATGTGTGTTCTAGGTATCTATCTTACTTTCAGGTTGTACTTGCTGGACACACTAAAATCTAGCAATGCATTTCAACAGTAGTAGTTGGTGTGGCATGATCTATCCTAACAAGATGCTCCATTTACTCAGTATCACAGTACCATGCAAAAGCTGCTACAAAAATAAATTTCTCTAAAAAGGAGAAAAAAATCTTTCTTTTTAACACTGTGGAACAGGCCACAGGTGCTTTGATGGTGGTTGAAGCTGTATCTAAGCTGCAGTCTGTGAATCCTGAGTACTTCCCAGGAAAGCTGAAACACAGCTCCCACTCTAGCAGGATGGCAGGGCTGTGCAATTCCACCCCTGTGGGTGCAGGGCCTGCTGGTGCCACTGTACACCCGGGTGGGAAAGCCACTCTCCCTGCAGCACTACTGCACCTCAGGGATTTCCTCCAGGTACTGTCTCCCTGCTAACTTTGACCCCAATGCACAGAGCAGACCTGCATGCGGGCTTTTTGCCCTAAGCTGGGTAGAAAAGCATCCCACAGATCTCTGTTTTTAAAATTATGCTCAGGGATATTTTTATCTTGTTAGCAATGCCCATGAGGGCCCTGCAGACAGCCTCACCCCAACTATTCCTCGGCCTTACCATCCCCTCAGGTGGGAAGTCACCCCAAGGGGGAACATTTTTGCTTCTAGATGGGAAAATTAAAGGTAGTTTAGCCACTCATTTCCAAGAAACTTCAAAATGCTCTGTAACTTTGGGTAAGTTGTAGCAATGTGAAATAATGCAGATATGTGGAAGGAAAGAAATTCTGACCTCATCTGCACCTATAAAGTTGGCTATGTTCTATTTGGCATTTGAGGTGGAAGGAAGCTAGAGCCCTAGCAGGTGCCCAGTATCTCATCTCACTATTGGAAACCTCTCATCCAGCAAAGGTCAAGGATAAATAACTTACTTTCTCCTTCTTGCTTCTGGGACTTGAAATAAAACAAAATGAACAGAAACCTACAGCCAGAGATTCTGATTGCATCCTAACCATGACAAGGCAAAACAAGATAAGATCTGACTAGGATTTAAAGACACTAGAATTGAACCATGTTAACCAGTAACCTCTACCAAATTTGCTAAAACCCGCAGTTTTCTCATCTCTAGCCTATCTCCACTTACAATATCAATGCTAAGAGTTAAAAAGCAGTGGATGGTATGCGTATCTTTTCTGGTGTTCAATGCAAAAGTGATGGTTTCAAAGGCAGTACTGTCTAGAATTTCAAGTTCGCTGGTGTTCATGTTACATAGAGTACCACTTGGTGGTAACTTGGAAGGTGCTTCTACTTCTGTGTAACTTTCTTCTAGGTTGGATATAAATATTCCTGGGAGGCTAAACAGAAATGCATTTTGTTTAGATACAAGTCTTAGGCACGAGTTAGAAAACTGCTGACTGTAATGAAAATATATCAGCACTTAGTAGTATCCAATAATATAAAAAAATGCAATTCAGAACATCTGCAACTACATAGATATGTGTGTGCATCTATATATAGGTATAAAGGTACAATACGTACATGTATATAAACACAGACACATATACAGAAATATTCACAACTTGAACTATATTTGTAACTAACCTGAAATACTGCAGCAAAAGTTCATTCTGATGAACCATTAATAGAGCCTTTCCCAACTTTTGGCTCTGACCATAGTTAATATGTTCACACATCAAACTAAACCTTTTGCTATCCTAACTCTCTGTTCTAGCTCTTGGCTATCTTTTGCTACCCTAATCAACATGTCAGAACCAAGAGTTTCTACACGGGGACTATAGGGATACCCTGCCTAGTGTAAAGCTATGCAGCTGCTGAACATGTTTGCAGCCATGAACCCCGGGCACCTGTTGATGGTAGTACTTCCTTGGATGGCAACAATTTGCAGATTGGAAATGCATAAAAGGTAGGGAACCTTCGGCACACAGCTGCCCATTCATCGCCGCAAGGTTCTGACTTTTGCTGGAGAGGAGTTCCCTGATGAGCAGCGATAGAAAGGAGTGGACGGTGCGGGTGGGAGTTTGACGGGGCTCATGGCATCTCCCTCCTGCAGCTTCCAGAGGAGCTCCTCATTAGTCCTGCTGAGCTTCTTCTTCTCTTCCACTTCTTTCTCAACATATTCTTGAAGATTTGCATTCTCCTCAGACAATTGCCTGGAGATAGAAGTAGGACAATATGTAAGGCACTCCAGGGCAAAGATGGTGGCATTCATGGAGCCATGGCCAGGCAGGACATTGAGCATCTCCTCCCCTCCTCTCCTATCCTCTCTCCCTGCCCCTAGGGCTGCAGCTGAGCTGCTGAAGCTGTCGTACAGCTGTCCCCAGATCTCTTCACTGCTGGGTGAGAAAGGCATCTCCACAAGTCACAGCTTCCCCTCAGAGTTTGATTCTGCTTCCAGATGCACCTGTGCCTTTGCTCTACACCTCATTGAGGCATCTCAGCTGCCAAAGCTTAGGTGGGATGAGCCCCAGCCTTTCTCCCTGGCCCTGTGGCACTTGTGGAGTGTGAGAGCACAAAGAGGGGTGACAGCAACTGCATCCATTATTTTTTCAACTCGCTGCTATGGCATGCAAAGGAAAAGCAGTCTGGCCTTTCCACACTCCTAGTTTTAGCTGATGTCCTGATGCAGGACACAGCTCAGCTTCAAGGCTTTCCCTCTACTCCATGACCAGAAGGTCATGAGGTTATCAGTCCTGCTCTAGCTCCTTCCTCCTTGATCCCAAAATAGCCTCTATTCCTGACAGCAACCCTAGAGAAACTTCACCAGTAATGACCAGGGAGGTGTTCTCCCCAGAACGCCCAGTAACTTAATGGCTCTTTGGGAGCTGGGGCATGGAAATCTCCTATGGGTGTCACAGACTTCATGAGTCTGCACTCATCAACCAGGTGACTGGTTTTGAAACAAATGGGGCAAGGCAGGTAGACTGTGGGACCTGAACAAGATGTGTTTTGGGCATGTGCTGACAACATTTATGTCCCAAAGGACGCATGCAGGAGCACCAGGCTTCTGCAGCTCCATTACACTCGGGCAGGAGCCAGCTCCTGACATGATCATCCTGTGGCAGCTCTGGGCAGGCACCTAACCTGATTTACTGGCAATTTAGGATTTTATAGAAATGAACAGGGAGGAACCTAACCTTCCCCTAGGTGTTTTCAGTGTTCAGCAGCAGCTGGGTGTGGATTTTGGATGCATACAAAAAAAAATCTGTACAACTCCTTTTCTGGGTATTGCTGGAAGGCTGTAGCAGATGTTATGGACTGCTGATCCACTCACCAAAAGGCTATCCGAGGGTGGGGTTGGCATTTCTGATTTTGTTTAAAATATATTTTTAAAGAATTTCTGCTTTTTTAGCCTTGATTCCTACAGAAATGTAGCTCAGGTAATCAAGAATATGTCTGTTTGTTCTCCCTGTCCCTGAAAGTTCTGTCCTGTGGAGCAGTGGCTAGCAGAGTCACCTTGATTTCTTGGGTGTTGGAAACTATCATTCTTCAGACATCCCCAGTCCAAAGGACCAAAAAAAAAAAAAAAAAGCTGGTTGATTTGGAAGGAGGATCTGAAATGCTGGGAGATCAGATGATTTATTTAAGTGCTTGGGGAAGTCCCAGCAGGGGCTCTGTAGAACTCCCACATCCAAAACTGGGTCAAGATCTACCTGCAAGGCTCATGTCCTTCCCTTTGTACCTGCCCTCTGCCATAATTGGAAATATCTCTGTGGTGCACCCCTCAGCCCCTCAGTGCCTCTGGGACCCCCTCCTGACAGTGCTGCAGAGACTGGCTTTGTTCTGGCTCCCCTCCCTCCTCTCGCTGCTGCTGAGCTGCCACAGCTGCCTGGACACCTGAACTGCAAGTTGGCAGAAATAGCTCTAATCCGGGGCAGCTCCCTGAGCTTGTTCATGCTGCACTTCCCAGGCAGTACCAGTACAACAGAAATCAGCAGTCAAGGTGGTTACTCGTGCCAAGAAAATGCATGCTTTATAAACTCCAACTTTAAAGCCCTGCTGTCCCTCTAGCTGCCCCACAGCTGTCCCTAAAGTGTTACTGTTGAAAATTACTCTCCTTGAAGTTGACTTTCCAGGCTGACCTCGAATTCAGAATTTATCCTAAAAGGTGTTTTTGAAAGCAGTACCTACAGAGTTGCAGGCAACAAGCAAAGTGCTGCAGCTGGATGCCAGCAGGGAGTGCAGAGAGGGTGCTGTTTGCCCAGCCAGAGACAGGGAGCTGCAATGCAGAGATGCTAAGCACTGAACCCAGCACCCTGGCTGTTGCTAGGTGTGGAGAGAGACTGCCACTTCCAGGCCACGATTCCTCCAGCCCAAAAGCAGGTGTCTCAAACAGGTCTGGTCAACCAGACCTTAAAAATACCCAGTTTTCCTTCCCCAGCACAGAAATGCTGTTGACACCCACCTCAGACAGCGAAATATGTGTTACAGGTATTTACAATCAGGTGAGAGAAATAATAATCCTCACCCTGATCTGAATGTTAGTACAAGCAATGCTGCCTTTTAAGAATATTTGCATGCTGGAGACAATTTCAAAATGCTGAGTCATTAAGAAACGAGGCACGAGAAAGACTAAAACTAAAATCAGAGATGAGACACTGACAGTTTAAAAAATCAGCTAAAAATTAAATTTCATTTTGGCCAGTGGCATAATTTCTGGATGCAATGACAGCTAGGTAGCTGCAGTGCTGGGACAAGACCAGCTCTAGTTTTTCCCTCTGGCACCCCTTCTCTCTGGCTCCAACTGTGGTCTCCAGCATTACAGCGTAACATAAACTCTCTGGGACAGGGACTGTCCTACCCTGCTCTTTATATGTCAGTTAATACAGGGAACCTTTTCAGCCTTGTCATGTTGTGACAAGGTTGTAAAAAGGCAATGCTGGTGAAAAAACTTGCCAAAGTTGTCACCTGCCTGGGTGACAACAGCATCCTTAGGATGTCTTTCCCAAGATTTTCCCTTTTCCCATCTTCATTACCCACTGATTAACGGGTCTCAGGGCACTGATACTGAGATCAGAATCACTGGCAAGATTGTTCTTAGCAGCATGTCAAAATCATGGTAATACATAGACAGATATACAGGCTTCCTTATATTAAAGGAAGCAAACCCCAATATAAAAATATTTTTTAATAATAACAAGAAGAGCAGAACACCAATATACTTTCAGGAGGAGATAAGTTTTTCTCCTTCTGAAATAAGTGCCAGCTTTGGACAATTAAGACCTGGAGCCTCCTTTAAACCTCAGAGAGATTGCAAATACCAGCACAAACCTTGTTATGACAGTATTCTGCTCAATCCTGGCTCTGAGTTCTTCGTTCTGCTGTTGCAGCATGGTGATTTTTTCTTCCAGTTTTAAATTTTTTTCAACCTGCAGCAAAAGAAGGTTTGTTAAGTCTGAAGAACACCCCGCAAATGATCCAAGATAATTTTTTCTGTATTAGTCTGTGGAGCAACTTCTAAAATTTGAGGGTAGGTGGAGGTGGTTTTCTTGATGGCAGCTAAGACTTAGAGATCTGACTCACACCACCACATCATACTGGTGAAATACCTGGGGCCATCAGCAGAGCACTGAGCAGGGACAGAACTGAACCTGCCCTTACCTCTAACTGAGGAGGAGGGCCTTACTTTTTTTCAGCACAAGCAAATATGCTCCTCAGTGATGCCCCAACAACTTCTGTCCCCCAAGGAGCCAGCATTACCAGATGTTGGAGAAAATGCTGGTGACACTTGAAAAGCATGAGGATACCCAGCATGGAAAGTTGTCCAGCACTGTGGTATGAATGGTCAGTCTAGTGATGAAGGAGGAGTGAAATATGGTCTGACATTCAGCCTCCAGGATTACAATTCCTCAGTTATTGAGAGGAAAGAGTCACCCACAAGGGCAGATGATGCCCAGCAGCAGCCTTTGAGTGCTGCTACATTGTCATGAGGTGGGCTGGCCTCTGGAGACTCTTCTCACTGCTGCTGACAATGTCTGCTTAAATAACAGGCTTAAACCAGACCTTTAACTTTAAGCTGTAATTAATTGAAATTAATCCTATCCCAAGCACAGGTAGCTTTTATTCAGCACAGGTCAAGGGCAGAGTTTGAGGACATGAATAGCAGTGTATTAGAACACCAGTAAGATGTTTACAGGCATGTTCCACAGCCTCAGGTGCCCTGTTTTCCCCAAGCTTTGAATTTTACATACTTTATCATCTTAGTTCTTGGTTTTCCACTGGTTTGAATGTTGCTGAATTCAACACTTTTGAAAGAAAACAAGATAGCACACGGTAACCTTATCTCTGTGTGAGCTTGGTTATTGAATTTTGCAATCTTTTATAAAGACCCAAAATATTGTACACTGGGGATAGCAATAACTCACACTTAATGGTGGAGACGTCAGTTTTAGGTTGTGTTTTCTGGTCTATGCAGGTAAATTGTAAAGGATATTCCTGATTCTGAGATATTCTGGTCTGTCCCAGTTTATTTTGCTAGAGCAGCACATGGATTCTGGCTCTGTTTTTAAATGCTCTGAGAGAGGAATCACCATCATGGGCTCTCTCTCTGTTTCTTCAATTGTTTTCACAATTATGCCACTTCCATTTCCAGCCTCCCTTTCAGCTGCAAAGGAGCCGAGGCTGACCCAGTGTTTGAATGCCCTCTTGCTCCCTTGTGAGACAGCTCCACATTCAGAGCATTTGGAGATGTCCTGCAAGTGTTCTGGCACTTACAAAGGTATACCTTGAAATGGAAATCAGTTGTGCCTGTGCCTTTGGGCCACAGCAGACCCAGTGTTTCACTGTGATAAAGGCCAAGAACAGGACTGTGCACTTGTATGCAGTTAATGAGCAAACACAGCTAAACGACCAGGAATTATATAGGCTGTTGTTCTGGATTTTTTTCTCAGTGTTTCCAAATGCTGGCTTAGCTCCAAGAGTAGCACATTGGAAGGAGCAGAGATAATAAGCCTCAGTTGCAAAGAGGCACTTTTCTCTGCATCTACTTACTAAAGCATCCGTTCAGCAAAATAATCATCAGAGTTCTCAAATTTCCCTGTAAATGGAAACAAATCTTGCTGAGTGCTGTGCTGAACCAGCTGCCACAGCTCCCAGCTGAGGTATTGCCTAATGCTGTCACCGCACTATTTTACTGTCACTGCAGGTTACGCTGTACAAAATGAATCCCATTTCCCACAAAAAATGTAATTTATGGTGAACTGGGGAGTTCTTCATTGGGAATCCCACAAGCAAAGGATGAGAAAACAGCATAGCCTGCAGAAAGCATTACTGGAGGGCTAGAGAGACCTTTTCTAGAGTTAGCCTTGCTAGGGACTGCTTACTGAGTATTGCTAATTCATACACGGCTCCCTAAATGCCTGCAGGAGAAGCAGCAAGACACACCATGGCTCAGTCTTCTTCCTCTTGCCCTCTCTAGCCCTAGAAGGCTACCTGACTCCTCTAGGAGCATATGGTGCACGCTGGTGTACCCTGGACTACCCCAACTTTCCCTTTCTTCCATTCTTCCTCCACCATTCACCTCACTGTCTAACCTAACATGCTGAGGAGGTCTTGTATGAAGAAGCAATCCAGATCAATGGATGTGAACCTCTTGGACCGTGTCTTGCCCCAACCTCATGTGTGTACTCACCCTTCTTAAGTTCATCTGCTGTAACCAAACTTTTTCTGTATTACCTCTGTGGTGTCCCCTCCATAGGAAAAATGACAAGTCACCTGTTTTTCTAGCTCCATAATCATCTTCTCCTGTTGGTGAATCTGGAGGTTCTTCATTTCCAGAACATGTTTTAAGCTCTTCAAATCTTTTTCTAAGTGCAAATATGGAGCTCGCACAATCTAGGAAATATAGCAGCGATTTGGATATGTCAGCCATAAATACATCTTCAGCCATAAGAGTGAGATTCCTTAATGTAACACTGTGGTTTAGAGAATCAGTGGTGTGAAAACTACCAGACCTAGTCCTCTGCAACCCATTCGACCCCTGATATTTTCTTCTTGACACCCCTTTGGCTAACATTTGTGACTCAGAGCTCAATATTCAGAGTATCAGCTGGGACCTGTCCCCCATCCCTGGAGTGAGGATCCCACTGCTCTTTATTGAATCAAGTGATGTGTAATACTTAGAAACATGTGTCTTGATGCCTTTATAGTTAGAGTGGTCATCTACCTTCAGCTGTTCCTCAGTGTTTTTCTTCAGAGCCTCTTCAAACCGGTCTGCTTTGGCCTTAAGAGATTGATTCTGGAAGGTGAGGGTGTCTATCTGGTCCTGGGGGGGAAACACACCAATTAACACATCAACTGCATTATCAGCCCACTTATATTCATACTGGTCAGTCTGCATTGCCAAACTACCAGGGAAGCTAAACAAGGCTTAGAAACCCCTGTAAGGTGGTACTTTTTTATGTAAGGCCACTTGAACACAGAATGGTATTGGACATAGTATTTGATAAGCCTCAGGGAATTACAAAATCTCTGTCACCTGTGGCTGATGCTGAATGATCCCATCACCTTGTGCTGGATGAGAACAGACATATCCTTTCTTGGAAGAGCTGGCATTCATATCACGTGCATGACTGTGTGGTCCTTAGAGTCTAAATGAGGCAGCAGGTACCTGTTTCCTTCCCCTTTCTAAGCTTCTAACATGGTAACAAGCTACTAACTGGTAGCTGGTAACTAATGAGTTGTGGTGTGGACTTTAAATGATCATCATTTCATCTAAGAGCTGCTTAAAGTAACATGGGAACAACATGTTATTTTAAGCAATCATATTTCTCTTACCATCAAAGGCATTTCTGTCTATACAACACCTGTAAAATCCACAGTTGCTGTGAAAATGGTATTTTTATCTCTCACAGTTGTGATTTCTTGTCTGGAGAATTACATCAGCCCTTATTGTAAAACTGCTGACATGCCTTGAGCTGTCGCAGCAGTGCAACAATATGTGCTAGTCAGTGCATTTAAAAACTGTAATTCATCTCTGCCTGTGAAATCAAACAGGGCTTGTATTATTTGCTGTGGCATCTTTACTCTTCACACAACATTTCCAAGTTTATCTTGTGTCACAGGGACACAGTTCTGCCCTCCACTCCTTGTGATTTCTTCATCTAGGGAGTGAGAACAGCAGGGAGTTTTCAGAAGGATTAGACGACTTTGACCTTGGTTTTAAACAGTGGGATGTGGGAGCTGTGATGTGCAGGGCTGATCCTGGCCATCCACAGCCTGGCTGCACAGCAGGGCCAGCCCTGGGGCAACCCACATCTGCAGGGACTGTACTGCCCTCCAGTGAGACTGGAGATGTGTCTACAGCTTTCCCACATTCAGGCAGCAGGGAGGAGTTTGAAGCACAGACACAGGCACATGGCCAGGCAAGAAGACGTCGCCACTTCTGAGCCCTGGGGGTGCCTGCTGGTGGGTACCATGCAGACAAGGTGATGCTCACAGCCACTGCAGGTGCCAGAGTCCTCCCCACCATGCAGGGAAGAGCTCAAATTTGCCAACAGACAGCAGGGTCAAAAAGACATTTCTTGCTTTATCCAGATGCCTTTTTGTCCCTTTAGGTTTTCTCTCTTTTGTGAACCAGCTAAGGGGGAGGAAATATCCTGAGGGTTTGCTGCTCTATCACAGTTTGGACAGGCAGAAAAGCTCAAGAGGTACCAGAGGTGATAAGAGGCAACAGCCAGGAGTGCTGGCAGTCTGTCTGGGGCTGCCCCATCATCTGCTCCACAGCACCATTACAGGAGTGGGAAATAAAGAAACTGCTAACCTGGAGTGACAGACGCAGCTTTTCAAAAGTCTCTTCTAGTTGTGCCTTCTCCAGTTTGTGAGCAGTATTCAGTTCTGGAGAAGTTATACAGACATGACATTACTGAATGAAGTCCAGCACACCAGGGTCTGAGAGCACACATTGTGAGCCAAGCACAATTTGGGATGCAGTTTTAGGACATGGAAATGGAACAGGCAACTGGTAGCAATATGCTCTGTGACCTTAGGGAAATTGTTCTGAAAATCAGAATTTCCTGATCTTTCACTGGTTCTCTGTTTCTATGTGACCAGATTCTGATTTTTCAGAACTGCTCAGAATTCTCAGCTCCCAGGCTGATGTGAAAAAGGTCAGTCTGACAACGGGCGATTTGCAAGGTCAGAGTGAGTATCCCTAGATCAAACGATTTCAAACTGGATACATTTAAAAGCTTGAGTTGCAATTTCTTTAGAGACGTGAAGAGGGCCACCACCTCAGATGCAAAAATAAAAATGACAGTGCTTCTCCCCAAGCTGTGGTATGTGAGCTGGAGGTTTATTCCAATAGTGAGACTGACAGAAAAGACAAAAAACATGATTTAATGTTTTCGTGCTAGAATAACTCACCCTGGGCATACTATTAACCAAAAGTTTGATAAACAAAGGTAAATAAATTTTAATCTCTAAAGAAATGGCATCAAATCATTCAACACAGTAGTAGCAACTGCCTTTTTAGTATAAGTACACTGTATTTTCTGTGTTTTTCCCCTAAGGCCATGGGTTATGCCTTCTAACCCCTGCTCAGCAGCAGCAGTCTCAGCAGCGATGATTCTATCGCTCAAGTGCCGGGCACAGCACATTCTCCCGCAGCAGCTGCAGTGCCTCTTCCAGGCACAGGAGGGCATTTCAGACCCGAACCAGGAGCAGGGAGCACAAACCTTGGCCACTAAACCCCTGATGAACCACAACTGAATTTTATCATCAGAAAATACGAACAAAAATGTAGAGATAAGAATCTCCTCAAGCAAGAAAGAGCTTTTTGCTTATTTATTTTCAAAATCACGTATGTTAATGTGCAGATGCTATGCTAGATACCTTCTCTGCCTATGAGAGTGGGGAATAGACTGTTCTCAGTTCATGCTCTGGACCATGTCTCTAATTGACACAATGCAGAGCTAAGCAATATGGCTTGGTTTGGGAAACATGGGAAAACCTACTAGAGATATTTAAAATGTATAAAAAAATAGGCAGATTATACAGATAACTGTTAAATATAAGCTAAAGCATGGACAAAGGCACATGTTTAGATACTGAACTGGCAGGGAGGAAACAGCTCTCTCTGCAGCATCAATCCCATGGACAAACGGTAACACCAAATAAAGATGTGCTGAGGTGCAGATTTGCACCAGTGAGCGGCTTTGGTTTGCTCAGCATGGCCAGACATTTGCTACTGAAAATAATGAGTCTTGTTTTTAGATGCAGTGTGGGCATTTAGGCACCTAAATTCAGAGATATCCCAAGAGCTCCATCTTTCTGGCACCTGAGGATTAGGCTCTTGAAAAAGTGTGTGTGTGTGAAGTGATGTGGAATTTGGACTCTATTTTCAGCAACACACAGAGAAAGCCTTATCTTTGACGCACAGACCCCTGCTCAGATAAACTCAGGTCAAAGTTAGATGCTGTAGACTGCAGACATCTCTCCCTCTGCCCTAGCATGAACCTGGTGGCCCACCCCACGTGAAAGCACTAGACCAACACAAATCTGTGTAATCTGCTCTGGAGGAAGAAACACATGTCACTACAGCATTAATTTCTGCCCTGGAACACTTGTGTAGCTGTTGGGCTGTCTTTGGCTTACCTTGAATCTTGCAGTCATTCTCATCCTGCAGTACTGTAACAGCCACTATGTGGTTATTTTCCAACTGTGACATTGCAGCTTCATGTACAGCTGTGAGATCTTCCACCTGTTCCCACAAGAGTGAATGCAGACATGGACACATGGTTAGGTAGGCTGTGGCCACTGACAAGCCATTACCAGAGAGCTCCAGTGAGCTGGAAACAGCAAAGGGATCTGCTGGATATGACACTGCCAGCACTGGTTTTGCCACGTTGATGCATTGAGTGGTAGTGTGTAGTCATTGCCGATGGTATTTTTGTTCTTTGAATTTAATGGTGATGAAGAGGTACATAAGAAAGCAAAAAGTCAAAAAGCCCTTAGGTGGAGATGCTGTTTACTAAATGTTCAGAAGTCTTGACATTCCATTAATCTAAATTATAATAATGACCACACAGCCCATGGCCATCATGAGAATGAGGAGTGCAGCTGGAAGAGGGCTGTGGGTAGCCTGTGTTCCAGGGTGCCCTGTGGGTTTGGGATTCCTTCAGTACATTGTTTGTTACTAGACTTGGCTAAAGGCAAAGTGAGATCCCTAATGATGATCTTTTGATATGAATCATTAAAGGAACTATAATAGGAAATCGTGATTAAGATTAAGTCAGTGGTCCAAAGCACTTTCTGAATGCAATGCATCAATTTGCTTTTCTGGTGTGTGTAACCACAGTGATCTTATTGCCTGCATTTAACACAATATTATCTCTGATATCTGGCAAGGCAGGGGATCAAACTGTTTTACATTTACAGTGAAACAGCTGTTCATGGCTAAGTGACTTGACTCTAAACAGCTTTATTTGCTCACAGTTATATAAATAATGGTAGAAAGTTACTGCAGCTGAGTTTGCCTTGACTGCAATAAATGTTATTTCACTGCTTTTAACTGTCAAACATATGTATTAGGTAACCCACTAGAAGCAACATTTCCAACCATGTTGGAGAAAACATGCTTTTAGAATGAAAGTTAGGCATTTAACATGGAATTTAAAATTATCCAAATTATGCAAACTAATTTTCATAATTATTTGGGAGATAATGCAGTGGTGAAGGACTGCAAAATAATGGGTACTCAGCAAGCTGAATATATTGCATGACAGAGCTGAGAAAGGTGGGGGTCAGATGACTGAAAGGGCTACTAATGGGACAAGGAGTATCACCTGACTTTTCCCACAGTGTCCTAATATATGATGTCTGTGAGCTGAAGCCTCATGAGCACTGCCATGTTCTTTACCCTGCCCTTGCTGAAGCCTTTATTCATAATATAATTGCTTCTCAAGTGAACAGCATCCCACAGGAATGATTATGCTCAATGCCAACACCCTCAGAAGGTGAAGAGGTCTTTTCTTGCTGCCACCATCCTTGGCAAGTTAGTTATCTATTAAGCCAATTAAATATGTCCCAAATGATCTCTAGGGATATTTCTGCCTTCTGTGTGTTTCATATGCACATCCCAAATGACTCTCTTTAATCTTCCAGTGTGACATCCTGTTTGCAGTTTTTCATGGCAGATAGTCAACTTGCACTGGGAAGCAGCTCTCTTGGATGCTAATAACTTACTCTGTATGCTTGACCACCTCACTTAACACAAGTCACATTTATTTTTGGCTACAGAACGTACCTCAGGTTGGATTTTTAAGGCTTCATAAAGTAAAATCTAGAGGAGCTCTGGTGTGAGAAGTTCAGTAAGCTGCCGAACAAAACAGCCTGAGCTGAGCACCTCAAGTGAGAAACACTGGCAAGACAGATCACAGCCTTTACTTTGCAATTCTGCCTTTAGCTGCAAGGAGATGTGAGAATGCAGTGGCACACAAGATCAGTTCGTGAGAAGTTTGGCTTTCATGCTCTGCTACCTCCTCAGAGACAGCTGAACCTCCAAAACCTGACACAGGAACCGAGTCTCCAAACAAATAACAGCTATCTGGTAATGAACTAAGTGTTGATTGGAGCAATACAGCATGGAAGATTAAGCTGTGACTGGAAACCATGAAAGTGGGATAACTATCCTCCAAACTAGGTGTATGGATACAGAAATACATGCAGATCCATGTCAAGGATTTTGCAGTTGTAGGGTCACAGCAGCACTTTCAAAGCAATGGAGAGGAATGTTTGTGTTACCTTCAGTAACCAGGGAACACAGAGCTCTGGAGCAAACCAAAAACTCCTTGCCCCACAGAGGGAGAGACTCTATTCATCATCACAGCAGATGAAAACATAAGAAAAATAAGCATACTTCTAGTCAAGCCTTGTAGTCTACAATGACCTGTATCACCCTTTGTTGCACTGAGCAGCTTGAGAAGAACCAGCATCTGTTCTTGTGGTACTGAGAGTTTGCAGAAACACTTCAAAGAGTAGCAGAGATAAGCTATAAGCTACTTCAGCAAAAAATTAACAAATTCCTTCACGAATGCTGATGTCAGGTGATCCAGGAGAGGCAAGCCTTGCAGCTAGAGCAAACATCTTCTACAAGGCAGACTGATACACTGACACAGTGAAAGGAAAAAATTGTCAAGGCTTTTGGGAATATGACCCTTCCTTCATGTCAGAAAGAAACGCAGAAATTTTGAGGGGCATTGCAAGAAAACTAACTTGCATAAACTGAAATGAGAACCAAAAGACATGGCTCAGCACACGTTCTCACCATTCACCGAGAAATATTTTGAAAAATATGATTTAGAACATGAAAGCCTGTCCTGGGTTTGCTTTATTTGACAGCACCTTCTAATACATCTTTGGAAATCAGTTCATTGACAGAAATAGGTAGTTTGTCCAAGACAAAATATCCCAGTTGCATTGAGTTACAGTGTTTGCTCTGACAAAACCAGACAAAAGTAGCTGCCTGTGAGAATTCTCCTGTCAACACAAAGAAAGCAAAGCAAGGAGAAACACTTGGCATGTACAGTCCAAGAGATTAGACTGAATGGTGGGGCAGCAATCAGGGGACCCAGAGTGTATCATGTGCTTGATGTCTAGGTTGCATGTGTGGCATGGGTGCTATCACTTCACAGCATTGCCCTTTTACTAGCAAATAACGACAGGCATGTCTCTGCTGGCCTTACCTGTGTGGAACAGGTTCTCATAACCCTTGGTTTTAGTCATAAATTGACCAAAATAGGTGGACTGAGGAGCAAGTATGTGTGGGCAGCAGAGATAATGTGAATATTTTTATTGTCAAACATCAGGAAGCATGTGAAAACAAGACATGGCAATGAAATAGACTACTGTGTAGAAAAAACAGTAGAACTAATAGGGAGAAACAACAATAAAGATATTCAGGTTTACATTTTTGCAGTAATAACTCATTACCAAGTGTCTTCATGTTGAAGTGTTCAATGTATTTCATTACCTGAACCAAATCAGTACTAGCATGGACTACTCTTCAAAGGCAACAGGTGGAGACTGACCTGGTCCTGATGCTGCAATTTGGCTTGTTCCAGCTGCAGCCTGTGCTGCTCCTGCAGGGTCTCCTTCTTGGCATTGTACTCCTCCTGCAGGTGCTGCTCCAACGCCTGCATCTCCTCCTGCTGCTGCCTGCGGAGCTGCTTCCCCTCCTCCTCGAAGCACCTCTCCAGCTCCTCCTTCTCACTCAGTAGTTTCTTCCATCTCACTGTGTTGAGATCTGTGGAGACAAGACCACACAGTCCTCACACTGCCCAGGACCAAGCAGTGGCACTGGGCCTGTTTGTAGAGCAACTTGGTAGTTCTCTCCCAGTCTGTTACACAAGGGGTGTGATTGACCACTTGACCAGAAGGATGAGTATCTCATACACACCATTTTCAAGCTGCTCATCCCATAAACTTGTCTCCAGCTCCAGCAAGGACCATTCAAATCCATTAAAGCACATTTGCTTAAAATATTTTTGTATTCGAACCACTATCTTGTGTGCTTTGTGGCATCAGAGAGTACAGATGAAAGGCTGATACTGAAGGCAATCAACAAATGTGAAATTTTTACTCTAGTGAACTAACCCAGTGACTAAGTCTCAGGATTCACACTACTGTTTTCTAACAGTTCTATTGAGTCAAGGAAAATCAGTCCATTTCTCCATTTAGTTCCTCACCTTTATTGTTCCTCAGGTCCCAGGAAAGCAATGTCACAAACACCGTGTCATTGGCCTTTTGCTTTGCTAAAGAACAGCTGCAATAAATCCAGAGATTCAAGACTTGATGCAAGCTGGACGAGATCAGTTAGACTACATTTAAAGAGGCAGTATGCTCACTTGTAAAGATCTAACAGGTAAGAAGTGATTAAAATCATGACCCCAACATTCAGAATACTACAGAAGGAGAGACGGGTTTCTAATGGCACCACTAGATCTTCTTTATTATTTAGACCTGTAGCTGACTTAGAAAGATGATTACATTTTTGAACAAACTGACTGCAAATTTATCCTTCCTTTACCTTTCAGAATGCACACACCATGCACAGACCTGTATGGCACTGTAAGTCAGAGGATTGGGAATAGTTGTCTCCTTGCTAAATGTTCAAACCCATATTTCTCCTATGACCACATATTTATTCAATATCTGTATTTTCCTGCCTCCTTCTACTACAATGTCAGACTGTGCTCATTTTTTTCCAGGATATCAACAGTTTGTCCAAGTTATCAGTGCTGTCCCTACAGCTGATGTTAGGTGCACCTATGCAAGGTAGTTTGGGCACCCAGAATAACCATTCCCTTCCCCACATAGCTATTTTTCACCCTATTTAGAGCTCTGCTTCCACTCTTACTGGACACCAATATCTAGACTTGCTCAGTATGTCCAGACAGATAAACACTACTGGGTGGGTTCCTGTTGTGATCCTGGTATTTTCCAGAGCACTGTGAGGGACTCTGTCCCTGTCAAGCTCTCTGCTCCTTACAAAAAGAGAGTGAACCAGTGAGTTTAGGACTCCACTGGCAGCACATATCTAGCCTTATATCCAAAATGGAGCAGCACATTAGTTGGAATATCTTGTCTCCTGGCAGTCTGGATTATAGCTCTAAACCTTCTCTCTTGCTTTTTGCTTTTTTATTATCTTTGGCATGTAAAGTGATCCCAGAGCAGGAGGGGTTATGCTTGCAGCTCTGCCTTCAGTAGAATTCAAACTTACTCAGGCTTTAAATAGGAGCTGTAATGCACTCCATCTCTCTCCAGCCTCTCTAATGAGATTACCCAGCACACAGGGAGGGCTGGGCAATGAAACAACATGCTCTAACCAAAATAAAGTCCATCTGAAACACATCCTGTAACCTGAAATACAAAACTATTCACAGATCAGTCCCTGATGCAGGTGAAAAATGGAGGGAAGAGGGAAGCAGGAAAAGTGAGCTGGCCTGTCATGTTCATCATACACCCAAAAATGCAACTGGAGGCAGAAAATGAGGAAATTTGCCCTATACAGGATATGAAACACCTCTAATGAGAGGGAGTTATTCCTACCATAAGCCTCAGACAAAGACAAATGAGGCTGTGGGCTGAAGTGTTGAGGAAAAACTGAATCTCTTCTTAGTAGGGAGATGGAACCTTGGGCCTGGAACTCCTAGGACAGATATAGCAAAAGGCAACATCTGTGGAGCCCAAGGGTCTGCAGCTCTCCTACCTGAGGAGCAGGAATCAGTATGGCAGAGCCTGCCCTGCTGGAGCTGTGGCTTCAGCATGTGGTCCTGGTGAAACAGCTGTGTCATCTCCAGCAGGGACCCCATAGCAGATGCCTGAACAGATGATCTACTGATGTTGCTGCAAAACTGAATTTAGCTTTCAGGTGTCAAGACAGGGATACCGTTAAAGTGAGCGACTCTTGTAGAAACAAGAAAAAATCACTCAGAGAAGTTACATGAATGTGTTACTGACATAGAACAAGACAAGTAGAACACAAGTACTATTGGCTATGTTATGAAGAGTTACACCCTGATTTTCTTTTTCCTTCTCTAGGTATCCCCATTGCTGCTTACGGGCTGGAAATGACTTTGAGACAACATGTTATTTCCTGGGATGACAATGTGCTGGGTTAAATGAGACCAGCTACTGCAGCTTCCCTACTCTCTGAGCACTGAGTGCACAACAGATGGGTAAATCCCACTTCAGGCTGGGCTGGGAATGTGAGGGGAAGGTAGATGTCACTACAGGACTGACCTCCCCCCACCACACACAGTCAGAGCCGCAGCATATCCTCCCAGCCCTGGCACTTTGCATTCAGGAGTGCAACTCTTGTGGGAACTGTGGGCTGGTGTCTTGTTGCCTCACAGAGGGACTGTTTCCTTCTGACATGAGAAATGAGCTCTTCCTCACGCTTGGCCCCAAAATCACAGACAAATCACAGTCACCACACTTAGGTTAAGTGTCCTCTGACTGGGAGACATCCAGGAGGAGATGGCACACAGGCTTTGGCTTCTGAACTCTTGTGAACACAGATAATACAAATTTTAAACTTGACATCTAATTGCCTTTCCTTCATCTAGATTTTTTATGCACCTCCATACTTCCTCTCAATGCACTTCATGTCATTGGTTTGATAGTAAAGGAGCAGGTAATTTTGACATTTAATTTGTATTAGTTTGACGGGAAACAGCTGGTATTTAAAATCTCTTTATTTCAAGAGATTCAGTGTTGCAGTTGAAAAGTGTTTATATTTATAAAGATCGATGTCTTGAGTGTAAAACTTGTCATGTTTTCCTAGCCACGTTATTTCTAGCAAAATACATGAGCAAATCTTACTGCTTTAAATAACAAGTCCCTTAGTGTTTAGAGAGGCCAAGATTCCTCCGCAGGACTGGGAAGGGAGAATCACTTTCCTATTTCACCCATGCTGGTTTCAGATGTGGTGTGATACTTTCCCAGCAATGCTGGGGGTAAAATTGGACAGTGTTGTCTGAACCTCAATATTTTGCCTGGCTCCAGAAGGATGCAGGTCTCCCTAAACTATTCTTACACATAGTCCATCACTGCTATTGCTTCAGCAATGGTTTTATTTACCACAAGAATTTTCCTTAAACATATATTCTGACTTTTCTGAACAGTGGGTTTTCTGTTGCAGCTTCATTGCTTTGCATAGCAGAATCCTGTAGTTTTGGTTGAACACTGCATGCTGTGAAAACCAAACCCATTTCAGCACTCAAATTGTAACTCTGAGTTACAATTATTGTCTAAATAACTGAACACTGAACTCACTGCCTGTACCAACCATGGCTAGTCCAGCCTTGTTTTACTGATTCATTCAGGTGTCTGCATCAGTAAGTCTGACATGGTGAATTTACAGAAGAGAAATCAGGAATTTCTGACCAACACCCACGCTGTTTAACTGGACTGGCTATTTTTAAATTAATGAGAAACTACTTATTAAAGTGACAGAGGCAAGTCAGAACTACAGCTTGATTGTAGTCTGATTTTCCCTGAATTTCTTCATAGAATCACCCAAGATTGCTGTTGTTAAAAAAGGGACAGTTTCATTCTTCATTTGCATGAATCTGGTACAATATTGCACAACACATAGATTCATCTGAGAGTGAGACCAAAATAATCCCCCTATAGCACAGGTGGGCTGCATGGCTCCAGTAACAACCTCAGCTTGAACTGCCTCAGAGACTGCAAAGAACTGCACTGATGAGAAACGCTCTCATGTGCATGGCATTTACCATTTCACCTTGTCCACAGTTTTAAAACACTGGTTGTCTAACAAAACTAAGTTTTGTAATTTTATACCAAAGGAAAACAGACTGTCCAGCAATTTCTGACTTACACTAAAAAGCATAGTCATTTACCTTCCATATATAGGGATATATATTAGGATTTTTATTGCTGATGAATTATTTCACATTCTGCTGAAATGCAGTATCTGCACATGTTCATCTTCTTGTTCATGCCTACTGGGAGTGCTTCTAGCTGGCCATGTTGCATCTCAGGGTGGCACAGAGAGGATTATCTCTACCAAGCAGGTGACCAGCCACATGTGTCACTCCTAAACAGCCTCTGCTCAGCATCTCCATGTTTTCCAGGGAGATGGGAGGAAGAGGTAGCCTGTAATGACTCCTCTCCATTACACATGCCCACAGGACCACTGTGGAAAGGACTCTCTCAAACCATCTTTTCCCCTTCTGAGGAAGAAAGCCTGTACACATCTTCAGCTTACCTCTCCTCTGAAGCAGGACAGCTCAGGCAGCTTTTCTGGGGTGTCTGTGGTTCTTACCAAAACTGTCCCCACATATGCCACCAGGACTCAGCTTTTTGCAGAGGAGGTGTCTGTTGCTGCATGTGCAAAGGCAATGCCAAGGGCAGGCAGTGCAGCAATCTCCTGTTACTGACATGCTGCTCTGTGACCCCCAAACAGACAGGCAGTTATATCCTTTGCAAAGTTCTCTTCTCCAGCAAAACCAACAGGGATCTGTGTTCACTTCAGCTGTACAAATGTGGTGTTTAATGGAACCAGAGCTCTTCCTCTCCAGCAGTGAACCTCTCTTTCCTTTCCATGTCACTGCCACTTAAAAAAGCACTAGCGAAAATGAGCCAACCCAACCTGCTAGATTGAGGTAGGGCTTTCAAATGAGAAGTGGCTATTGAAACAAGAGCTTCAGATGTGCCCTGCTTAAAGAAAGCACTAGTGGCAACAACTCCTCTGTAAGAGCTGTAGAGATACAGAGGATGGAGGAAGGCAGGCATCAGGGAATAAGTGGAAACTTGTTTTGCTATTGCTGCAGTATACATTGGCTGTGGGAACAATAAAGCTCTCCATACAATGACAATCAGCCAAAGAATTTCAGAGGGGCAAAGCAGGGAGCACAAGCTGCTGGGCATCTGAAAAGGGCTGTGCTCAGCTTTCCTGGAGTGTGCAGTCATGGGCAAGGTGAAGGCAAAGCACAGGGAGGACTTGCAGTTCTACCCATGCCACTGGGGTTTGGCCTCAGCCTCCCTTTGCTGGCCACGTCACCCTCTACACATGGCACAATCTGTGCTTAAAGGGCAACCCAGGAACTGGGCTCCTACATGCACGGAAAGCTGAGAGGGCGTCCCTACTCACAGCTCCAGTCGTCAGTGGTTCCAACAACTTTTGGTACTCAGGGTGTCCCCTGACCTAGTGGTCCTCCTCTCCATTTGCCCTGGGGTAGATGAACCCAACATCACTCTCATTCTGGGGAGATTTAGGCCCAGAAGAACTCAGCCTGTTGACTGAAGCCAGAGCAAAAGCCCATCTTCTCTCTCAGGAGTGGCAATATCTTTATACTCTCTCCTCCTGTCTAGATCAGAAACAAAACAGGAAAAGAGGGGCATGCAGATATACAGGGAATACACAGACCAAATGGGATGCATTGCTCTTTCTTTCAACCAGGCAGAGACCTTTG
The DNA here is from genome assembly GCA_013400775.1 of Chaetops frenatus. Lineage (NCBI taxonomy): Eukaryota > Metazoa > Chordata > Aves > Passeriformes > Picathartidae > Chaetops > Chaetops frenatus. Next base: position 99,998 of record VZTR01000490.1, on the reverse strand, counting down.
AGGTATTAACAAGCAAATTCTGAGCTTGGTGTCCTTCAGTTTTGCAGTGGAACTGCAAAACACAGCAATGTTCTTAAGTTGGTGATGCATTACCAGTCACTGTGCACTGCAATGGTCCCAAGCTTCCACTTCTCATCACACTCCTCAGCAGTGCTGGTGTTTGAGAAGCTATGGATTTATGAAGAACAATTTGTCTAGTAAAGATGATGCGCAACTGGCTCCAGTGCGTGTGGTGAGGAGCCCATCTGCACAGTGAAGAGGTGAAATCAAGGTTCCCTGAAAAGTCACAAAACTCTTTGCCATTGTTCTTCAGGAGACATTTCATCACATGTATGCACGTTCCCCAGGATCAGGTCACAGGGAATCATAATAACTGCTTTCATGTAAAGCAAGAAAACCACTGTTACTTTTCTTGTACTACTTACCAACTTCCTCCCGGATCTTTGCAAGCTCGACTCCTAACTCCTTTATTTTCACAAGGGCATTTTCATTCTGTTTAATGAAAAAGAAAGAGAAATATGTATAGTACCCAGGTTTATCTCAGATAAGCACTTTCACATGTTCATTTAGTAAAGCAGATTAGACTGATTCCTCAAACTACNCTTTTTTTTTTTTTTTTTTTTTTAGGGGAGGAGAATGGGATTATAATGAACACATTCAGTTTTTAAATCAAGCTTAGGAGCCACAACTCACTGCCTACAAACACCATGTATGCCTACGAGTACATGTACACACACTCATGTGCATATGACAGTGCAAAATACTCTATTTACTCCTATGTGTCTAAAAAGATATTTGTATTTTTTTATAATTTTGTGGTCAATCTGCGTACCATTTATGGGTGGACTGCATGTACAAGATGGATTTATTAATTCTGTTAAAATTCTTTCATCTCTTTAAGCCTGCATTTAACCACCTCCAAACATATTAATATGCTCACAGAGTCAAACTTACAGAGCAGATTACTGTACTCACACCATTCTAGGCTTGGTGAGCATTCCCATAAAAACACCACTAATAACCTGATGCTCATGCCTATCTCCACATCTGTTTCTGTGATTATATTTATTAGGTCTCCTTTCCTTGACTAGTCTCAAATCCGAATATTTAAGGAGTAAAACAGATGAACTGGCTAAAGGAAAATGAAAACATATTTACATGACCAATGCTAAGATGTTATTACCAAAATGCATGGACTTTGACAGCAGATATCTGATGAGTGCTGTGCAAACTGACAAACAAAATTCTTATCTCCATCCACTAGAGTCTGATTTAGTACAATAAATCCCAGCGTAATGGTTCAGTCATAAGGGCACTTTAAATTGGGATGTATCATGAATCATATTAGAAAGAAGACAAAGGAATGCACTCTGCTGGGAAGACCACTAATGATTAATAAAACTAGATCAGGTTACTATAAATATGTCCTGGGTTAGAAAAGGTCAAGAATCCTTAAAGGACAGTATAGAAAAATCATATTCAAGAGAAAAAGCAGTACAGTAGTAAATTGAATTAAAAGGAGTCCTAGAAACCAAATCTTTCCATATTAAGCAAGCAAGGCTAATAAAAATCTAGGGCACAGACAGGATTAGTTTGGCTGCAGGATACATAGCAGACAGGATAGCAAGTCAGTTCTATATTACAAAAATGAAAGTGTGAAAAAAACTTTTCAGAACTTAAAATTTCTGTATATTTTTCCTGCACCTAACTTTTAACTCAGTTGAGAGAAGTGACACAACTTTATTTCTGGTGATACCAGAATAATGGAATATGGAAATTGAATTAATCCTTTACATATTGCCCTTTGGGATGAATTCCACCAGATGCAAAGGACACACTTTTCAGAAAGTTTACTGTAAATGGAGTGATAAACTGAACTGATTTGAGAGCCTTGAAGGCTGGAGGAGACTAGGATGATGTGGGCATCTTTCTTATTCAGTTATGGGAAGAAGCCAGAAATGCAAGGCCTGGTCAGCTCCATACTCTGCTGAGTAATGCACAGGGGGCTGTGTGCCAGGACTGCAGAGTGCCCAGTCCTGACCAACTGCATTAAGCTAAGAATAAAATTATGTGGCTTCTTACTGACTTCTTTTTCCTAATTAGGCAAGAAGTTATGTAAAAAAAACCCCAAAAACATCCAGATAAATACAGCCTGATATGTTAAAAACCCAGATCCCTTCACACAGATTCCCAAACCAACAGCCTTACAGGGGCAAGGTTTCCTCTTCTGGAGAATACCATTGCATCTGCCCTCTTGACAGACTGCCAGGCCTGGTGCCCTTGAAGGCATGTGCACAGGGATGTACTGGATACAGGACTTGCAGATGGGAAGCACCCACTCAAATTACTAGCTCTCATTATTTAGAATAAAAGCCACTCAAAGCAAGGGAGCTCTGCACAAATCATTACTACCATCTACAGATAAGCAGAATTCAGTGGGATTGTTACTATTTTCTTTATGTGAAGAAAATTAAAAGCAAGTAAAAAACCCCTAGTGTTTGAGAAAAAAAGTGTTTAAAATTTTGATACCCCATAAGAAATATTGCAGGCTCCACATTTTACATGATGTTTTATCTTAGATAAGGTTTTTCCTACCCTTGAGGACACTTGGTGGTGGAATCCTCTTCAAAAATGTGGAGAATTGCCATGGTGCCAACTTGAAAATGCTATCCTATAACTCCAGCTCCAGCATGGGCACCAACCCACCAGGGCAGTGGGGGTCACATCTGCCTCCCACCATGCTGGGGCTGTGGTTTCCAGAGCAGAGCAGCCCCTGGGCCTACCTCGAGCAGATAGATGCTCAGGTGCCTTCACTGTCATTTTACTGCCCTGCCAATACTTCTTGCATTGTATTTTATTTTGGTCAAAGCTTCCTGTCTGCTCTTTGGGACCTCATATTTATCTTTCCTAGGAGGTCAGATGTGCAACAGTTCCCTCAGTGCCAAGGTCTCAAGTAGTCCCCCTCTCTCAGAGGGTTCTTCTAGAGAGCAATAGCACACAAGTCCTTATCTTCCTCTTGTGTGAGAGAAGTGAGGTGCAGTTTTGGCTGATCATCAAATCAGCCTCAAGGCTTCCTGGATGTGCAATGAACTCACAAATCCCTGACATCTTCCGTTACTGCAACCTGCTTTGTCAGTGTAACATGATAGGTTTGGACTACACACATTCCTGTGACACTGTAAATACGACAGCAACGCAAAACAAAAAAGCCCCTGCTTGTTATCATCAGCATGGCTCCACAGATAACCAGCAACTCACTGTCACTGTCAGTGTAGCTAGGGAACTGGGAATGTCAGCGCTAAGGAAACCAAACATTACCATACAGAAAATCTGGGTCTGACTTTAGAATGTAAAGCTATCGCATTCAGTGCTGAGGTTCCTGGATATCCACTGTCAAAATATCAAAGCAATCCAAAAATTCACAAGCACACCAGGAAAACTTACCCAAAACAAATGAATAAGAAACCAAGTCAAGAGGATGTCCCATTGGGTTAATCAGTCTTCACTAAAATTTAACTCAACAAAGTATTTGGAAGAGAAGACAGGGTGAGCAGCTGCTCTTCCATGAGTTTTGTGTCCACTAAGGCTCAGCATATCAAAGGAGCTTTGTAGGGATTCTCTACTAAGTCATCACTTGGAGCTGAGCCACTGAAGGTGAGCATCTAAGGGCCATATCCAATTCAGGTTTCATACGGTTCATCAACTGTACACACCTGTTTTCAGTAGGTGAAAAGATCAGAGACCCTGTAAGGAGATTCACCATTTCCAGTGCAGCAGTTATATGGCAAAGAAGAAAAAAAGTAGCTTTGATGTGATCTGGAATTCATTTTTTTTATGACCAAAAATGTGAAACCAAAACAGTGGGTTTTGTACAAATTAAAATGCCACATTTACTTTTCATGTACTTTTAATGAATGATGGACTTAATTTCTTTTTAGAAAAATGATGACAAAGGATTTCTCTTGGATGCATCCCAAGAAATTACTCTGATAGTGAAGTAATTTTCATAAAATAAGACTGCACTCATGATTGAGATGAAGAAAAATTCTTTCTCATTCCTGAAATCTGCAACATAATGATTAAGTCTTGTGTCTGGACTACATCCCATCTCCTCAGACAGAAAGAAAAGTAGGATAAAACAGGTAGAATGATATGTCTCCCCTACTGCTCTGCTGAATAGAAGACACAGTAGACACTCTATTTCCTATCATCAGCTTTATAGCATATAGACCTCCCAATATTTCTCCTGTGAAAGTCTTGATGTTGCACTGCATTCAGCAAGTGAAACAGACACTGAAAATGGCACATGTGGGTTCTCCACTCAGCTTAGAACACCCTGAGGATGGACTGAGGTGTGACTTTTACTGGTGCAACAGCTCCAGAAAACAAGGCAGGTAGTCAGGCAGGTAGGAAGAGGTGTAGGAAGAAAAGAGGAATTCGTACAAACAAATAACAGTGTCCAAACCTAGCAGTGTAGGTCAGAAAAAAAAAAATTATCTGAATTTAGATATAACCACATGCAAGGACTTGGAAAAATAACTTGGTAGAAGATTCATAGTGTGGACCTGAGGCCAGGCAACATGCTGGTGTTGTCCAAACAGATTAAGAGAGGAACTAGTGATGAAGACCTGTGGGCAGAGGCTGAACAGGGCACTGAGCAACCTCATCTCATTGAAGATGTCCCTGCTCATTACAGTGGTCTTGGACTTGATGATCTCTGAAGGTCCCTTCCAACCCAAACTATTCTATGATTCTGTGGGTCTATGAAAGGCTGTGCTTTAGTGGAATGGAGCTTCAGATGACAGTTAGACATCCTCAAGAAGGCATCATCAGGAAGACAAGTCAAGATTTTACCTTGGACGAGGAATAACTGAGGGATGGGGAGGCAGATTTGAAGCTCATCTTAGAGTCCCTTTCCTCTGAGAACTACAGCCTACCTGAGAGATACTAATGAATTACAAATACTAATTAATTAAACCTTCAGGTACTTTTTAACAATAGGTAAGTAACAGTAGGTCCATCATAGAAATGGAAATGGGTCAGATCAGGCGAGGAACATCAGAAAATTGCTTAGACCCACACAGGAAGTCAGCAGCAGCAAGGAAGCAAACACGAGAGCCTGGAGTTACCTTCCTAAACTGACATGACTCTCCACTCTGCCAACTTACATACTTGCTTATATTCTAAGATCCAAGTGTATGTACAGTGCACACAGATGCTCTGTGCCACTTGTTATTAAAACTGCTCCTCCAGAACAGCTTTTCTGTATGCAGAGCTTTCAAAATATATTAAAAAAAAAAATCCCTGACCTGCCAGTGGTGCTTAGTCACTGTTGTGCTGTATTCAGAGTTCCCTGTGGCAAGGTGTTATAATTGGGAAGAGAATCATATACATTGGGAATTCTCTTGTACCAATAAATATTTCAGATGCTACTTGTAGAAGCAATACTGAATCCCACTGCAGCTAATAATCAAAATTACCTACAGTCTTCCTTGAAAAAGAGGTGTTTTAGCACTGCTGATCAATCATCTTAGTTGTCAGGTAATCCTTCCTCATAATACCCTTCAGGTTAAAGTTTACAAGCATAAGTTTACTTAGATTAAAATTTACTTAGATATTCCACAGTGACTGCACTTTGACAAGTTTTATATTATCCCATACATTTTTTCTTAACCTGGATAGTAAAGCTATATTTGAACTTATTATTGGGTAAATCAGACACACTACCAGTTTTTCATTTAACTGAATGATATGAGTATTTCAAAAAGCCATCTAACAGAGCACACTGCACAAAAGTGTTTCTGCCAAGATATTTCCTGTTAAGCAAATTAAATGCATATATTCATTCTCTCACTCTTCTGTACATAAAATCCAGGCAAATTTCCAGAAGAATAATGGGAAAAGCTATGTGTTCAAAATGTCCCACAACTTCTCTTGCACATGCTGTTTTCCCACTGCCTCTAGCCATGTACTAACTTCTGCACTGACATTTCTTACATGACCCATTTTGGTGCCTAGGAATGTGTTTGATTTAGATTCACACAAACACAAGAAAACAGGTAGTTTTGTCTTGTTTCACTTCTCCTAGACTGGAGGATCAATCCTCTGCTGGAGATGAAAAACTTTAGGACAGCTAGAGGCTGAATCTCTCTTCAAACTTTAAAACCTGCTGCAAGTTTCCTTTATAACTTGTAGTCCATATGGCTATTAAAAATGTAAGAAAAACAGATCAAAATATCAAACCGACTGTTGCTACAGAAGATGCCAGCAGTCCCTCCTTGTTTCATGACCATCCAACCCTTATATTTAGACTGCAGAATAAACTTACATAAGGCACTGCAGTGCATGAGAAAGCGACACTTAGACCTGTCCCTGGTCAAGGGGAGATCAGCACACTGCAAAGAAGCCGAGCATCGCTCCCCTGTCCGCCACCCGGGAAGCGCATCCGCCACCGACCCCAGCGAGAAGCAGCAGCACAGGCTCTATCCCGGCTACCGTCCTTCCCTTTCCCTAAAGGATAAAAGATAAAAAAAAAAAAAAAAAAAAAANAAAAAAAAAAAAAAAAAGGCGAAAGTACCGTCTCGTCCTCGCACAGAGAGGGGGGAAAACACGTGGAGCAGCATTTGCCCATCCTGGCAGGACAGCCACCCACCGGACCGACACCCGCCGGACTGCCGCCAGGCTGGCCCGGAGCCGGAGGATGAGCCCCGGGCGGTGACACTGTGAGACTGTCACTGCCACGTCCCCGCGCGCCGAGACCCGCCAAGGGGACTTGTCAACCTGATGCCTCCCGGGGTGCCGGGGGATGCCAGGGCCGGGGGCGCGGCGCTGGGAGCGGGGAAGGGACCGTGCCGTGGGGCGGGCGGCAGCGGAGCGGCGACGGGTCCGCTCCCCGCCAAGCGCTTCCCGCTGCCCGCCCTGCTACCGCACCGCTCCTCGCCCGCTGCGTCCGGCCTCTGCCGAAAAACGCTGCTCCGGCTGGCAAAGGCTTGCCCACAGCAGGGCACGTCCAGCAGCGCCATCGCAGGGAAGTGCCGGGGCGGGCGGCTGCCGGGACGGGGTTGGAAACGTCGCAGCGACAGCCCCAAAGGCGCTGAAATCCCAGAGTGAGCCTGGGCTCTCAGTCGAGGTGCCGCTGGGTTCTCTTCGTGCTGCATCCACAGCCAATGATAACAGTAGACCCCGTCCTGCGCACCCGCTCGGACTCTGCCTTTAAGCTGAGCGTGTCCTGGCTGGCTGCCGGCGCCGCTGCTCTTCC
>VZTR01000490.1:72899-87655 GCA_013400775.1 Chaetops frenatus | reverse complement strand
GTCCCCATGTGCCTCTCCCTCTTCCCCAATTCCCTCTACCTCTAAAGTGAAGCCTGGAGTTGGAAACTACCAACAGAACAAAAGAGCTATCTGCCTCTTGCCAGCTCCTACCTTCCCCTCTCCCTTTCTCAGGTGGGGACTGCGCAACCCCTCCTGAGTCCAAACCTCGACCCTCTGCCTCTCCCCTCTGCCGCAGTTTGTTCCTCGCTTTGTTCCCTATCGAAATACATTGGCCAAGATGGCACTGGCAACGTACTCAGCGCCACCATCTTGGGAGAAATGGCACACATTTTTCCAGCCTCAGCGACACAAAAGGGCACCTGAGCCCCTCCTCTCTCCCTGCCCCTTGCCCTGACCCCTGCATTTCTTCTGGGCCCTCATCATGTGATCACGACGCTTCCTGTTCCCATGATATTGGGGCCGGGAGTGGCCGGGGGAAGGGCCGCAAGGAATCGATCTTGGCTGCTGCGGCTCCATACTGCCAGGCTAAGCAGAGTGACTGCAAGTCCTGCACCCCTTTACCGGGACACAGACCTACCACAGCTGCAGCCAGGTCACCCTCTTCCTCCTCTTCAGAGGCATCCAGTGGGTCCTCCGATTCTGATACCAAGGCTGAGGATCCCTAGATGATGATAAGGGACCAGACTATTTATGAGGGGTACTGAGATATTACTGATAAGATTGTGGCCCCAGTGGACTATAAAAGCAGCAAGAGTCCCAAGTGGGATGCACTTCCCCTGAAAGAACTAACAGAGCTCATTAAAGCATCCAAGGACTATGGGAGGGGGTCACCATATTTTAAGAGCATTTTAAGTATTACATTTACTGGACATGTCTTAGTACCACACAACCCCAAACATATCATGACTCTCCTCCTAACTCATACTGAATTCCTGCTGTGGGAATCTATCTGGAAGAGACAGTTATGGGCATTACATAAGAAATATCAGGAGGGAAGTGTGTGAGCACAATTGTCAATGGATGCTCTGTGTGGAGAGGGAGATATGGATAAACCCCAAGACCAGACCAAGGACATCCCACAAGAGGTCCCGGAGGACATCCTAGTCCGCCCTGCTCCAAACCCCAGATGGCACCACATCCCTTAAGAACTTTGCTGATATTCACCAGAGAGTATCTGAAACCTATACTACATTTGTTGATCGGCTCCGAAAAGCCATTGAGGGACAAATAGACAATCAGGCAGCCAGAAAGGAACTCCTCAGTAACCTGACTATGAAGCACTGAGAGCCCTCCCTGATTCAAGGCCCACAGTGCAGCAGATGGTAGAGGCCTGCACTCAGATGACAACGGTGGAACACACAGTTGCCCTGGCAGTCAGCGAGGAGGTGGTGGAAGGGACTGAAACATCTCAAAAGAACCTGAGTGAAGCAAGGTGCTTTAACTGTGGTGGTTGGAGCCATTTGCAAGCTGAATGTACATCTTTCTCCTCCATAGACAAAGACTCTAAAACATTCTCATCCAGTAGTCCCCAGTTTTCCTGCAGGCAACAGTTCCAGTGGCATCCTCCTCGTCCACAGCATCCGGGAAACTTCAAGCAGAGCACAGTACAGCCCTGCGCGACGACACCAAATGTCAGTTACCGCGCAGCTCTCCAGAACGTCCGAGAGAGCCTCACTCAAGAGAAGTTTGCCCAGAGATACCAGGGACCTGGCACATGCTGGTGAGTGTCTCTGCAATACACTTCACAAACACTACTGCAACTTCCATCCCTGTGGTACCTGTAGCAACTGGGCACGAAAGAAGGACACGGTTTCACCACAATTAAGAGAACAGCCAAGGCCCCCAAAAAGAGAGTCCGTATATTATGGATACACAATTTATAGGGTTTGCAAAGTGAGAGAGGATTGGAAGATGAAATCCCACCTCTCAACCAGACTGGTTAAGTGACCAGTCCATCAGATTCTCTTTTCCAAGAAGGAATGTAAACAAAGCTAGTGTTTTTAGTACAATGTGTGAGAAAATCTGACTTGAGAATATAAACTTTTCAGAAGGCTTTCAAAAACAGGGCGACACATCCCCACGGAAAAAGGTAGACCCTACAACCACCCACAGGATATACTAGTACTGGGGGATCCCACCACCACAAGACTAGACTGTTTACAGGTATTGCCTGAGGTCCAGACTGTCACCAGATGGGGCCAGATCAAAGTCAAAGTCATCTGTAGTAACCCACCTTAGTTTCTCCCTAAGGGTACACCAGTTACACAGGCATACGTGTTACCTGAATGGACAGACTATACTCCAGAGAACCCCACAGACATCTAGATAGAGGTCGTAGAGAGAAACCACCCTATGATAGGGTGCAGGTTAACAAACAAAGGGAGCACAGTTTGTGTTGCAGGCATGGCAGACACCAAAACAGATGTGACCACCATTACCCACTCTGACTGGCCAATAGACTGAGAGCTTGTCCCCACAACTGGCTCAATCTCGGGGATACAAAGAGAAACTGCATCGATGTGCAGCCAGAAAATGATCCTAGTGGAAGGACCTGATGGCCAGATTGCCTTTGTCCTGCGTTCTAACCACGTTGTGAGGCCAAGATGTCTTAATGCAATAGAGAGCCAGGCTAAAAATTCCCTCTACACCTTGGGATTTCTATTTGGGGCCACTGAAGAGGGCACCACCCCCTCCTGACCTGGAAGACTGATGAACCTGTCTGAGTGGATCAGTAGCCCCTTACTGGAGAAAAGTTAAAGGCGCTCAGCTCCCTAATGGAGGAACAGTTACAGAAAAGACATCTTGTTCCATTAAGTAGCCCCTGGAACACGCCATTGTTTGTTATTAAAAAACTGGCAGAGACAAGTAGCAGCTTCTGCAAGATCTGTGTAAAGTCAACACTGCCATTGAAGATGTCAGTCCCCTCCAACCCAGCTTACCATCAGCATCAATGCTGCCAAGGAACTGGAAGTTAACAGTAATAGATATCAAAGACTGTTTTTTTAATATCCCTCTCCATCCTCGAGATGCACCCAGATTTACCTTCTCTGTGCTATCTATTAATATACAAGCTTCCCTACACCAGTTCCAGTGGCTTGGGCTCCCGCAGGGGGTGAAAAACTCCACTACCATCTGCCAGCTTTATGTTGCACATGTTCTATCACTGGTGAGGAAACTATTCCCAATTGCAATAATATACCACTATGTAGACAATATCTTAATCTGCACTCAAACAGACTATTACCTGAACCAAGTACTTCAAAAGACCATCAAGACTGTAGAAGAAGTGAGATTCCAAGTGACAGAAGACAAGATCCAGTGGACCTGCCTGTAGAAATATTTGGAACTCAGGATCAGTGAACGGACTGTCATACCCCAGCATCTCTCCATCAGAGATGACCCCAAGACCCTCAGAGACCTCCATCAACTTTGTGAGAGCATCAACTGAGTTCATCCCCTACTAGAGATAATGACAGAGGACCTTAGCCCTCTGTTCAGTCTCCTCTGAGACGATGAAGCCCTGGACTCACCATGGACCATCACCCTGGAAACCTGGTCATCAATAAGGTAGCTCATGCCCTGTCCACGAGACAGGCTCACCGCGTAGTTCCCTCTTTACCTTTACAGTTCACCCTCCTAGGTAAGAATCCCCGCTTCCATGGCTTGATATTTCAATGAGATCCCACCTCAAAAGACCCATTAATAATCCTGGAGTGAGTTTTCAGACCACACCAACCCACCAAAACCATCACAAGCCCTCAGGAAGTAATAGCCAACTGATAGTAAAGGCCAGAGCATGCCTCTGGACCTTGACAGAGTGCAAGTTCTCACGCATTCACATGCCATTGACATTAGTTAGTCTGGAAGCTTTGCTCCAGACTAATGAACACCTCCAGTTTTCACTAAACAGCTACTTGAAGTAAATATCAATTCATCTGCCAAAGCATAAGTTATTTAATTCGGTTTTCAATTTGACCCCTAAGTCACTTAAAAGTAAAATAACTTTAAAAGATTTGACTGTTTTCACAGGTGGCTCAGGCCACTCACACAAGTCAGTAATGACTTGAAGAGACCCAGAAACTCAGAAATGGGAATCTGATGTCTGAATAGTTGAAGGGTCTCCTCAGATAACAGAACTGACTGCAGTTGTCAGAACCTTTGACAAGTTCACTGAACCCATCAATTTAGGCACTGATTTGACATATATAACTGGAGTAACTGAAAAGGCAGAACGTGCTTTATTGAAAGAGGTGTCAAATCCAAAATTATACGAGTTGCTCTCGAAGCTGACTTACCTTCTCTCCCACGGAGAGCAACCTTACCACGTGATACATGTCAGGTCGCACACGGACCTCCCAGAGTATATCGCAGAAGACAACAGAAAGACAAATACCCTGGCCATGGTTACTCAAACCACACTGCCTAATACCTTTAAACAAGCCAAACTGAGTCATAATTTCTTTCATCAAAATGTACCTGCCCTAGTCAAAATATCTAAAATTACAAGAAACCAAGCAAGAGCCATAATAAGCTCTTGTCTGAACTGCCAAAGTTATGCCTTACCATCTATGGGCTCAGGTGCAAACCCCTGAGGCCTAAAGGACCTAGAGTTCTGACAGACAGACCTGACCCACTATGCAACTTTTGGCAGGCTCAAATACATTCATGTTTCAGTTGATACCTTTTCTGATGCTGTTTTTGCTTCTGCTCATGCAAGTGAGAAATTGAAAGATGTCAAAAAACATTTCATACTAACTTTTACCACCGTGGAAATACAACAAAGTATAAAAGCTGACAATAGCCCAGCCTATACATCTAAAACATTTAAAGACTTCCTAGACCAGTAGAGAGTAAGGCATAAGACAGGCATACCTGACTCCCCTATGGGACAATCTATAGTAGAGAGAACTCATAATAGCATTAAAAGAGTCCTTGAGCAACAACACGGAGAAGTCAAAACCCTGTCACCCATCGAACCATACAAAACCCTGTGTATGATCAACTTTTTAAACAATTCCTTTACAGAACTGCAGCCCCCCCATACTCAAGCACTTCTCCAATTCCACCAGAGCTCAGCTCAAGGAGAGACCACCTGTTCTGGTCAAAGACCCTGAGTCCAAACAAATAACAGACCCTTTTCAACTAATAACTTGAGAGAGAGAGTATACTTGTGTCACCACTGATGCAGGGCCAGGATAGATCTCTAGAAAAAGCGTAAAGCCATACATAGAAACATCAATACCAACCAACACTGACGCTCCTGAAGTTACCCAAGAACAAAACAAGATCCAAAAGAAAGCAGCATAGAGTTAGAAGAAAAAGAAAAAAACACAACCTCACCCACCTACCAAACACCCCAGATCTACTGACTCAGACACAGATGTAGACTTAGAAATGAACAACCCATTACATAACATGGAACTCTAAGACTTACACCCTGTGATGTTGCCAGTAGGTTCATAAAGAAACCCACTGTTGTTATCCCCTGTTTACCTCAGTTTACCCTATTTATCCTAGTTAACATTCCCTCCACCATACCCCTTTTCACAACAAATAAAAGAAAGGGGGAGACCTGGAGGGGGAACAGAACACTGGTACACTGGACCCTAAAGCCCCTAAAAGACTTTCTGATAAGTCAATACTTTGTTTTTTAGAACATCTCTGTGAAACCCTACACAAAATGAAGGCCCACCAGCACCTGTTCACTGCGGTCGTCTGGATGTTCATCACCCTTCCACTACTAGCAGCATGGATTGTTCCTCAGCCTGAGCAGAACATTTGGGCAACCCTAGCAAAAACTTTAAAGCAAGACCATATGTGCCTGCCCATGGGTAGTGTTAGTAATCCATTGTCATCATGCCTAGTGGGAGTCCCACTAACAACAAGGGACCACCCCTATGCAGGCAAGAAACCCAACCCAGTGGATAGCTGAGATGAGTGGACCAAAATACAGCCAGATGCACCAGAGAAACTCCATGAATTGGATCTGCTGGGGTCCTCTAGGACAGAATATTGTATTTGATCCTATTACAGTGAAAAACAGCACCACATTACATGGGAAGAGGTTGACAACAACCAAAAATCTATCGATCATAAAGATGTCACTCCTCATGAAAAGATTTATGAATATGAATGGTGAAATTACACCCCAGACACAGTTTCCTGGTGCTCCCCTCATCCCAAAATGCTACCCCAGGGAATGTTTCTTATGTGCGGGGACAGTGCATGGGCAGGAATTCCATCATGGTGTCAATGGGGTCCTTGTAGCCTTAGCCAGCTTACCACACTCACGCCCAATACAACCCTAGTCAGCAATTGAAGGAAAAAGGATAAATTGGCATGTCAAAAAAGATCCTTTACAGAACTCGATGAAAACTGTGATGGCATTATCATTAATTAGCAAAAGGGTAAAAAGGTCACAGTACCCAGATTTTTACCATGGGTAGCCACTGCGAAGGCCCTCAGTTCCTCCTTCCCCTGTTCCTTGCACTTTCCAGTTTGTTGTCTGTCCCCTGTATCCCAGCTGGCTTGTGCCCTTTCTGTATCCCAGGCTACACCCTTCTCTTTGCCTACCCTTTGCACCCGTTTGTTCAAGTCCCTAAATCCCTCCTCTGCTACCCCTGTGTTAAAACCCTTTGTAAGCCCTCAGACCCCACGTCTTGCTGGTGGAACCCTTTAGATTGTAGGCTAAATGAATGTCATTTGGGAATCTCCACACAAGGGCTCCTCCTGCCTTCATCTTGTCACTTGCATAACACCCTGCTGCGTGTGTCCCGAGCATGTGCCCGCTGACCTGCCAATCGGAGTGGCTCTGATATTCGGAGAGCATGTGGTAGCTAGCCAAGCTCCCAATGCGACAATATTTATTGACTGCAGTGGATACACAATGTAGTCAGCACTTCACAGGGTAAAGCTTCTAGGTAATGAAAGGCCAAGGAGGATACCTACATGTTCTTAAATGTCCCAGGGGAGTTGCTTAGTCTATAAACAACCTATTCTAATGGTAAAGAGGCACCATGGGCAGCAATTTTTCTCTACAGTGACAGAATCAATGCTTTCCTCCATGATGTACATAATACACTTCCTATTTACTGTCCAAGCAATTCCAATATTTAACATCTATCTGAACTAAATTGGGAGAGGTAGGGATAAATTAGCCATATTTTATAATTTAATATGGTCCCCAAATGGGGCACATTATTTTCTTTAGCTCCATAATGGTCCTTACGTACCAGTGCATACACTCTGCTCTGTAAAGAATAAACAATAAATCATTTCATCAGGGTTCTATACATATATTCTAACATATATAAGAAGATTCAGATTCCTAACTGTTACTATCTGATGTTTCCCTATATTATGGAGGCTGGCTAACCTTCCTGGGAGAGATACAGTGCTTTCACTGGATTTTCATAGTGCAAAGATATGGGCAAAGTGTGAAGATGGAGATTCATGGAGAATGCAAAACGAAGAATGAGAATTGAAGTCTTGGGAAAGCTCTGGGAGATAAAGGTAGGAACACAGGCCTATGTGTGTCACAGTGCAGGAGAATCCTCAAGTGAACTGCACATTATTCATCCTTTATGAAATACTGGAAAGGCTTGCTGAGGGGCACAGCATGCGAAGTATGTCAAACAAATATTTAATTTAATTCGAATAGATAACACTCTGAGGGCATGAGCAAAAGACAGTACAGGAAACATGAAGGGCTGCAAATTTGTTTGCAAGAGGACTGCCAGCTTTAGGTATGAGTTGATAAGGTGGTATGCAGTGCTTACAGAAATAAACATAGGGAACAAGGAGAAAGCTGAAGGAGACAGTGGTTGGAGTTGAGGACCAAGGAGACTGAAGATAGCACCGTGAGCATACAGAGACAGATAATGGGGAGAGAAGGCTGAGGTGGGGCATAGCAAAAGTTCAAAACCTGCTTCACCTGGTAAAGAAACCAAAATACAGATTAAAAAAAAGAGATGAAACTAAGGAGAAAGGGATGATTGTTTTGCAGATGGCATTTCAGAGGACAAAGGGAAGTAGTGAAGTAGTAGTGAGAAGAGTAGTGAAGGGAGACAAGGAACAGGAGACTGCAGGAATGAGGAGAGATGCAGAGGACCTGGTACATAACTGAGACACTGCAATGTCTGTAATGTCTCAGCTCTGGAGCATGATGGATAGGCCAAGTTGTCGGCAGCTGCTGCCTCCTGGCATTCTCTGCAGTCAACAGCGGGAGTCGACTGTGACATGGACATAAAGCACCTCCAAAGGGTGCTATGACAAGTCTGGTTGGCGGCATTCACTGGGGGCAGGATTTTGTCTAAGGCAGGGCAGAGGCAGGATAGGGCAATGCTATTCCAGTAATACATTTTGAACAGGAGGCTCAGAAAATGATTGGGTAGCATGCCAAAGATGGGAGAGAGGAGAAGGGACATCCAGCAAGGAGGAGAGACATCCAGCTTATGTGATTATCACAACCTATTTCTCAGCATGTACTCTTGACCACTGTTACAGTTTGTGTGACAGAACATGCAGGTGGACTTAGTCAGAATTTTGATATCTACAAGAGAGAAGCTGAGTATACTGACAGAGTTGCAGATAAGTGGGGAGGCTGAATTTATTTTTCGATGAGCCAGACATTGGCCTCAAAGACTGAAATTGATTTAATTTTAAGTATTGTTAATTCTTCAATTCTGCAAGCAGTATCATTTGAAAACAGTCTCAACTAGTCGTAAATTCTCCTTCCAATTCCCCTTATTGAAACTGCAGATCACATTGTATTTCTGTGAGTGTTTGAAATCAATGAAGATGAATGCTGCTGTCAAAGGAACTGCTCTAATTTTCCCCTCTCTCGGTCACTTGTTGTGTCCCAGCTTCCTTCCTTATAGTCCCACAAGTGTTTGGGCACTGAATCAGATTTACCTTTCAGAAACCTGTCCCTCTGTCAGATCCATGTCCTTCTCTCCCATGCAAACCTCAGGCATCACCTGATAACGTTGAGTTGGGGTGCCCGGGTACCTGACCAGTATAGGGTCAGCCCACCCAGCCAAGCCACACCAACTCGGCACTGCTCCATGGGACTGCTCGCCCTGCACTGGAATCGGGACCAGGGCCACCCTGCGCCACTCCATGGCCACGCTGCACCACCATGCACCGCGGTTTGCCGCAGCAGTACGACTGGCGGCCACACGCCACGTTGCCACTGGTCCATGTGGAGCTGCCCTGTCCAGCCATGCTGTTCTGCACCGGGCTGCTGACGCTCAGTGACTCGCTCCAGCCCCGGGCTGCACTGCAGGATCAGTGCAGAGCAGCCGCTGCTGTCAGCTGTGCAGCCGCTGCGTGGACATTGGCACTCGAGTCCGCGCCACCCTGGGGCACCCCCTCCCACACTGGACCGGCAGTGCGGGGACTCATTGGCATACGCCAAGCTGTGCCGCCAGCCCGGCTGCTGCTCCAGTGTGTGCCAATTTGCAGTATTCAGGTTCCTGGACCTGCATGACGAGATTGCAAAATCAGTTGTGCCGCCACTCGGCAGGATCCGCTCGCTCGGGGCGCGGACCGGGACTGAGGCTGTGCTGTCCCCGCGCAGCCCCGTGGCCCATTCCAGGGCTGGGCTGCTGCCATCTGCTGCTGCCCTGAAGTTGGCACTTGGGTCCGTGCGGCTCCAGGGCGTACTGTCCCAGTCCCAGTCTCAACCAGGTGGAGTTATGCAATTCACCATGTGGTTAATTGCCAGTGCTCACCCGCTGGCTCCCAGGGTTCCACAACTGGCTGGGACGACCTAGGTCAGGGTGATAGTCTTGGGGGGCTCCCCGGGAGAAGGCATCATCGCGGGATATCCACTCAGAACTGTGTGGTCATAGGGAGGTCTCCTCCGGCGAGGTAGGGAGCTATCCCACCTCCCAACCTTGGGGTCTGAATCCCAGCTCAATCCATTTGTTAGTTTAATCAGATTTAATATCAGTCTGCACAGTTTTATGATTGTTCTAGCAGATTAGTCATCTTTGGCAGTAGATTGCATAATAAAACTACTAATTTGAACCCACATTTGGAAGTCCAAGGCTTTTTCTTTTGAGGGATCTAGTCCATGATCTTTTACCCACCAAAGAAGTTCTAATAATTCCCCTCTGTCATAATATATTTGGCAGTGGGTTTCCCATACCTTTAGTGCTGATGATTTTTCTCTTGAAAAAAGACTCCCCATGATATAAAATCCAAAAGTCTTTTCCTGTTCAGAAGGCTGTGAGATCACATTGGGGTCACCACATGTGGGTGCAGGGTCCGGGAGGAGACAAAAGAACGACACGTGCCTCGTGGTAGTGAACAGTAGCAGAGAGCAGTAACTAACTTCATGGAGTCTGGGAGTTTTCTTATGTAGGAGGAATTTGAAGTTCTCACCTTGCTCTCTGATAGGCTTGAGTTATAGCCTGAACAATACCTTGATCAGTGACATATACTGCACTTGATTGGCAGAGGTCTTTAATAGACAGACCAGCCAGGGGCTGAGACCAGCCCCTGCACTGTAACAAAATGAAAATTTATAGATACCTTTCAGGAAGTGAATAAGGAAATCATAACTCTCATTAGCAGTGGGGTGGACAAGACCTGGCCTGAACAGGTCAGAGGGATCCCATCCTCTCTTTGGGAGTCAAAAAGCAGAGTCTCCCTTCAAAAGCAAACTTTTCAGCACATCTCTTGTTTTGCACACATATTTGTGTGCATAAAATATTTATGACAAGACCAAAT
The DNA here is from genome assembly GCA_013400775.1 of Chaetops frenatus. Classification (NCBI taxonomy): domain Eukaryota; kingdom Metazoa; phylum Chordata; class Aves; order Passeriformes; family Picathartidae; genus Chaetops; species Chaetops frenatus. The sequence continues at coordinate 76,957 of VZTR01000490.1, read as the reverse complement.
GTCAGTCTAAAGTTGCTGTAAAGGGGAAGGCCATGCCTCAATTCACAGATAATCTTCAAAATCATTTCAAAATGAAATTTTTGAACATATGTCTAAGGAAGGTTGCAATCAGCCTAGAGAGAAGTCAAACACCAAGTTCCCCTCCCAGAAGAAGCAGTGACCATTGAGTATCTTGACACATATTTACATGCCCCGGCACGTGGATGTGGCGTGAGCTCAAGTGCTAGTTGCGCCACTGCAGCAGACTCCAGCACAAGGTGCTATAGGGGCAGCGTCAGCAGCGTGGCGGCAGGTGTGGCCACGGAGTGGGGCAGAGCCACCGGGCAGAGCAGTGCCATGAAGACCGCTGCCGACACGGCGTGGGGCGGCACAGCCCCTGAATGGAACAAAACGGCATGTGGAGTGGCCCCAAGCGGCAGCAGGCTATGAAGCAGCCTGATGCTGGTTCCATTGAGACCTTCCAGTGTTGCTACGACCCTGCTGAGTGGGCTCCATGAGCAGCACAGCCCTGCAACAGTACGGGGCAGCTGGCACAAGTCAAGCAGTGTGTCCACCAGTGGCCATGTGGTCGGATCATTGTGGAACCTGCCATCTTTCCCATGGGGTGTGGTTTCACCTCAAACCCCACCCAGGGGGTGGAATCATGCCCCTGGACCACCACAGGTCAAGATCGTTGCCTGCTTCGACTTCACTCCCAAGGAACATGTCAGCACCTCATTGGGATATGACCCTGCCTCAAACCCCACCTCAAGGGGGCATGGCCATATCCCTGGATTGACCCCACTGGGGTGTGGCCCTACCTGTGACCCCCACCTCTAGGGGGTGTGGCCACACCCACAGATCAACTTTCATGGAGTGGGAGTCCACCTCAAACCTCACCTCGGGGGGGCAGATTCTCACCTCCGAACCAGCTTTCAAACAAAGGGTGTGGCTTCAAGCCAGCCCCCTCTGGCGGGGAGAGGCTTAGCTACATCCCCAACCCTGACTCCGAGGAATGCGACCCCGCCTCTCATTGAGCCTCCAAAGGAGCTCCAATGGAATAAACTTTTGCAACCAACTCCTCCTCTACTGAGCACAACCAGAATGCAACAAAGCACATGGACAGACCCTAAACTCAGCCCTACTCCTACTACAGCATCACCTCCAGCTGTAGAACAACCCCAAAAGCCTACAGCACCGACTCCAGTCCCAGTATCTATGATGATTCAAAATCTATCATTGCCCCTAATCCCACAACCTTCTCAACAGAGGTAAAAAACAAGGCAATTAAAAATAGGGATTTGAAAGCAGCTAAACCAATGGCTGCACCCCTATGCCTACAATCCTCTGAGAACTGGCATAAGGAAAAGGAATCAATTGATAAAAATCAGATGCAAGTCCTAATAAAAGGACAAAATAAAATTTCTGCAGCTAAAAAGCAGGTGGAAGTCCTAGTAAAAGAACAAAGTNCCATGGCCACGCTGCACCACCATGCACCGCGGTTTGCCGCAGCAGTACGACTGGCGGCCACACGCCACGTTGCCACTGGTCCATGTGGAGCTGCCCTGTCCAGCCATGCTGTTCTGCACCGGGCTGCTGACGCTCAGTGACTCGCTCCAGCCCCGGGCTGCACTGCAGGATCAGTGCAGAGCAGCCGCTGCTGTCAGCTGTGCAGCCGCTGCGTGGACATTGGCACTCGAGTCCGCGCCACCCTGGGGCACCCCCTCCCACACTGGACCGGCAGTGCGGGGACTCATTGGCATACGCCAAGCTGTGCCGCCAGCCCGGCTGCTGCTCCAGTGTGTGCCAATTTGCAGTATTCAGGTTCCTGGACCTGCATGACGAGATTGCAAAATCAGTTGTGCCGCCACTCGGCAGGATCCGCTCGCTCGGGGCGCGGACCGGGACTGAGGCTGTGCTGTCCCCGCGCAGCCCCGTGGCCCATTCCAGGGCTGGGCTGCTGCCATCTGCTGCTGCCCTGAAGTTGGCACTTGGGTCCGTGCGGCTCCAGGGCGTACTGTCCCAGTCCCAGTCTCAACCAGGTGGAGTTATGCAATTCACCATGTGGTTAATTGCCAGTGCTCACCCGCTGGCTCCCAGGGTTCCACAACTGGCTGGGACGACCTAGGTCAGGGTGATAGTCTTGGGGGGCTCCCCGGGAGAAGGCATCATCGCGGGATATCCACTCAGAACTGTGTGGTCATAGGGAGGTCTCCTCCGGCGAGGTAGGGAGCTATCCCACCTCCCAACCTTGGGGTCTGAATCCCAGCTCAATCCATTTGTTAGTTTAATCAGATTTAATATCAGTCTGCACAGTTTTATGATTGTTCTAGCAGATTAGTCATCTTTGGCAGTAGATTGCATAATAAAACTACTAATTTGAACCCACATTTGGAAGTCCAAGGCTTTTTCTTTTGAGGGATCTAGTCCATGATCTTTTACCCACCAAAGAAGTTCTAATAATTCCCCTCTGTCATAATATATTTGGCAGTGGGTTTCCCATACCTTTAGTGCTGATGATTTTTCTCTTGAAAAAAGACTCCCCATGATATAAAATCCAAAAGTCTTTTCCTGTTCAGAAGGCTGTGAGATCACATCGGGGTCACCACATGTGGGTGCAGGGTCCGGGAGGAGACAAAAGAACGACACGTGCCTCGTGGTAGTGAACAGTAGCAGAGAGCAGTAACTAACTTCATGGAGTCTGGGAGTTTTCTTATGTAGGAGGAATTTGAAGTTCTCACCTTGCTCTCTGATAGGCTTGAGTTATAGCCTGAACAATACCTTGATCAGTGACATATACTGCACTTGATTGGCAGAGGTCTTTAATAGACAGACCAGCCAGGGGCTGAGACCAGCCCCTGCACTGTAACAAAATGAAAATTTATAGATACCTTTCAGGAAGTGAATAAGGAAATCATAACTCTCATTAGCAGTGGGGTGGACAAGACCTGGCCTGAACAGGTCAGAGGGATCCCATCCTCTCTTTGGGAGTCAAAAAGCAGAGTCTCCCTTCAAAAGCAAACTTTTCAGCACATCTCTTGTTTTGCACACATATTTGTGTGCATAAAATATTTATGACAAGACCAAATGTCAGTCTAAAGTTGCTGTAAAGGGGAAGGCCATGCCTCAATTCACAGATAATCTTCAAAATCATTTCAAAATGAAATTTTTGAACATATGTCTAAGGAAGGTTGCAATCAGCCTAGAGAGAAGTCAAACACCAAGTTCCCCTCCCAGAAGAAGCAGTGACCATTGAGTATCTTGACACATATTTACATGCCCCGGCACGTGGATGTGGCGTGAGCTCAAGTGCTAGTTGCGCCACTGCAGCAGACTCCAGCACAAGGTGCTATAGGGGCAGCGTCAGCAGCGTGGCGGCAGGTGTGGCCACGGAGTGGGGCAGAGCCACCGGGCAGAGCAGTGCCATGAAGACCGCTGCCGACACGGCGTGGGGCGGCACAGCCCCTGAATGGAACAAAACGGCATGTGGAGTGGCCCCAAGCGGCAGCATGCTATGAAGCAGCCTGATGCTGGTTCCATTGAGACCTTCCAGTGTTGCTACGACCCTGCTGAGTGGGCTCCATGAGCAGCACAGCCCTGCAACAGTACGGGGCAGCTGGCACAAGTCAAGCAGTGTGTCCACCAGTGGCCATGTGGTCGGATCATTGTGGAACCTGCCATCTTTCCCATGGGGTGTGGTTTCACCTCAAACCCCACCCAGGGGGTGGAATCATGCCCCTGGACCACCACAGGTCAAGATCGTTGCCTGCTTCGACTTCACTCCCAAGGAACATGTCAGCACCTCATTGGGATATGACCCTGCCTCAAACCCCACCTCAAGGGGGCATGGCCATATCCCTGGATTGACCCCACTGGGGTGTGGCCCTACCTGTGACCCCCACCTCTAGGGGGTGTGGCCACACCCACAGATCAACTTTCATGGAGTGGGAGTCCACCTCAAACCTCACCTCGGGGGGGCAGATTCTCACCTCCGAACCAGCTTTCAAACAAAGGGTGTGGCTTCAAGCCAGCCCCCTCTGGCGGGGAGAGGCTTCGCTACATCCCCCACCCCGACTCCG
>VZTR01000490.1:14191-72885 GCA_013400775.1 Chaetops frenatus | reverse complement strand
TCTCAACAGAGGTAAAAAACAAGGCAATTAAAAATAGGGATTTGAAAGCAGCTAAACCAATGGCTGCACCCCTATGCCTACAATCCTCTGAGAACTGGCATAAGGAAAAGGAATCAATTGATAAAAATCAGATGCAAGTCCTAATAAAAGGACAAAATAAAATTTCTGCAGCTAAAAAGCAGGTGGAAGTCCTAGTAAAAGAACAAAGTATAATTCCTGCAACTCAAAAAGTAAGTTCAATTCTTGCAGAAAAGAAAAACCATAATATCTTGCCAAAACAGGCAAGTTTAATTTTTGCAGAAGAAAAAGGGTTCAATTCCTATAAAAAGGGACAGATTCCTGTCCTGGAAAAATGCCAAACCTATCCCTCTCTCACCGAATCCCAATTCTTCAAGTGGGATAAAGAATCCCACAATAAATAAAATTCAACACTACTAAAAAAGTTCCAAAAGGACAAATAAATGTTCAATTTCAACCTAGATCCAAACAAAAAAGATGAGCAGGACTGGGCCCCTTTCCCACCAGAATTCCAACCAGATTCTCCAAAGAGAAAAAAGATAAAAGAGTTCCCAGAGTGTCAGATCCCTCGAGACACTCGACCACAGCAAAAAAGCTGACAAAACTCCTTTTAAAAAGGAAAACATAAACCTCCACATATCCCCAAATCCCGAGAAATATTCCTATTTAAACCCCCACAATGTCCATGTAAGCTGACCTCAAGCACTGGCACCTCTGGCCCAACCTCCTACCAGACCCAAAACCATATGATTTTTATAAATCATTCTATACATATACCTCTAAACTGATTCTCTTTGTTATTTACTTATAGTTTTTAAAAGAGTGAATGTTCTTGCTTGTAGAATTAAGTTGTTGTTTTAAAAGCAAATATAGTCTCTGCTCCTATTCACCATAATTAAGTTTGTAATAATTTTAAGAGTTAAAATGTTTTTTACTGGTAAAGTTAAGTTATAATTTTAAGTTAAATGTTCTCTCTCTCCCTATTTACAATAGTTTAAGTTTGTAATAGTTTTCAAAGTTAAATTAATTTTACTTTTTTAGAGTTAGGTTGTAACTTGTAATTTATAAACATTTGAACCTGTGATGTACCAACCTAAAAAGGCATTGGGTTTTATCTGAACAACTCTTTAACATCAGTGACACACATACATGTATCCCTAATTAGAAAAAAAACCCAAATTTATTATTTAGATGTTAAATATTAATCAAATAAAAATCTATAGTGTTGTATGTCACTCCATAAGCAAAGGGTCCTTGCATATGAAGCCACATAGATACACTTTGCATTTTTTCAATTTTTATTAATTAAATAAAGGGTGAATTGTTACAGTGCAGGGGCTGGTCTCAGCCCCTGGCTGGTCTGTCTATTAAAGACCTCTGCCAATCAAGTGCAGTATATGTCACTGATCAAGGTATTGTTCAGGCTATAACTCAAGCCTATCAGAGAGCAAGGTGAGAACTTCAAATTCCTCCTACATAAGAAAACTCCCAGACTCCATGAAGTTAGTTACTGCTCTCTGCTACTGTTCACTACCATGAGGCACGTGTCATTCTTTTGTCTCCTCCCGGACCCTGCACCCACATCATTTGTTAAATATTTCTGTTCTTTCATAGAAACAGAAAAATTCTTCAGTTTCTGGTGTGATTAATACTTTCATATATGAACCTTGCATCTATTGATCTACACTGAATTGTAAAGCCTTTGTTCAGTTGCATTCTTATTAGAAATCTTGGTAATCTTATTATTAATCTTATTAGAAATCTTGAATCTTTGTATTAGAAATCTTGTCTCTGGGGAGTAATCAATGAATCAATCCAAGCAAAAAACCTCAGAAAAAACAAACCCCCAAAAACGAAACAACGATTGATCTGAGGATATTGCCTCTTTCCTGTAAGAGAGGAATTTAAAATGCATGGAATTTAGAAGAGGTACACATATCCATTGACTCCTTGACTGAACTTAAAGAACAGCAGAAAACACTGTAATTTGGGTTTTCCCTGTGCCCTGCATGATGAGAGGCCACACTAACACTGGACTCTATTATTCGTCACTGCTTTTCACACCACTTGCAATATGCTGCCAAATGCCTCAAGCCCAGACATATACCCACCTTGGAGGCTGCCAGCATCACAAGAACCACTTCTGACTCCTACATGTTTTTTCCTTTGAATGCAATATAAAATCAAAGCTGTCAAAGCCAGTTGCTTACACTGAGATTGATAATAAAAAAAAAGGAGAAAATAAGTTCACTTTTACCTGATGCTTGGCATACATCCTAAATATATTTCTCTTCAAGGACAACATGTAAATAAAGAGGTCTTTAATTTTTAATGGCCATTTAAAACCTCTTCAAGAGGAGCATTAGAATGCCTGGGGCTATTTCTTTTTTATCTCAAAATTTAAAATATTTATGTGTAACTAACAAAATCCTTCTCCAGCCAAGGATACACAGTCTAATTTGATGGGTATTTTTGTTTTGTTTTTTTTTCAAAACAAGGCCACTTCCCAGGGAAGCATATTCTTCCACCTCCCAGAACTCAAATTTGCACTTTGTTTCACAGCAGTGTCTCTAAGAAGGCCACTGAGGACACAGGGAGAAGCCAACAGGTTCCCTGCACCTTTTTGCTTCTGTTTTGCGGAGCCTGAAGCAGAGCTAGCCATGCTGTCTGGAAGCAGTGTAACATCCATGTACCCAAAGGATGAGGAGGGGAAAGATATTCAGCTGCTTTAAGGTTTCTATTTCTATAGCACCTTACCTACTCACTGCCTGACTTTTATCATAGACAGCAAATAAGCAGGGGGCCTGCAGAAGGTGATTTCCTTCATTTCACAAACCCCAATCCATTTCTTAGGTAGACTGACCACATGTGAGTGGCCTGCAGATCCATAGCATCTGCCCTATTGAGCCTTCATTGTAATGCTTGTAAATTACTTGCATTGTAATGCGAGTAAAGGAGTACCTCTGGATTCTTACCTGCTGTGTTTTACCATAACTAATAGCCCTGCATACCAAATTTTTTGCATTTCTCCCTAAAATGCAGTTTAGAAAGCTCTAAATGATGACAGAAGGTCTTTCTATTTTTTTTCCTCCCAAGTAAACAAAGTGGTTTTTTATTCCTTGCAATAAAATGGTTTTGATTCATAACCCTAAACTCTCAGTGTTTGATGAGTCCAAAGTGTATTTATTTTTCAGGATACAGAATGAAAATATTGAGCTGCTCTGACTGCTCTGGTCTTCATCAGGAGCAATGAAAAGAATGAACTTACTCAAAACAGGACATGTAGCCTAACTGTAATCATGAGGAGGGAGGAATGGCACTTTTCTAAGGACTATTCTTGGGCCAAATTCAAACATATTTTGCAAATGCTGGAAAAGCATTACCCTTGAATGCCAGAAGGTCAATCTTTCTGATGAGTGCTGCCTTCTTACCACTCTGCCAGCACTAGGCACAATCAATGGATATATTTCTCTTGAACTTATTCTCTGAGACAGTTGTGAAAATAAACCATTTTCAGCTTAGCTTGACATAATCCCTTAAAATGTTAGCCCAAATTAATGTTTTGGAGGCAATGGTGGGAAGTGCCAAGTGACTTATAAATAGCATGACCAATTTTGCCTCTAGCACAAGCAGTCAAGACACTGAGTGGCACATTGTCCATTCACAGGGCAGGAACATTACTCTCAAAAAGACACACAAGCACACACCTATTTGTTATTTGAATGAGGGAAAAGATTTTCCTTGCCCATCCTAGATTTTGCAGGATATTCCTGTGTGCGTTTACTGTTCTGGAAGACATGTATTGTATAGCCATGCTAAGATGTGCACACAAACTCACTCTGGTTAGTGGTGACATGCCTTTCCCAGTCCTGGTAAACACGAAGTTCTGGGATGCAATCAAGTACTGCAGTGTTGTGCCTATTCTTCTTCAGGACATCTGTGGGGTTTCCCCATTCCCAGCTGATCCAGCTGCACTTATGCTGGGACCTGTCCTGAGGAACTTCTCCCCCATGATGAAAACTATATCAAGAGGCAATGCTGAAGGTCTGGAAACTCCTCCAGGCCCTAGCACAATATTAGACAGACTACTCCAGCATTACCCTTTCCCTTACCTGCCCCTACTCTTGGAGTCTGCAGCCCAGAAAGGATCCCTCCTCCTCACATGGAGCTCTAGAGCCCTCCTATGAAATTTCAGAGGCAGAACTAGGACTCCACTTTCCACCTGCTGGGGCAGGCTGGATTGCAGCACCATTAGCCCAGTTTCCAGGACTTCGGTGCAGTTTGGCCACAACAGCCCTCAACACAAACACTTGTATGAGCGTACTTCAGACTTAAAAGTGGATTTTGGGATATTTTTTTCCTCTCTATTTATGTCCAGAAAGATTTTCTCTGCAAGATTTTTTGCTTTGGGTTTTCTCTCCTTTAGATGGCACTGTTACCACTTCCAAGAGGGATCGCTGCTGTCCACTTCACTGAACACGGCTGAAACTGGGCCAAGACTGTCACTGTCACTGGGCTAACAAGCCAAAGCAGGTCAGGAGTGATCCAGACCAGAGCTCTGGAGATATCTGCTCTAAAAAGTCTTCCTGGTATCACTCCAGCTCCTGTCAGTCAGTTGTTAACTTCAGAATACCAGCACAAGGGTTGTATTGGCAAGATGAATGTCTGACAGCATTAAGGACAAACTTAATTTCCTCTTCAGAATTAATTTGAAGCAGTTCCAAAAGTCAACAAGAGTCATGTGCATATACAAGGGTCTTAAGCTAATACATCTGCTAATTATATAATAATTAAAAACCATGCTCTGCACAGGCACTGCAATCATTGCTTTTCATGCTTATGTCAGAACCACTGTTTTAATGTCTACTGCCTCAGTAAGCACCTGCTTCGATTGCCTAGGCTTTTCTCAAGGATAGAAGATTGGTTTAGCTGGCATTTAATGGGTCTGTATTAAACACTGTTACATGTAGTGCACTTCTAGATGCCAATTAAAAGAATCTTGTCAATTAAGAGCATTTTCAACTGAGAAAGAGAGATGATTCCAGGACACCATTCAGCAGTGGTCTGAAACAGTCAGAAAGCAAATTAAAAAAATCTGTAAGAAAATGGTCACGTAATCTTAAAGCACTCAAAGAATCTGCTGGTGTGGTCCAACACTCCTTATTACATACAACACTCTCTTTCTACAGCTAAATATATCTGTTGGACCACTTGCATTGGTGCTTTCCCCAGCTTTGGAAAGAGAACAGAAACAGTGTGAGCAAGACAAAAGAGCCACAGGCATGGGCAGATTCCTACCTGCATGTAAAACATTGGTCCTCGGGCTGTCTTTAAGACTCAGCCCTGTCCTCACTGCCTAGGAGCACATTTTCCAACAGAATTTAGGTCCAAATCTGAGAAAAATTTATGTTTTGAACATTATTTTGTTGTGATGTAAGGAGAGAGAGACATTGGACACAAATAACTATCAGCCCAAAAGAGGCTCCCAAATACCAAAATAGGATTGGTCCCTCTGCTAAAGAGAGTGGAACTGCCATCTGGACAAATCAACCCCAAACTTCTCTGGAATAAGGCCGCACCTTTTTCTTGAATACGTGTTTTTCCTTAGCCAAACTGCAGTTCCACTCAGACCTCAGCCATTTTGCCTGCAGGGTTCTCAGAAACAAATACATACAACTGTTACTATTTTTATAATGTGAGTTTTTTTTTTTCCCATGCTGCCCTAACTCAAAGCCAGCCAACTCAATTTTGCTCAAGCTTTCAGACAATAACGCCATCTCAGAAAATGTCTACAGATTGTATTTTCGAATGACACTGAAATACTTGTAAGCCTGTGTTTATGTTGCAAGACAAATGACTGCTCAGTTACACAACTGCTTGAGTAGTCTCAGATTGTCCCACTGTATATAGGCTCTCAACCACTGAATTTAAGAGTGCAGCAGCCTTAGTGCTCCCTGGAAGTCTCAGATGAGACAGGCAAGCAACTCAAGCAGAAATTCAGGTCTTTGGTGCTTTAAATAGTCTTCATGAAGTGCTCACCTGCCTGCATGCACTAAAAATGGAGCCTAAAACAATCATGCTCCTAAAGGAGGTACCACATCTGGGTGCATCTGAAAAAAATCTACATCTAACCCTGCCCAAGCCTGAAGGCACTTAAATTCTACAGGTGTATTGTTTTTCACCTCCAGGAACTCAGAGGGGCATTATTGCAATCCCCACCTGGCCTGATAATACAGAGGAGCTGGGAACATGAAGTGCAACTATGCTTGGCCAGTACTTGGAAAGGATGCTATTAAATAAAGACACCTGAGTTGTTCAGTTTAGGAGTCGTTTTCAGGACAGATCCAACATGCACCAACAGAATGGAAGTAATCTCAAAGCTCAGTTGCAGCAGATGTTCTCATTTAAAACATATGCAGAGGAGATGAAGGAGATATGCCCAAGTTTTCAGAGTTCCTTCAGCAAACTGTGAATGAGGCATGTGATGAAAAATCTCTTCTCAGTGGACAATGCATAGACAAAGCTGAGCTGACAATGCTCTGCCCTTTTTTATATCCCTCTGATTTAAACAAGGATACTTCACAGTCAGCTCAAAAAAACAAAAACAAAAACAAAAACAACCCCCCCCCAAAAAAAAAACCAAACAAAAAAAACCCCAAACCAAAACAAAAAAACCCCAAACCAAAACAAAAAAAACCCCAACAAACCAAACCAACCAAAAAAACCAAACCCCTAAAATAAACCCAACCAAAACCACCCCCCCAAAACCCACCCAAAAGGGTTTAGAAATGCCCACCAAGTCCTTAAATACAGAAATGTCAAGCCTAAGGAGAAATAGAGGAGGAAGATCTCCTGGGAAGGTATTTGAAATATTTAGGACATTTTAAAAACTCCCTGATTTTTAGTTCAGTGAATCTCCCCAGGCAAGATCAGCTTCTACTTAGGGAACAATGTCAACTGTGGTTATTTATTCAAAGGTAACCTTTCCCACTAATATAGAAAACCCCAAAACTAAATAAAGTGTTTCAGAATTTTTAAGACTGACTGAATTTTGGCTTTGTTTTCTCAGTTTTCTTTCTCCCATTTAACACTGAAAATTTATTCTTGTAGCTTCCAAAGTACACAAAGAGGCAATCAAGGGTATTATGCAAAACTTAGGTCCTACTGCTGCTGATTGTCTGCCTGTTTTACAAAGGAGTTGGGACACGAGCTTAACCTGGGGTGTTATAAAATACATGGACATCATGTGAACCAAGCCTGGACCTCAGACCCCAGCTACATTTCCTAGATCACTAAACAGCTTTTAGAACAAGCAGTTACCTTCAAGTCTTTCATGGTTATTTTGGTTGTCTTAAAATATATTAATTTGGACTTGAGTTGAGTGAACAAATAGGGTTCTCTAATTACCAGCAACATTTTCTTTATATTCTCTATACCTGCTGCATGTAATCTTCTCCATACTGAGATAATGTTATCCTAATATCTTCAGGAATTGGCAAACCTGTAACAGGGACACTCTGCCTGATTCATGGTGAACAGGAAGACTAGATAATCACTGAGGGAAATCAAATAGTTTCCTTCAACTAACAAGTTTGGTTGGTCACAAGTATTAGTATCTCAGTTACACTTTCCACTTGAGCTTTAGCAATCAGACTAGGACTTCTAAATTTCTGCATCTCCTTTACTCTTAAAACCCCTGCTTGTGACAAATAATTCACTCAAAATTCTTCCTTTTCCAAGTTCCTGAACTTCTGTTTTCAAATATATGACATAAAATTATTCAACTAATCAGACTGGATAGCATCTACAGTTTACACATAGTTCTTTGGACACCCAAACCCTAAGCTTAGTAACTTGACAGAGCTGCCAGATTTCCTTTGTCATTGCAGATTTCCTTTCTGTGATTATATGAAAGTAAAATTCTCTTCTCATAATAATCATTGTAAAGAAATTATATGCTTTGGTCCCAAGAACAAATTTTCAGTGACTCTGGAATAAATTTGGGCAAGTAACAGGTGTAAAGGCAAACACTCTTTTCAATGGTAAGAAGAACCCATTGCACTTACCTCCCTGTAAAAGTACTGTGTTGTTATAGCAAAGACATCAAAGCCACAGCTGGCCCTTTTAAGCTCATCTTGGATATTGATTAATTGCCGGGACTGCTCATCACACTTTTCCTTCAGTCTCTGAATGAACTGCTTTTCAATGTCTCGACCCTCTCCTGGTTTGGGGGAGAATCCATTCTTTGGGGTGCTTGGCCTTTGCTTGATATGTCCTACAAAGGAGAGAAAAAATGACCATTCAGGTCACTTAGTTTACATGTACAGATATGGCCTTTATATGTTTCTATGGCCTTTGGGACTCATCCCTACAAAAGAAAAGAAAGGTCAGTAGCACTCACACAGAACTTTTAATCTTTCAAAAAAAGGCAAGAGCACAATGAAATATGTTTCTTTAGGGGCCAAAGCTCAAAGCTTTTCAATAGGCATCTCACCTCAGGCTCTGGGCCTGAAAGTCTTCTACAAGTTGAGGAGAGCTGTCCTAAGACCATTTCACTGAGAACTGACGTTGTTGGTGGAAGGAATCACTTCACCTCTGCTAGACATCTACAAGAACAGAGTTCTGCATCTGTGATGCTGCACTCTCTTGAACGGCAGTGAAAGGAAAGGGCACTTCCAGGTAAGGATTCACCTTATCTTATTGTGGATGTGGAAAACAGCTAGATTACATTTATTACATTTATACATAATTTCTTTGTCCAGATGAACCCCCAGCTTGGTGACTCAACAGGTGCCAGTTTTCCTTTGCCTTTGCAGGTTTCATTTTCTCTCTACACAGGACAATGTAAGGCTGGAGTTGTCCCTCCCTGAATGCAAACACAGTATGGATTGCTTGCTATTGGGATATCACTCTTACTTTTTATCTACAACACTGCAGTGTGCTTTGAGAGTACCCCTTGCTCTCACCTTTACGTGTCTAAAATTGCAGAAGTAGCAGATGTGTACTGAAGTGCCACCAACTGCCACACAATGCACAAGAGTGGCTTTGCACGGCTGCTCTTTCAGCATCATCGATCACACCAGAATCACTACATGGTTTGCCTGCAGAAATAGGGCCAGACAGACTCTGGCTCCCCTGATTGTGCTCCAAGTTGGCCTGGTGCACAAGCCTGGTGCTGTACAAAGATGTGAAAGCACTAGTGTAGCTTGTGTTTAGTGTATCAGCTCAAATACAGTGTCATATTCATATCCATGGCACAAGAACTAAAGCTTACTCATGACAAGCCACTTCAGGGCAGTGAGGCTTTTTTCCTAAGCTCACATCCTGCTTGAGTGAACTATCCATTTCTGTGGATATACTCAGTTATGAGGATGAAGCAAGAAAGTGCAGTGTTCTGGTAGCACTGGACTGCTCAGGCCACTGCTTGGATAATCTGTTTTTTCTTCACCTTCTCTGTTTTCTGAGAACTTTCCTCTGCAAACATTTATGGCCAGCTGGGCATCATTTTTGCACAGCTTACTGATTTTTTTTTGCTGCCCTCGGTCTTTTTTGCTCCCCTTTCTTTACCTGTCAGCTGATGCTCTTTAGCTCATTCCTGAATACTGGCCAGGAACCTCTAGTCTTCCACAGATCCTCCCATTATTCTCCAGCTTTTACCCTAGAGGCTGAAGTCAGTTAGAAAGAGGGAGAAAATAGGAGTCAGGCACCTTTGTCCCATGTGTTACTAGAGATAGTGGATGTGGGTCTGGAACACTTCTGTGTTAGTAGAAAAGCTTGTGTATGCAAGAATATGGAAAAAAAGACACTCTGTAGTTTTACAGTCTTGTAGTTCCCGAAAAAAACAACACAGAAGCCATGTCTACAACCAGTCTCCATCAATCAGTGTAGTAAGGGACAGTCTTCTACCCTGAATACTACCTATCCCTTTTCCTAAAAAGCCAAAGAATCCTTCCACATACTCTGATGGTATGAATCTGAGCGAATTTGTAAAGTGGAGCATTACAAATTCCAGAGGTAATTTTGTCAGATGTGCTTTGGATCTTTAAGATCTTTAAGACTGGGGCTTGGATGTGCAAATAGATCCTAAGGGAAATTTTACTAGATCAGGCAAGGAGTATGGCTTCCCCAGAGCAATATGCCAAGAGTGTATTCCTGCTTTTTCAGATCCCCAGCTTGTGTGGAGCAGATAGGAACATATCTTCTATCTTGCTCAGCTACATCCTGGCTCCAGGCTAATCTTACAGGGAGGCAGCTCCAGCAGAGATGCTCCCTCATGTCTGCAAGCATCTCATGGTGCAACTGCAAAGGGCCACAACCGCAAAAAAACCCTTTTGAAACTCTTTGTGTCCATGACTTGCATTTGTGAAAAAGAATACGGTGTTCTGCAGTGTCAAGACTAATGCCATATTGTTGGAAGACCTAAATAATACAACACAAGGAGTTTTTGTCATTAAGAGAGTTCAAGGAGCATAGCTATTGCCCTCTATCCATTTTTATGTCACTTAAATCCTGTCAACCTTTTTGTGCAGTAATGGTATTTTCTTACTGACTCTTCCATTCATGTCAAGGGCCTCTTAACTGTACAGTAGGTAATACCACAAAGTAAGAAATTAATAAAAGAAACAGCCATAAATATCTGTCTTTTTAGTGTAAAAAATATTGGGTTGTTTATGCCGGACAATGATGTTACAACAGAAGGCTTAGGAAGAAATGTAGGGGAAAGCCCTTGAGATCAGTTCAGTTTTAATTAAAGCAGAAACCCATCAGATTGCTTCGTCTTACATCTTTCTAGCCTTGCTGCTCACTGGAAGATTTGAAGTGCACATCTCTGTGTTGTCCTTGTCAGTATTGTAAGCTATCCTTGTAAATTAAACGGTGCCATTCTCCTCAGGGATAAATCTGAATTTCTCGGTTCATTTGGGTCTGAAAGGCAGCTTACTAAGCTTATTCTGCCATTGATGTCTCTCTTCTGTTGCTCTGCACAAAACAGGGTATATATTAATGATGCTGGCCCTGATCCTCAATGTCCTTTTTGCTGATGGTGGAACCAGAGGGGCAGACCCACTGTATGCTTAAATCACTGAATCCCTTTGATCTGCTTCAAAACTCCCAAGTCTTTTTTATCTACATGAGTGTTTGAACTGAGACATAACAAGTATATACCCATAATTAACACTGTCCATGAGGATTTAAATGGGGATTGCAATTTATTCACCTTTTAACTGTCCAATTCCCAATATTTTGGTAAAGAAAGTGAGCAAATTACTGTGAGACAATTGATATCAAGCATTCTGTAGAGTGACAGATGCCAGAAACTGTTGGCACCATTCTAAAATGGAGTGAAAGGAGATGCACTTGCATCTATGAACACCTGCTCCTATACACAGAAATCAGGAATAGTATTGCATCAAAAGATAAAAATGAGATCCCTGCAAGACTCTGCATCTCAAAACTCCCTTGCAAGTTTTCAGATTCAAGGCTAAAATACTTTGTGTTCGACAGTCAAAAATCAGCACTGGTTAAAAGGAAATGAATGTGAGGCCAGTAACAGAGGCAAATACAACCTAGAAACAGCACTCAGAATGTTTAGAACCTGTTTCATGGCCAGGTGTAGCTGTGGTGGAGTTAGAGCTGTGGTGAGAGAGAATGTGTGAGACACATTCTCTCCCATCAAAAAGCGTAAGTGATGCAGGAGTTTGTGATTCTGATGGAGGAAAGGCTGTTACTGCCCCTTGGCACCAGCTACACTGTGTGTCTTCTTCAAAGGCTGCTTTTACTAGTTTTGGAAACTGTTAAGTAGGTGAAAAAAAATGTCATTATTGCTTAGTTATTGCTGTAGTTATTTCAAAGAATGCCAAGGCTACTCTAAAAAAAATAAATGAAGATGAGGTTTATTTTCCTACTTGATTCTTGGAGTGAGAAACAAAGTTAGATTGGCTTAATTGCAGACAACCAAGCTGAACAAATTCTAAATCAGTCTGGTGAATGCAGGTTAGTTACTCAACCTCTGACAAAAATGAAGAAAACGTTTGAGGCCTCATCAATTGGATACACCAAAAGTTCAAGCCTTTAAAAATTATTAAGTCACCGTGGAAATGCAGACCTCCCTAAGACAATACAAATACACTGTACAAATATTCCTGTTCCATTTTATTTTGTAATCCCAGTGGAAGGAAATCAGCTGTGCTGTCGCATGTTGCCACAGCCACAATCAGTGCTGATGCTTAAACTGAACTCCCACTGTTATAAACACTGGTGAGCTTCTGGTCTGGCACTCTCTGCAACAAATTCTTTGGATCTCTCTGTGATCTCACCAGGTGCAAAATAGCCTGTAAATTATATGACTCAGAGGACAGTGTTAAGTTAATCTTTTTGCTCTAATATCTTTGTAAGGAGAAGAATTTTGTGTGCTGTTGGCACCTGGCAAGATTAAATTTACCCTTCCATTTTCTTGATTTTGTTGGTTGAGAAGGAGAAAAATAGGGATTGAGTTTAGTAATAATGGGGAGACTCTTGGTGCAAATTATAGGAACTGGAGAGCTAATTTACATGCTTTATATTTTGCCACCAAATGAAGCAACATGGGGTTCTATCCCCCACAGATATAACTTAAATATCATACAGCACTAGAAATGGCATTTTAAGTATTCCAGCAGAGGCAACAGAAGATAAACTGCAAGCACAATGAAATCAGTGAGACCATGCATGCTCATTTCAGAAGCATTTACATCAACCAAACTCCACCCTCACAAAAGCCTTTAGGTATCTTATCCATTTGTTAATATACACTCAGTAGACATAAATAGAAACAACTTCTCTTCATTTTAGTAAATAAAAAAAGGTGTTCTTGAGAAATGCTAAAACCACGTGCTTGTGCCTGATATTGAGGAGTAAATTGACTCCAATAGCACTTTGAAGGTTATTTCTATAGATAATCCCTTTTCCAGTTATGCATAGAAATAGCCCAGGAAATGTAGTGCCTCTGCATAAGAGTAGATTCTGAGCAATACAGTATCACTCCAGGCAACTGTCTGAAGTGTCTTTTATTTCACTATATCTATCTGTTCTCCTTTTTTGTAATTAAATTGTAATGATTTAAAAAAAAAAAAGTTCCTGTACCCTTAAACATGTAATAGCAACAACTCTTTGTTTTGAAGGAGAGATGATTGCATGGTTATAACAAAGAGAACAAAAGTCTATTCAGCTCATGCATTGCTGTAGCCAGCTTAATGAACCTTGACACAATAAATCCTCACTTGACAATAGTAGGTCTCAGATTTAAGTGTGTTAACAAGAGATGCAAAGTCAACAAGTTTAAATCTTTTCTGAAACACTGCTTTCAGGTTCACAAATACCTGGTGAATGGAGTTTTGTGGCTGTTACTGCTGATTTCTTAGGGGATGAGACAGCTGGTCTGCTAGCATCCTGATCTTTTTGTATTTCTTTCTTCACACCTGTTTCAGAAAAAGAAGAAATCACAGGTAGAAAGGCATCTGGTTTATAATTCTGTTCATAAATGTGCAGAACTGTGTCACTAAGATACACATAAAAATGGCAAAATTTAAGTATTTCACCACCACACATCCTGGGCTCTGCACAGAATGAGGCTACACAACACTCCTGGGTTGGATGCCAACCTACTGTGCCTGCAACCACAACTGTGCACTCGTGGCTGAGCTGACATGCACAGCACTAAAGAAGGACAAAAGAAGGCCTTACACACTATCTTGGTTTTCCAGTCATTTGCACAATGACAAATGGCATTAAGGCATGGTAACCCACCCAATCTGCTTGCCCACACAGCTGAGTACTGTGTTCTGTCTCTTTACCTTGCTGTGCAACTTCATTCTACACTGCAGGAGAGGTGGAATAGGACTGTGCAAAGCTG
The DNA here is from genome assembly GCA_013400775.1 of Chaetops frenatus. Lineage (NCBI taxonomy): Eukaryota > Metazoa > Chordata > Aves > Passeriformes > Picathartidae > Chaetops > Chaetops frenatus. The sequence goes on along the minus strand of VZTR01000490.1, from coordinate 58,979 downwards.
ACTGAAGTTGCCTGCAAGTCCATGCCCTGTCACCTTCTCCACAGGTAAGGAAGCTGCCTTTTCTGAAGACCAGCTTTCCCAAGAGGGTCTCATGTAGGCAAGAGAGAGACTTGAACCAGAAGCAGGCAGGATGTGTCAGCTGTGTTGGATGTGACTGCCTGGACACATGAGAGTGGGTCTGTGCCTGTGCAGTGAGTCAGGCAGGGACAGAGGTGGGCAAGAACATTCAGAACACAAACCTACAAGACACTGTGCCAATGTGGGATGCAACAGGGCATGGAATAATTCTGAGAGAGGCAACTCAGTGTCTGCTATTATTCATTCCACCACTGGAGCTCTCTGGTCAGGGACTCGAGATGGTCTGCCCAGCTGCCAGAGTTCTGCAGTCAGTGACTGCCTCTTGTACCAAGGAGATACAACTTCCTCTGAAAGCCAGAGTGGCCACTCAAGCTCAGCTCCTCCTGCCCACCCACAGCTCCCATCAGAATGGCTGTGGGGACCATGCTGAGTGAAGTAACATGAGGTCTTGCCCTGCTTGTTTGGCCATGGTGTGACAGTCACAGACTCAGGATTTCAAGCAGAAAACATTCATCAAAGAAGTAAGGAGAAAGAGCAATAAAAAGCAAACCCCTGAGACAATAATGTATTTTCCTGTTTGCTTTCCTCTTTTTAACCATTAGTGTTTGTTGAGGGTTGCATTTTAGCCGGAAGGACTGTGTCACAGCCCCTAGATACACAGGAAAACCAGAGATTTAAGGGAAATTACTTGTTATAGAGGGAAAACAGAGCTTGCCTTATTAACTTTCCCCTCTCTCATGAGTATGTTCACATACATCTTATAGGAAAATGTCCCACAGAATCCAAAATATCTGAAGTAGGAAAACAAAATCCAATTTTCTTGGTGGTGCCTAATGACAGTGGCAGTCCAAAAGCTAACACTATCTTCCATTTTGTTTAATGCAAATGTGGCTCTTTCAACAATGGAGAAAAATGATAATTTTATACGGGGATCAAAATCTTCAGGGAGACTTACTGGTTTACTAGTTTTCTGCTCCCTCCAAAGCCACACCTAGTCACAGCTGCAGTATTAGGTTTATTTCTGATGCGTCTTTCATCCTTCCACTTCCGTCTGCATCAGGACTTGCATGCAGAGAGCTGCAGATGCAGCATTTGCCATGCACTAGAAGCTGAGCTGCGAAATTTCTAGCACTGTCTCTCATCATTTGCTTGCACAATGCTTCTGGAAAGAGCACATGCACCTGCATGCCCAACTGCTTGTGGGAGGGAAGCGTGGGACGAGTTCTAAACTCCTCTTTGACTCTCTTCTACTGTTCATAGGCAAATCACATCATCAGCTGTCAGGGGCTGTCCATCTCCATTTTCTCTGCTGCTCATAAATGCAACATGTTGAGGCTATGATTCTCATTTGCGATTAATACTTTTCACGGTGAAGTGACTGAAGATAGAAATTGCCTGTGCCTGCCCTCTATTACACTGTACTTTACTACAGAGTAGGACATAAAATAAGTTTATGGTGCCTTTTCATTACTAAGGACCAACCTGAGATGGCAGCTGTGAGACAAAACCAGGGTTTGCTTTATAAGACATAGTTCATATAGTTACAGATTCAAGCATTATTTTTTCACAGTTATAAGGCTTTGACTTTTCTGGGGCTATCAAAATAAAAATATAACACACAAATGGGCCATATACTGAGCTCCTCCATAAATTTTGCTATGCCAGATGCCAAACACAGGCAATGGTAGAGAAAAGTGGGTGCTTTCCTTTAGGCATGAAAATAATTAACTACTTTTGTTTTTGAGGCATTTTTAATGAAGAACACCTGGGGAATTCATTCAGCCCCTTGACCTTAAGCACAAAACAAGAAACAATTTCCCAATTAGAGCTTGGTTGAAAGAAAACAGAGAAAAGAAGCTCAGAGTGTTGCAGAGGGCAAAGCAGGGTCTGTGGAGAGCGGTGGGGGTTGTGTATGGTTGCTGTCTGGCAGGCACAGCTGCATGGGGGACATTGGCTTCAAAAGGTGGGAGACCATCAGAAAGAAGGTGCAAACAGATATCTGGGTGAGGGAAGATAAGTAAGACTAATAACAAGGAAGATGAGTGCCCTTGTTCAGTTTACAAGACCAGGAGAGCTCCCAAGGTCTGGTGGGGCAGCAGTGCAGCAAGCAGGCAAGTGAGGAGGGGTTGTGCTGCAAGGGAAGAGCCAGTGCTCAGCACAGCCTTGCTGGGAAGGAACCAGGGACAGGAATAATAGCACTTGTTCAACTTCTCCTTTATAAGTAGAAGGGCCCTGATGGCCTCTCTGTGGCCCTCCTTAGAGGAGAGGGATTTAGAAAGCACACAGCAGGCAAACGGAAGGATGGTTTGTGGGAACAAACTGTTATTGTTTTGCTAAAATCGTCACCCGCAGGTAAATTTTAGGGGAAGAGCCATCCCTGGCATCAGACCTCATGTAAGAGCTTGAGCTGAATGCTTTTCTAAAAATGGGGCTTGTTCTTGAAATAACAGTTGTTATTTGGTTAGAAGAGAAACATTCAGAAAACATGTTGATTTCCTGCAGGGAAAATAAATTTTTAGATTACAAGTGTTTGGGCTCAGAATTTGTCATTTCACAGAAATACAGAATTTCAGGTTTAAAAAAACCTCTGAGGGAGAGCATTGGTGTAGTAATTAGCATAATGTGCAGTAGCACAAGGTATGGTGCAGCAGGAGGTTATAATGTTTGATCTCTTCTAGCTTGAAGTATGCTAGAAGTAACTCAAAGACTAAAATGCACATAAAAAGTCTGATGCTCTAGGGTAACTCAAGAAACAAGAGAAACATTTTTCAATAGCTATTACAGGCCCAAACACGTGAAATCTCAAATCATACTCTGTCATAGATATATTTTGAAATATCAAAAGGTGTTATGTGTGCAATCATAAAATAATAAAAAAATACACTAAATGAAATTAAGCACCGCAAGTGTGTATTTCATGAACTTGCACACTGTTTTAATTTTCTTCTAAATTTGTCTTTTAAAATGTATATTAAATCTGATCTGGAGCAAAAATCTTTGTGTTATTTCACGCAGACTGGAGATGTGGAATTCCAATTAGCTCTGTGTTAATGCCTGTACATCAGCCTTATTCCTGCTGGCAGCATAATCAGGGCTCTTAGTGCTGAGCTTCCCAGCAAAAAGCTCCTGGCATATCAGGAACCACCATTAACTTTCTGAAACAGTTTCCAAGGCTCTGCCAACTCCTACCACTGACAGAGCTCATGCAATGAGAAGTTGTGTTTCTGGTAGACAGTATTTAAAGCCACAAGGTACTAATTCTTATGTGAATCTACATCCCATTTAAGGTTAGAAATCTCCCCAAAAGAGTTTCCCCCTCTTTTAAAAACTATACTTGTGTAAAGAAACGGATATTTCAGGCCATAAGAGAACAATGAGCATAAATATTTGTTGGCCTTTTCTACTAATGTGCTTACAATATTTCTTTTTGAAAAAGGCCTCTAAACACACAGTTCTGTAAAGGTATTTACTTTTCCTAATTAACATACACAGCCTGCTCCAAATGAAACAGAAGGAGCAAATGCAAAATAATTAGAAGCAAAAGGCAAAACATTCCAGAAATCACTTAGAAAAATAGCACACCAACAAAGCCACTTCTCCATTCCCTCAGCAGAGCAGAATGCTAGCCTAGGAACCAGAGCAAAAGACACCTTCTCCAAGACATCTTCTCAAGCACTGCAGAATCAGCACGTGTATTTGCCTGTATCTTTTTGAGTCTTCAAAAGCCAGTACAGTGGGATAGGCTTCAATTTACTATCATACTCCAGGCTGAAAGCACGCAAACCAATTGGACATTGAGTATTTATTCCATAACAAATCCTAACATGCTGTAGACATCATTAACAATTCAATGGGGCTGATTGCATTCAGATGGATTCCAGCTGTTCTCAGGAGTATTTTATAAGTTAACTAATGCAGTCTGCGAGTTAAAAAAAAACAAAACAAACCCAAGGAAATATTTTCAGTCACTCACAGACACACAGAGCCCCTTTGAGCTTTCTTCTTCCTTTTCCCCTGATACCCACAACTAGTCAAATCCTTGGTGAGTAATGACACATCCCTGCATGCATTGTTTGAGACAAAATGAGCAAAGCTGGAAATATGATGAATTCTGTAGAATGAGAGCAGTCTAATTCTCTCTGGAGACTCTCTACTTCCTGTGATCTATGAGACACTGAAAGAATGAATAAATAAGTAGATATGGAAGAAAGAGTATGTATTTGTTGAAGTAGAAACTGCTAATGCTTGTGGTTTTCCCTTTGTTTCAAATTTAAAGTCAATTTGATAAGAAAAAAAAAGGACAGCGACTATTTCATTGTCTTGTCTGAAAACGATTGCTTTGTTCTTGTATTAAAAAAGAAGCATCTTTATCTGGTGTTTAAAAAAATAAAGGAAAAAGTAAACCTGATAAAATGAATCATTCTTTGGACTGAATAGAAAATCTCAGGGTAATTCAGAACATCCAATTTTAGTCAAAGAATTGAAACAACTACTCCTTCTCTTTCTGCCACTTTGCATGGATTCTATGACATTTTACTCTCTCTTCTTCACACAGTTGTGCTATGGCATGTTTTAGAGTGATTCCCAGAAGAGAGGTATGAAAACTTGCAGTTGAACATCCCACTTTCACCTGCATATCCCTATGTCCAGTACAGGAACAATATGAATGTAACCCACTGCACACTGCTATTCAGCTTTGAAAGGAAAGAGTTTGCAAGGGGGAATAAATCAGCAGCAGACTCTTCTCCCTTCATCCCTGCAAAGGTGCTGGTGCTCCCTCTTCCCCCCATCAGCTGACCTCAGCTCATCCCTCTCCCTCCTGCTGACCTTGTGGTGTCTGGATTTTGCATAATCTGATCAAAAGACACACATTTTACACTATAAGATTGCTGGTGAGAGCTGAGATAACACTGGCCTCCTATTTTTCATCTTGACTGACTGCATTTAACAACTTCTGTTACATATGATTTACTGGTACTTGTAAAAGCACAGGAATTGACTAGGTGAATTTTTTGAACAATGCTTTTAATTGTCCTTAATTTAGTAGGTCCAGTAGAAACAAGCTACTCAAATTAATTCCTTATTGCCACTGTCATTGCACTCAAATTAGGATATTTCTTATGGGTGATAACAGTCACTTGTCTGTGAGATAAACATTAAATAATAACCAAGTAGAAATAGGAATCCCATAACACACATACCCCAAAACCTGTAACAGGGCATAGAAAATATAAAACCCCTCAGCTCTTTGGTTTCATAGACAGGTGGGTGGCAGGTCCAGCCTGGTGGACAGAACTGAGTCTCTGAACACTGCCTTCTGCAGTGTTCCCCCATTTATGGGAAATTTAAACCAGAAAATTCATACATGTATGCTTCAAGTACTATACATTTTTATCAACATCTGTGGAAAGAGAAAGCTTATATGAATTTCAGAGCTAGATTACAGCTGAAAAGTTCGTGATGGAGAGCTGCTATTACCTGTGATTAAACAAAATATGAAGCAATATAGAAATGGTAAGTTTTAGTTAGGTTATCACTGTACTTCCCAAAGTAGCTAATATAATAAGTGAAATAAAAAGACTTCTCTTTTTCTAGTTAAGTATGTGCTTTCTTTTCCCTTTTCTATAAATTGACAGACATGTAAATATAAAAAGGGCTGTGCAATACACTGAAACCTAATTAAGTGCACTCTTTTCATAGACCAGTCAAAAGGCCATCAGTTCATGCCTGCTAAACAATTTGCATGACAATGATCTTCCACTGCTATTGTCCTATGCGAGGATTCTCTTTTGCTCATCTGAAACACAGCATCATCTGCAGCACACAAGAAGTGAAAGGAGTCCATTTTCATTAATTAAATATTTTTCTATTCCCTGAAGTCCAATTTGTTTCACAAACAGTTTTAGTGAGATATCAGGAGTATAATCTCTCTTGAACAGTTGTGTCTTTTTTTTTTTTTTTTTAATGAAAATTTACAGTTCAGGTGGTCTTCTCAAGTAGCATCCAATGCATGAAAGTTTTCATGTGATATTTGATGGTTATTTTTGATTCATTAATATAGGTAGATATTTTCATTTGTGAATTAATTTACTATTCATACAGAGATAAAATGATGTACATCTCTGTAATGGAAATGTAATTTTTACATTACCTGATATTGCACTTTTTCAGAAATATTATTATATTTAAATTACTGCCATCCTCTTTGTGAAATACTTTCCTTCTTCCTTTCATAACATATGCTGTATGCAATACACGTAGTGCCTGTGCTCCTCAGCTGTAACTGTGGAGTGCTCTAAGCACTTCAGTTTAGTAACTGCAATATCTTGCACAGGAGGTTGGTCACACGCCAAATATATATGCAACACCAAGCCTATAGAAATTACTGTCCAAACAATACCTAAACAGAAAAGTTTTCATTCCATAGGTGTCTATCACATTGGGATCTACACCCAGTGTTCATATGCTATTGCAAGTGTTTCATTAAGGGGACCCGGGAGGAGACAGAAACAACACCGACCCTCAACATGATTGCAGGATAAGAGAGTGTTTATTAGTTGGGCGCCCCTTTATGTAGGGAAGATTCAGAGGCTCCCACCTTGCTTTCTGATTGGCTTGGGTTATAGCCTGGGCAGTCCCTTGGCCAGTGATGCATGCTGTATCTGATTGGCAGAGGTCTTTAACAGACAGCTCAGCAAGGGGCACAGACAAACTTTACATTGCAACACAAGAGAGGCAAGATTAGAATTGCTAAAACCCCCTTGTCTTCATAATTTCTTTGATTTATTTCAACGTTTGCTCCTATCAGATACTTAGCATTGTGAGGAACCATGACATTGTTTCGATTTAAAAGAACCAAATCATTAATTTGCCATAGATACATGCTACTAACTTGGCTCTTAAAAAACTAAAGCAGAATATTGGACTAACATAGTTTCTTTTGTTTCTGTCTGTTGTGTATAGTAACAACTTCCTAAAGTTGTCAGCTGCCCCTGTCCAGGAACTGTGTTTGACTGTTTGCATAACACAGGCAGGTAACCGAACTTCCATGTTTAGTTTCCTTCCAGAATAGAACAGGCAAGTTTATGACAGGGTAATTGATGAGTTATCCCTTTTTCCTTATCTTGACCCATTAACTTTTATTGTATTTATCTCCCTCTGTCCAATTGGTTTAGTGGGTATCTGGTGCCCAGCCAAGGTCAAACCACTACAACAGGTTAATCTGTCTTAAAACCAGGTGGCAAGAACTAGCAATTCATAAAGCCTTTGTCCCATATTTTGCACTGATTTTTCCTTCCCAGCTCCGTTTGCAATGTCTTATCAAACCCAATTGAACTTAAAAAGAGATGAAACACTGTTGAGTAAGAGTCAGCCTGGATAAAATTATTTATTTGAAATCTAAACTGTTAGATGTAATCTGAAATCTAAACTGTTAGATGTAATCTGAACTTGATGGAACTAGTCATTTGAGACATAACTGAATTGAGCAGAAAGACAGTTTAGGCAAGGAAGCAATTTGGAAACAAGACTAGGGGGTTTTTGTGCTTTATTTGCTTGCCTTCTTGTTCCTCTCTGAGTGAATAAAACAAAGATTGTTTAAACCTAGAGGCCAATTTTCTCATCACTGCAAACATACCTAACAATGAATTATCTGCTCAATGGAATGCTTTGGTCTCCAGAGCAATGCAATGTTTCCAAAAACCTACTTGGTGAGAACCAACAACATATACACCTAATCTCTGGTATATGTAGTTAGGGACAGTAAATGCCTTCAACTCCACACATAGCTCACAAAATGAGATTATAGCCATGTTGCTGACTGTGTTTAAAAGAGTCTATAGTAAATGGAGCCCAAATCAGCACACCAGCAATAGGCCCAAGGATTGCATGCAAATTAATTAAAAACAAGCAGTAGAACAGCATCGCAATGAGGTTCCTGCATTTCTTGGCTTGATGCAGGTGGTATTTTAACTTTGGAGCACTTACCAGTGGGTGCTGTGACAGGTTTTGGTGCTGGCAGTAAGCTCCTGCATGGAGTCACTGTGCTGCTTGATACCTGTGTCGTGCTCCTGCTGCTCCCCTTGGGAATATCTTTAGAAGGTGCAGATGCCCTAGGGGTACTCTGCTCTTCATTTCTGAAGCTGGAACCTGCAGGAGATCAGAATTGCTCTAATTATATGTCCATAAAAAATGTATGTGAACTGTGGCATACAGACCAAACTTCTATCAGCAATTATAATCTACAGTGACATGTTCTCGCTGCAGCTTGGACTAAGTTACATGGACTTCCTCCAATATAAACTCTTAGGTAGAAATAAAGAGTTCCCAACAACTTACTTAAATGCTAAGTCTTGGCAGCTGTTAGAATCTGATTCCAACAGGAACTTAAGACCTCCTCATTGTCTAGATTTATAAAGGTACCTGACTACAATGCTCATAGAGAAACCAAGGAATTCCTAAATATCTGGGTGGACAAGCTGTTTATGGTTTTGTAGTTGCTAGAGGAGCCACAACACGTAATCACCCTATTCCTTGGAAGCTTCTGGTGTTTGAAATAAAGGGGAATATCAGGGCTCAGTGATGCAAAGTTTCAGATTCTCCTGCTCAGGTGGGATTTCCCACTAAGAGTCCCTCAGATCACACTCAGGCATTTGACTAATAAGATAAAAAGCAAAGAAAAAATTCTGCCTTAACTCTCACATTCACTTCAGCCATATTCTCATAACAAATATTAGGTTGCCAAGTTTTCAAAGTTATATTGACCTCTTTCACAACTTTTAATGGGTTTGATTTCCTCCTGCATTTGCCATCTAGGGAATAATGTCATCCTAGGTTCCTTGTAGACATAAGGAAAACAATATTTTCTTAACATTTGAGAAAGGCAAAGTTGGAGTGTTGTTTTTACCTATCTGTCTATAAGGCCTAGGAGAAGCAAAAGATTACAGCAGATCTGGACTTGAACCTTTGCAGAAGAATGAACATTTTGTTTGAAAAAACGAGTAGAGATAGTGGCAAGAAATATGGCGAATGTCAGAAAAGGCCTATAATTTTTATTTCAATTGTTTTTCAAAGATACAATAAAATTTTGGTTAGGTACTGCCTGCAGGAAAATGACAGCATTATCTTAATAATTGGCATGTCCAAGTCTCCAGTATTTTTAAGACATAGGCTTCTTGAAAGAGTGCAAGTAAAAGAGAGATTGAATTTTTGCCTTTTTATTGAAAATCTACTAGAAAAGAAAAAAGCAGGTTGGAAAAGAAAATCCTCTTTTCTGATAAAGGAAGAATATACCTTTTGACTCTGAGGAAACAGCTTTAAGTTTTCCTGTATCTTTGAGGCTGCTTGCATATAAGTCTTAATTTAAAGTGTGTATCTGCAGTATAAATGGACTTCTACAAATATATTTGACTTTTCTCAAGCCACATTAAAAACGCAAAACAGCATGGTGTACTCTATGCAGGAACAGAAAGACCTGTAGCATTTGTCACTTTACACAGCTGCGCACATAACAACCCCTCAGCACATCAGGTTGGTGTTGAATATCCAGACTACATGGATTTTTTACTGGTGTAACAAACATTTAAGTTTACATGCTGAATTAGCTGCTGACAAAACACTGCTGACTTCCGTAAAGTCACGTCAGAAGAAAATCTGGCCCAGCCTAGCCGCATCTCCTCTGCAGCTGTGCGCAAGGACATCTCTGTCTTCTGCCAGGTGCCAGGCTGATGCTGCACCACATGTGTCCACCTCAGGATGTCTTCATCACACTCCTGAAGCTATTCCTGAAGTGGTCTGTCCTGGTTCGAAGGCAGGTGTCTGCTAAGAAAGGCAGGATCCTCCCTTGGAATGGAAAATGTAAACCCTTTCCCTCCGCATTGTTGTAATTTTTGAAATTAAGGGGCTCTCAGGCAAAGATATGGGAATAGGAATAACAGTTCTTTACTAGTATTTATACTAAAGCAAACAAACAACAACTACTATGGCATTACCAACAAACAGAAGCAGGAACCCAGTCACAGCCTGCTGCCCTGCAGGCACTTTCCCCTTCGGTGCAGTTCCGATCAAAGCCGGCAGGGGGCAATGGTGGCGCTTGGTGGGCAGGGCAGGTGCAATGATTCCCCTGCGGCTGCAGGGGGCGCTGTGGCGTGAGCTCGAGGAGCACATGGAAATGGCTGCTTGGTTGGGATGGGGAGGGATGGAAGAGAAGTTTTACTTTCACAAACCCCCTGGGCAGGCGATCCTGGTGCCCCAGCAGGGCTCTCGGAAAAGCAGCAGGCTGGGATGGCGGGATGTCTTGGCAGGCAGGGAGTGCAGAGCTACAGTGTAGCGAAACCCAGAGCAGTGCTGAAGCAGCGGTGGGGGTGGTGCAGTGGCAGCCCGGCTCCCAGCAGAGCAGGCAGACACAAGCTCAGGGATCCTGGGCACCTGAGCAGATGGTGATAGGCTCAGTGGCTGCTCTCATAGGCAGAGCCTCACCCAAGCAGCAGAAGAAGCAGCTCTCGGTGGGGGTCCAGAGGCAGCAACAAACTCGTCTCCCCAAAAGCACTTTCGTCTTCCAAAAAGCCTCCTCCTCTGAAGCTGACAGCAAGAGAGCCAGCAGCTGCTCCAGCCTGGCCTTTTCTCAGCCCCCAGTTCTCGAGATATCTCTGTCCCTCTGAGAGACAAACTCCCGAAACTGCAAAGAATGCCCTTTCCCTTGAGCTTGGCCACTTTTGTTCTTCTCAAGTACCCAGTCGTTAGTGCTTCTTAGCAACTTACGGGAAACAATTCTATACATGAAAAGGAACAAAAGGAAAGGAAACATAACCCCCAACACTGACACAAGTAAAGAACATATTATGTATGAGTTAAACATTTAAATTCCTCAAAGGTTTATTTTGGGAGAGTAGATAAGTAGCTATATCCAAGCAAGAGCTTTTTGACATCCAACGTTCGGTAAATTTATTGAAATTAATTGTTACTGAAGGCTGAAATTGTAAAAAAACCCGTATTTGATCCCAGTGAGGGCAACTGAGGCGATGTCTTCAGTGCAACAAAATTTTTACTTAGGCTGAATTATTTCAGGCAAAATGCTACTCTATACCAAGTAAAAAACATGTGAAGTGAAACAAGAGCACAGATTTACTTCAGGTAATTGTCTGGCACAGTCATGCCCTATCTTACAGAGGATTTGGATGAATACAGGTCCAAGGGCCACCTCTGCCCTTGTTGCCCAGCAGAGTAGACCTCCACACCACAAAAATTCCCAGGCACTGTACAGCACTCTAAGTAACACCAACCACTGATGCCATTTTTGCCAAAGACATATATGATCCAATGCCCTCAGCTGCCAGAATGTCCCCCGGGGGATCACCAGAGGCTGGCCAAAAGTTAAAATAACCAGAAAGAAAATACAGATAACTTCCATTTCCTATTACCATTAAAGCACTAATGGCATGTATCAGACTAGTTAGGGAGAATTTTCCTGCATAGGAAGATTTTGATGTTCCCGGGTAGTCCTTCGGTCTCAGCACCCACACTTCTAGAAGCACCAGTTTTGTAGCATGACTTATGCGCATGACCATCTGCTTTCATGGCACAGATCCTGCTTCTGAACCGGCATTCCAATTCCAACAGGGCACAGGCACTCATGAAAGACAGTATTAGAAGTGACATGTGCTCTGCAAGAGGTTCCTCCTGATGGCAAGAAGTGCCAAATTAGAGCCACATACCTTATTATAAGGAATGACATCTGTTGGCCCTCATAGCATTTTATCATCAATAAATGCCTCTTCCTTGGAATCACTGCTTTTAATATGCTAAAACACTGGTTTTGACACTAAAGGTATAATGCTTGGGAAAAGTGTTAATGACATTGCAACAGCAATAATGAATTTCTACCATCTTTAGCAATCCGTGCTGGTTGCCACAGCTCAGCAGACTAGGAGAGGTTAAGCAATGCCCTAACAATTGTCAGTGCTTAAGGCCTGCTAGTATTCAATCCTGCTTCCTCCCTGCCAAACCCATAATGTGTGTGCTATGGTTTACATGGAATTATGCTAGATCAAAGAGCTGGTAAATGTGTCTAACTCCTGATGTGGCATAATAATGACTTTAGAACACGTGACATAGGCTAAGGAGGGGAGGTATCATATTGAAACCTCAAGGATGGAAGAGCCTTAGAGAGTCCCCAGTTAGTCACTAATTAATTGCATTTTATGAGCTCAGGCACAGATCCACAAAGCTGCTTAGGAACTTAACTCCTATTTCATTTCACATTCAAATTTAACTCACTGTGCTTATTCTTAATCACCACATCAGCCCTGAAGGAGTTTCAAACCCACAGATGTCTCCATTTCAGAGTATGAAGGATGCAAGCAGCTGAGCAGAACCTCCCATGAATGCTTTGGTTGGAGGAGAAAGGTAGTGATAGGCACCAAAGCTGTGATTTGGAAACAGGCAGGGAGTTTTCTAAGCTGTTCAGAGCAGCCATTTGCTGTGCTCACGTCATGTTCATCCTCTTGGACAACATGCTGTTCGAGAAAACACATGAGAACCTGCTTTTCTCAGTTAGTTTTCACAAACCCCTAGGTAAGTAATGCACAACATGTACAGTGCTGCTCTGGGTTAACTCCTATCTAGATCTGTGTTTTGTGGGTACTTTGGATGTCATACAGATAAAACAATCTATAACAAAATACAAATCAGGAAAAAATTATTTGTGTTGTCCAGAGGAAACATTTTTCAGTGGAAATCTTTTTTTTTTTTAACACATGCACTAAGCTACACTGTATATTTTAAGACTCCCAAAATAAGTTTGACTTGTAGAATTCTGCTGATTAAATGTTTTCCTCACAAAACATCTTAACCTGTTCCATCAAACTAAGGTGTTTTTTTAAAATAAATATTGTCATTTATGAGGAACCTGGGTGTAAAACTGCAATTCAAAACCACCAGGAAAGAGAAACACAAGCAAAACAGGCTTCTACTATAAATGGCGTTTTCCATGGAGAGTGAGCACAAATTTTTAATGATGTGACTTTAAATTCTTCCTTATCTCATGTTTACTAAAACCAGCACCTTTAGTGGACAATTTTGGGCAAAATTCAATTATTTTACAATAAGGTAATCTTACAACTAGCAATACTAAATGCTGTGACCTAGTGAGCCAGCTAAGTAAGTTTTGCAAAGTGTTTTATCTATGATTATATTTCTATGAACTGAAGTAATATAAACCAGTTGACCCATAATATCTTGCAGGGGACAGATGTTTAATTGCATTTATCTCACAAAATGAAAGCTCTTTAAAGTATATAAAATTAGAATTCAGCTGAAACCCGCAAAGGTTAAATAGAGGAGGTGGTTTTTTAAAAAATGCCAGTGCCTTTATAGAACAAGTAATTTAACTCTGCTACTTGATAAAGTATCAAAACTTTTGTTCATTTGATCCTTTTACAGGTTTTTTTCTCCTTCATACTCAAATGTATCTGCCTGGCAGTAGGAGAATCAAACTGAGTGGCTTCTCTTCATTACAATAAATGCTACTGATAAGAAATAAAATACAAGACCATTCCACTGGAGCATGCACAAATAATTTCCACAGGGCTATCAGGGCACAACCAGAGCACCTACCAGAGTGGTGTGGAATGTTCCCCAAGTCTTTCCAAAGGCAAGTACATACATAGCCTGTTCAACAAACAGGAGGAACTGGAACTCTGACCACTCTGAGATTTATGATGTGACAGGAATTACAGAAACTTGGTGGGAAAACTACAGTGGATGGCTGCAGACTCTTTCAGAATGATATAAAGGGAAGAAGAGGAAATGAAATTGCACTTTCTGTGAAAGAGAAAGTAAGCCATGGAGTATTGTCTCCAGCTCTGGTTCCCTAGTTCAAAAACGAGGTGGACAAAGTGGAGAAGTTTCACAGGAGGTCCATGAAAATGATCAAAAGGTTCTAGAACCTGCCCTGTAAGGAGAGACTGAAGGAGTTAGCTCTTACTTTCTTTGGAAGGGAAGGCTCAGGGAGGACCCAATCACAGTATTCCAGTACTTGAAGGGCTCCTACAGAGAGGACAGAGGCTCTCACTTCACAAGGAGCCACATGGAGAAGACAAGAAGGCACAAGTTGCACTGGGAGAGGTTTCATCTCAACATAAGGGGGAATTTTTTTACAATAAGGACCATCAGTCACTAGAACAACCTCCCCGGGGATGTGGTAGAGTCCCCATCACTAAAGTTTTTTAAGATGTAATTGGACAAGGTGCTAGATAATCTCATCTAGGTTCCCTTTTCCACAGAATGTTGAACCAGATGATCTACAGATTTCCTTCCAACATTGGCTACTCTGTGATTTTATGCAAAGGGAATAACCAACAAAGATCCCCAAATTCCAGTGCCAGGATTAAAGTAAGGACTATTGTCATGGTTTGAAAAAAAAAGTAACTTTTTTCCAGCAAGTATTTTTACAGTTGCCTGTAGGTACAGCTTCCTGTAGGCTTGGAAAGTCAATTAGTGGCTGGTTCTGAGATGGATACGCTGTGTAGGCACTTAAATAATAGACATGCCTTTGTGATTCACATGTTAAGAGAAGAGAAACATAAGTTTCCCTCTCTCTTGGTTTCTGACTTCGAAACAGGTAACAAGAGCTTCCGCACAGCCTAGCAGGGGCTGACCCAGCTTGGGCTGGGACGGACCTAGTCGGCTCGGGGCCTACCAACCCCAAGGGGCTGGGCCCCTTCCCTGCTCTGCCAGTGGGGAGGAGCCAAATGAAGCTGAGAATTCTGCTGTGGCTCTTGGCTGTTGAACTGCCATGGTTCCCCTGCACTCCCCCTTCTGTGGTAAGGGAATGCATGGAATGCAACAGCTTTTTGACTGCTGTCCAGCTGAGTCTGGAAGAGAGATTAACCCTTTTAGTGTTCAAAATGACTCAGATATTATTCTTTGAGTGCACAAATGGATTCAGATACAATTCTTCCAGTACCCAAAGGGACTTAGAAAGAGTAAAGACACAGGAAATCCAGCATTGAGGCACGGAAGTCAGTGAAAAAGGACTAAGAGTCCAGAGGGAAGGAAGAGGAGATGCTTTAAGCTGAAATTCTTTGTGTGAAGCCATGGTAATGGACTGCGATAGTAAACTATTCCCTATAACTCATTGTACATACTGGGGAGATACACGTGTTCTAACTATAAATTGAGAAAAGGCACCTGTGCTGAAGGAAATAGAGGTTTGCATCTGAGAATCTCCAAAGAGAGAGAGAGAGAGAAGAGATCCTTTGCTTTTCTCCTAGAACAATCCATCCTTAAAATGCCTCAATAAATGCAGATGAGTTCTTGAGAAGGAGTTGTGGGAGAAACTGCACGTTGAGGGAAAGGAATATCACACGGCCAACAGATATCCTTTTCTGTGTGGGAGTTTGCTGTGATATTCAAACCACAAAAGAACTGTGTCCTTGTGGCAGGTCTCCCTGGTGTAACAGAAAGGACTCCTTTTCCAAATGAACTCATAAAAACCTATTTTAAAGGTGGTAAACTGACTGAATATTTCAGGTTTTGTCTCTTTATGTTGTTGGTGAGAGAGAATTTGATGAAATGGGGAAAGGAGATGTATCTAAAGTTTTTTATTGGTTCTTATTATTTTCTCTTTTTAGTTCTGTTAATAAACTATGTTTTTACCTTCAAGGTTTCAGGCCTGCTTTGCATTTTTCCTAATCCTTATCTCACCACAGAACTGAGTAAGTAAACTCAGTAAGTGCACTGGTGTTCAGCCAGAGTACTTGAACCACTACACTAAATTATCTCCCGCTGTGAGGAGGCAATGTGAAACCACTAAAACCATACACCACTATTTCGTCAGACAGTTTAAATATAAATTATGGTATTATAATACCATTTATGCTCTAGGTATGTATTTCTTGCTGAGTTTGTAAATTTGAAGGATATCAGTCTGATTACTCAGAAAATCTACTCTTCAGAGCGCAAACATAGCCTGGGCAGCCATTCCCTGTCTGCAGCATCCCAGTGGCCTTGCCACATGCTCTGGCACCAGGGAGCCTTGTCTGAGTGGCTTTTGTGGACAGATGCCATGTTATGCCACGTCAGCACATTACATCATGGTATCATTGAAATTAGACAAGTTATAAAAAAGTAATGAATCTGTTCCTGGTCTTCTGCATCAGTGGGCAAGCTGTTACCAGGCTGGACCCATGACTGCAACATCCATTTTGGCGTAATATAATACTGTGTGGATTGCACCTGGTCTGGCTGGGACACCTGATAACAATGCTTTGTTGGACAAGATCATGCCTCTAAATCCACTGCTTTAAAAAAGCAAGGTCCTGAAGTTACAAAGAAGCATAATTACCGTTACCCTAGCCATTGCTCTTTTTCTTAAACAGGACCTTTTCACTTGCCCATCTCTGGCATGTGAAAATGGAACTGCAGGATTAATGAGAAATATCCTTCACCTCTGTATGAATTGTTCTGTAGTTAAGATTTGTAAGAGACTACTTAAATAAAAGCTTTTTAATCATACATGTAGTATAAGGGTTATTGAGTAAAGCACAATTTCTCATTTTGTGCCATTTTAAATATAAGTATTTTTTAAAGACAATTGGAATTATCAACAGGATCAAGAACACTTTTATGTATGTGGGGATCTGAATGAATGCAAATTATTTTAGAGGCACAAAGTACAGTTAGGAGTATGATCTGTAGCATTTTATACCAAGACAAATAATGTCCTTTTGTATATCAGGCACATTTAATTTACTGTCCAACTGCAGAAAAATTAAACCAAACTGTTGTCTACTGGAAGATTGTAATTCAAGGGATTTCCATACTACTTCAGTTTTAGGAAAAGACCTCCAAAGCCCTGTTCTCTAGAGGAGGAGTTGGATAGCTCTTAGCCCTGCTAACAAATGGCAGAGGCCTCAGGAGAGTCTAAGTAGTACATCTTCCTTTGAGTTGTTTTGCTGGTTCTGCAGAGTTTCCTTCTCTTCCACAGTGGCAGAATCTGACAGGACCATCACATGGACCTTGGTGCTTCTCTTATATTCCTGCACCCTGAAGGCAAGTGGTAATGTAAAAATCCCAGTTGCTTTTAGTGTAAAAGAAACTTCTATTTTTTTTTTTTGTTTTTAACTCCTTTTTCAGCACTTATCTGTAGTCTAAGAGCATCTCCAAGATGTTTCTTTTAAAGAAATATCCAGGGTTTTTTTTTAAATGGCATGAGCAGTGATATCACACCACACTACTTGGATAACAGGTAGGTTAAAGGTGCATTTGCTCTAAGGAGTGCTTAAAAAGCTCCTCCTTTTCTCAGTTAAACACGAACACGTATCTCAGGACACTTGAGTCCTAGTCCCTGACATTTAAACATGTTGGTGGTTGTACAGCTTTACAGCACTGATAATGAAGACAAAGGAAGCTCTTAGAAAAGACACAACAGTTTTACTGTTCTGCAGAAAGGCAAATTTTGGTTAAAACGGCATGCACATTATTTGGAACTCCTTAGGATCTGGGAGATAAGACAATGCACCAAGCTCATCTGTCTCCTTCCAAATTTACAAAGTCCCATGGATGAAGGAGGGAGTGGAAGATACTGCTGAGGCTCTTTGCAAAAAGGATATTATTCTTTTCTACATCAAAATTAGATAATAGGGCAAGAACTCATGGAGAACAGCCCTGAGAAGAAAGCCTTGGGGATTCTGGTGGACAAAAATTATTGTCTGAGAGCAAGAAACGCTGCTATCCCCACAAGACACACATGGAAATAGTATTTTATATTATAGATCATACATCTCCTAAGTGAAGCATAGCCATTATTAGAAATTAAGATCCACTCCACCAGAATTCCAACCTCAAA
This sequence comes from Chaetops frenatus, assembly GCA_013400775.1. Taxonomy (NCBI): domain Eukaryota; kingdom Metazoa; phylum Chordata; class Aves; order Passeriformes; family Picathartidae; genus Chaetops; species Chaetops frenatus. The sequence goes on along the minus strand of VZTR01000490.1, from coordinate 41,056 downwards.
AATAGTCAGTGGCTTCTCAGTAGCTGGGAAAAAAGCAAACAGTTTCATCTTTTATGAATGGTAACCAATTTTTCTTCTGGTTTTACATGACACAGTTTCATAAACTTCCTTTGGATTTTTTTTGGTTTTGTTTTCTTGTTTATACAATGAAAAAACAAAAGTCTGAAAAACAATAAGGACTTTTTCAGATTAATCAAAGCACCAGATATTGCTTGTTTCTCTGGAAAGTTTGTGAATTTTTTCCAAATTCATACTGAAATTTTAACTGCTATACCCCAAACAGGGTTCTTATCCTCTTTGTATTCTCTGGAATTTAGAAAGAAAAAGTTTAATAAAGGGTTCCTGTGAGTTTGGAAATGTAACGTATTTTGCTGAAAAACCTCTAAATCAGATAAATTGGGGGTGGTGCTGGTGGTTCTTCAACAGTATTTCACCTTCTTGTTCTTGTTAGCAGAATGTAGGGAATTGCAACAAATCAAAAAACTCTGAGCTTTGGGCGATCTGGAAGACCATCTCTATTTAACAATGCCAGTATCATCGCCAACTTCTGCCCATCTACTTATTTTTTCAACAGTCTGCTCTGAGAATAGGAGGACTAATGCAATCAGGTCTCCTTTGAATTTGTGTGCTGTGTGCTGTATGCATCTCCATGGAACTGACGATGGCAGCACATCCAAGTGCCAGTTATTCCCAGAACGACCCTCCCAGCTCCCCATCAGCTACAACATGAGCCCCCTTGGGTCTGCAGCTTCAGTGTTTCCCTCCTGAAAAGGCCTCATAAATGACACAGAGAACCCTCATTGCCCTGCCAAAGCCTTTAACTGCTACTCCAGGCTCTGGTGTTGCAGCAGGTTTTGTTCCAGAAGGCCAGACAGGCTCTGAACCACTGAGACCACAAGATAGGAATTTTCTTAGTGGAAAGCACTAATGTGGATCTTTGGTCTTTAGCAAGTTGCTAATTCTATGAAACCTGTATAATCTGGAGTGGCTCCTCCATCAGAGCAGTTCAAAATGCAGGAGAGGTGGAGAATTAATACAAGACTAATCCCACTAAATTACACAGATTTTGTTTACTTGGGAAATAATGAAAGAAACTAAATTGAGCAAGAAACCCCAGACATTTGAGTCATGAACACATTTAGAAGTGAAATGTCACCTGGAACAACAAGGATGGCTTTTGGGACCCAAGGGAAGGAAGAAAAGCCCTTCCTTGTGTCTGTCAAAATGACTGCACTGATACTGGAAAGGAAGCATGGATCTGGGCTTTCCAACTGGTAAGATGTGGCAAGCCTCTCTAATGCTATACAGACACTCAAATTTAAGCAGGAATACAGTTGTTATAAATAATTTGGGAATAGTTATACTGTTAGTAAGTTAATTAAATTGTAATAGAGTTAATAAAAAGTTAAGTTGTAACAGATAGATAAATAAACATTATGATTGTTAAAAGGATTGTAGTTATTAAATTGCAATAACTTGTAATAACTCCTAAAACTTAAGAAAAAAGACATCTGTAAAATACAGTACTTTCCTGCCATGTGAAACCACCCTAGAACAAACCCAGACATGCCCTCCTCGGTGTTCAGAGATTGATAGAATTAACAATAGATAACCAATAAAGTTTCAATAAAGCCCGGAGAACCAATCAGATGAAGGATCCAAAAAGGCACCAATCAAAATGGGCCAAAAACTGTATCAAAACCAGGCTTTCAAGACAGCCTGTCTTTCTCCCACCCAAGGACATCGAGGGACAGCTCCAGCCGCCCAGAGAAGACCCAGCGCTGGTGCCGAACATCAGCGATCAGCGCTGCCCGGAGAGCTCTTGCTCTGCTTCCCACAGACACCGGTGTGTGCTCGTCCCGTGACCCCCTTGCTTCAGGCTGTACAATAAAATCTGCTGAAATCGCTGCATTTGGGAGTTCGCCTCCCGTTTTTAACACAGTCCTAAATTAGGAGGCTTGACAATAAATTCAGCTGTCATACATTTGCTACTAAAAGAACTATTTTTAAGAAATACATTATTAACTTAAATGCTACATTAAATTAACATTATTAACTTAAATGCTGATTCCTTCAAAAGCTATGAGTCTGAGTGGATTAGTGAAGTAGGAGAGCTTTCAGGCTATGCTTAATACATGTCTTATTAATTTAAAGCCTTATGATTGCCTTCAATGTGATTATGACCCAAAGTCAACCTCTATTGTATCTGTCAAAGTTGTTGTACGGCTCGTCATGTGGTGGAACAATCACTTCTGAAAGCCTGACTGTTTTTCAGAAGGTAAATACAAGTCTCTCAGTCAGATTACTTGAGCCTCAAGGCCTGGATTTCCTAGGGGCTCCTTCCACAAAACTGGGACCACCCAGCATCCCACATTACAAATAAACAAACACACATTTGCATACAAGGAACTCGTACAGGGTTGTGTTTTCCATTTGCTCCCCAGAAGCAGAAGAAAGTCCAGTAAGGGATGAGGAATATCTGGTGTCAGGTTCTCCTTCCTGGGCCTTTCCAAAGTTCCAGGTGGGTGGAGAGCAGCTGGGTCCCTTGGTACTGGGAAATCACCACTGGGTGTGCAGCGGAGCGAGCCAGTATCCCAGCTGCCTGAGCTGGGATGGCTGTGGATGGACACCTACAGCACATAGTGTTTCTGGGCCACCCAGGGGGTAGGTAACCCCATAAGGACCCTGGTCACCTGGCAAGGGTTACAGCCACAAGCTGGCCACTGTGGGGTGCAACATAGCCATGGCTTAGCCAAGCAGCGACACAAGCAGAGACTCCCTGGTTCACAGTCAGTGTCCTTCCCACCACCCAGAGCAGATAAGGCAGTATGTCACCTATGAATTATATGAGTAAGAACTACCAGACTGTATTTAATACAAACTCAACTTCTGACAACATCTGCTACTAACCTTCAAGATGAAAATTCTCTTTATTTATTGCTTCCCTTTATGTAAAAATATAGACTGCTTATACTTTAAGTGGTTTTGCAAAGACAACAGTCTAAAGAGGCTCTTTTATGTACCTAGAAAGGGCCTCCCTGGCAGGGCTTGAAAATAATTCAGGTTGCCTCTAAACAATTCAGAGGCACAGCATGAAACAGATAGAAAAGAGTCACAATTACAGAGATATCTGATATCTAGCAACAACAGTGACAACAATTCTTTGGAAATTGTGTAGGAGTATCTATGTCATAGTTGTAAGTAGGAGCACTCAAAGGTAGCAACTTTGTTTCTTACCTCAGTAGGAAACAAAGCTGAACTGTGAGAGCTCTTGAGTTTGTACAGCGCTCAGCACAATGAGGCTGAAACTGGTTGTGCTTACTTTTCACCCCTGCAGTATCAGTGCAGAGCAACAATAGATAATTGAATCTCTTTAGAACATAAAGCACTGGCTTTGGGGAGGTCACTTAAGAACAAAACATCAGCCCTATTGGCAGACAACACATCCAGTTAACCCAGTTTTCTGTTTTCGCTGGTGATCAGCAGCAGAGACTGGGCAAAAAAGGAAACAACAGAAACAGAGCAAAAGGGAGTGAACCTCATCTCCTCCAATGTCTTTTCCAGCCTCAAAAGTACTTTCTGTGTGCAAAGGAGCACTCTGTGGCTTTTACATCTATGGGCCTGTCCAGTCTTCACTTGTGCCCATGGCAACTTTCAGCACTCACCACAGCACTGCCACACTTTAGTCTCTCCCTTTTTTGCTCTGTACCCACATTTTTGCATTTCTGAACATCTTGCAGTTTCAGTGTACAATCAGCATGCCTCTGATGATGATGCAAACAGAGGCAATTGTGTTTAGCAGAATATGGGCCAAAAACTGTATAAAAATGAGGCTTTCAAGACAGCCTGTGTCTTCTCCCACCCAAAGACATCGAGGGACAGCTCCAGTCACCCGGAGAAGACCCAGGTAGGCTGGCACCTGCAAAAGCCCATCAGGGCAGCTCAGGAGCATGGTGCTGCTCTGCCTGCCACCCTGCCCACCTGCCCAGCCCCACAGCTGCCCTTCCCTGGCCCCCTGCCTCCCCACTTTCCTACTTCCCACCTTTGAGATGGAAATGTGTTTTCCTGACACTGAAGTCAGCAGAAATGCCTCAGTTTGGAGTGTGTGCTGGGGCTGGTTCCTCAGAAAGGGAAAAGACCCCTTTAGAAAACATATCATTGATGAATATCCCAAAGGAGTAGCTAAATGGCATCTAGACATTTCTTAAGATCTCTGCCAAAGTGTGCAGTGAGTTCACACATCATGCAGAAGTATTTGATTTATACAGCCTCTACTTATATTTTGATCCCCATGCACTCTTTTTGCTCTGAGAAAGATGCTTGGCTCCCAGGCAATTGGAGTAAGTCCAATACAAAGACCAAGCCTTAATGACCACGAAAGCATTTTGATAGAGAGAGGGTGGGTGGTCTTTCCTGACTTTCTTCTATCCTTTCTCTTCTTCAGCTCTCTTGGTGTGAAGGCATATGTGTGCTGCAGAGGGGTGCTGAGTGTACGGGATGAGTGATTTGCTTTCCTCAGTGAGCCCTGTTACATACAGGCTTCAGCCATGGAGAAGAAAAACAGACCTTTGCATTGGAAATGGCCTGGGAACCAACCAGCCTAAGCAAAACCACACAAATCATCTGGATACACAGAGCCCAGTTATGGAGAAATGTATTTCTTGAGATCCCGAGTTCCTTATTGACTCACACACATCCATGCTCATCAGGAATTAACTCCGGGAGTTTTATTGCAAGTCTTTGCCCCAGGGGAAAAAAAAAAGTTTGTAAAGGCGGTTGAACTCAGGCTCAGCCTCCTATTCCCTTTGAGTATATTTTCCCATTGATTTTTCCCTTTCCTGGGCACAGTGAGCGTTGGCAAACTGCAGGTGGCCAGGAGGGCCAGGGCAGCCCCAACAGCAATTTACGGCTGCGGCCATGGGAGGGTAGCGCCGATCCTGAGAGCACAGCCCGAGCCGAGCCTTCGGCACATCCTCTGGGATCGCTGCTTCCCATGCGCGCCGCCAAGCACAAGGGATGGATTGACATCTTAGTTTACCTGAGGTGGAGGAACAAACAAAGAACTACTTGTTTTCCTGCTGGGTACTCAAATCCTAGTTTACCACTTTATTCTGCCCGTGAGTTTGCAATTTTGTCAAATTAATTATTCATTACATTGGGAAAATATGTAGATAAAAATTCTTCAGTCTGCCTACCTATATGATGGAATAAGAAAATAATAAACATGGCAAAAATGCTAGAGGATGAACTGTTTTCAGTGAAACGGAATTCAGCATTTGATGGAGCAGGAGAGTTCTACAAATATGTTGAAAATTTTTCTTTAGTAAGAAGGTACACTGTAAATTCATAATTTTGCAAAGAAAACAGGAGTCATTCATTGAATTGATATCAACTGACATGAACAATGGGGTTAAAAGAAAATAATTTCTCTGGAAATAAACCAAAACACATTCATCTGTTCAATCTGTCTGATCCAGTGATCCAGGAAATAATCAGCCTGACTGTGCCGGTTTTGGCCGGGGTAAACTTAATTTTCTTCATAATAGCTAGTGTGGGGCTGTGTTTTGGATTTGTGCTGGAAATTGTGTTGATAACACAGGGATACCTCAGTTGTTGCTGAGTAGCGCTTATGCATCATCGAGGCTTTTTCTGCTTCTTGCATTACCCTGCCTGTGAGCGGGCTGGGCGTGCACGAGGAGCTGGGAGGGAACACCACCAGGACAGCTGAGCCCGACTGACCAAGGGGATGTGCCAGATCACATGACATCATGCTCAGTATATAAAGCCTTGGAAGGAGGAAGAGGGAGAGACTGGAGAGATTAACTTCCCAAGTCACCATTCTGTGTGATGGTGCCCTGCTTTCCTGGAGATGGCTAAACACCTGCCTGCCCATGGGAAGCAGTAAACTATTCCTTGTTTCGTTTTGCTTTGCTTGCATGTGTGTTTTTTCCTTTCCCTATTAAACTATCTTTATGTCAACCATGAGTTTTCTCACATTTACCCTTCTGATTCTCTCCCCCATCCTTCTGGTGAGAGTGAGTGAGCAGCTGTGTGTGGCTTAGTTTCTGACTAGGGCTCAACCATGACACTGTTGCATCTTTGCTCATTTACTCAGAGCTACTTCTCTGTATTCCAGCATGAAATGGTCCTGCAAGAACTGAGACCATGGCCCAGTGCAGCACACTGCAGTGAAGGAAGAAGCATGTTGCCACAGGTCAGTGACTGGCTTTTATTTTTGGAAATCAATTCTGTCAAAATGCTACATGTTTCATTCTGCTGCTGCACATCATCAAAACCTCAGACTAGAGCAACAACATGTTTAGCAACACCATAAAATACAAATGTGACCTATAATGTAGTTTGTGGGAAGGGCAGCAGTGCTTGGAGGGAGGTTGTGATGAGGATGCCTGACTTTTCTTGCCCCATACATCTGTAACTGCTTCGGTGCTGCCCTTGTCCCTGCACGGGTCAGTTGCCAGGTGACCTTTCCCTTCACTTGTCCCACCTCTCTTGGAGGATCTCAGCAAGTTCATAACTACCTGAAAGGAGAATGTAGTGAGGTGGGGTCAGTCACTTCTGACATGTCTCAAGTGAAAGGATGAGAATAAATGAACTTAAATTGTACCAGGGGAGGTTCAGATTAGGTATTAGAAAAAAATTTACACTGAAAGAGTAGTTAGGCATTGGAATAAGTTAATCAGGAGGCTGATGGAGTCACTATCTCTGGAAGTGCTCATGGAACACTTGATGTGACACTCGGGAATATGTTTTATGGGTGATGATGCTGGGTTGATGGTTGGAATAGATGGACTCCGGGGTCTCTTCCAACCCTGATGATTTTGTGATTCCACAAAAATGCACAAAGACCTTCTTTGCTTTTAACATCATATTACATCTTAAAGGGAGCATTTCCTATGAACCTGGAAACAGGAGAGAGAAGAAGAAAAGGAGACAAAAGAGTTGACCTCCACTGATTTGCCCATCTTCAGCTCTTCCTGGACTAATGAAAAAGTGCTGAAATAAAAGCCTGCCCAGACAGGAGCCAAGAGTCAGGAGGCACATCCAAGATTTGGTAATGCCATGATGGGACTCCATACTAAGGCATAAGTGACTAGCTCTAAATACGACTCAAACAGTTAGGATCAACTGTTTTAAGCATTGCAAGTCATGCTATAAAGGGTCTATGGGGTGTCTCTCAGTCCAGTAGGAGAAACCCCTAACCCCAAATTCAGCTTTTTGACCATCACTTTGCCCTAGAGGAAAACCCATTTTGGCAAAACCACCATCTCCTTCCTTGGAGATGAGAGAGGCAGTAGAAGATTGCTTCCCGGTTCTACACACCAGAAAAATAAAGTTTAACGAAGAGGAAACACACAAACAAGGGCAAAACAAAGCACCAGAGCACCAAGCCTCATCTCATACTAGTTTGCAGAATCAAGATTTTAGTAAGGATTACAAAATTCACAAACATTTGATACTGAAAAATCCAACTATAGTCATCTGGAGCAGATACGCACCAAACAACGGATGATTCCCCAACATTATTTATGTTCAGGTATCTCTAAAACTGCCGATGGAAAAGTACCACTCACTGACACCTCGTAACAGTTTGTGGTCTTTTGTGGCATTGGACATTCATGTCCAATCTGAATTAGCAAAAAGTTACCAAGTCAGGGTCCTGAGAAGTACCCTGAAACCCAGGAACCAGGGAGGGACCAAAGCGTCAATTAGAAGAAAGGCAAACTTGAATTCAGTTTTCACATTTGCCACTGACACTTTTGTGACCACAATGAAAACGTTTCCATAAAAAATTGACTATCTGAATCTGAATGAGTGACTCCACAATCTCTTCATGGTTAGCAGAGAAGAGGAGACATCTGCAAAGCCTCTCTTCTAGGAAGAGCTAAGTTATTTTCAAGAGGTGCCTGCTTCTCTGTGCTGATTAGAAAAGAAGCCTATGGTGAGTACTGCAGACTGAAGCAGTCTAACTTCGAGATCTCTAATTAGGATGGATGAATCTCAAACTTAATCTGCTTGGACCTTTAATAGCTCATCTGCAAAATAATTCAATGGACAATAAAATAAAAAAAAAGAGAATGATCCTATTAATGCAGAGATGACAAAACTTAGCTCTCTATCCATCTGCAAAATACCATTTGATCCAGCAATGCATGAAGTATTTCAATATTCGATTTCATTGTTTTGCTAAGCAACAAAGAAACTAGATGGCAGCCAAGCGCCAATAAAACAGAATAAATATGTACTGCTGATACCATTATTTGAAGCTGAGCTGACTAACACTAAGCACTCTCTACTATCAGAAGGCCCTCCTCCAGCTCATTCATTAGGACATTCTTAGGTCTTTAGTACATGCGTAGATAGAAATGCCCAAATAAGTTAATGGTTTAAATGGGTCAGTTAAGTGTTGCCTTATGTGCTCTGCTGGATCATAACCTGAGACTGGACCTTCAAATTACTACATTTCCAAGATAACATAGGATCTGTTGCAGTGGGTCAAACTGATGCTCCATCTGGGTTTGTATGCAACTATAATAATGCAACAGTAATAAGTGCATTTCAGGGTAAGAAAAATTAGGACGATTGTGTTGTGGCAGTACATAGAGAACCCACTTATTTTGGATGGTTTTTGATAAGTTTAACATTGTAGATTTATTAACTTTTATTAATACGTGTGCATTGGGGTACAAAGGACAGACAGCACTCTGGACCTTATTAGCATAAGAGACCTGACAGATAAGGTGCCTTGGCAGGAGCAAACAGAACTGTGAAGATTGAATCAAGATAGATGAAGATTGAATCAAGGCTTTACTGGAAAGGAAAATCACATCAACTTCTACAAGCAAGAAATGTTGTAAAATGTGTAAGTTTGCTTATGTGATTATTAACCCAATCATTGTAGTAAAGAATTATTAACCTTCCTAAGATAGTATATAAACATGTGTAGTTCACAATAAATTGAGATTCTAACCACCATCAGTCTCTCCATCTCTCTTCATTGCCGATACATGTGTACTATAGATTCAGAGAAAATGTCACATCTGCAGAGGATATCAACATATCATAACTTGATGTAAGAAATTTACAGGAATTTACTCTCTGTAAAAATAAAAATCTTTCATCACTTGTTCTATCTGACAAAACAAGGTCTGCTTGTTCCGTGTCAGAAAGCTTCCACAGCAGAAGATTTATCAAAACTTCTAAGTCCCTGATGTTATCAAATCCAATTTGCAAGAGTTGAGCTTTACCCTAAGGAGACAATCTTCCCTAAATCTAAGATATTTCATGGATTAATTCTTTTAAAGCATGAAGCCATGTGGTGATATCACAGCAAGCAATTTCATTTAAGAAGTCTACTCTTTTTACTATAAATATTTAGTAACCAAAATGAAACTATGAAACAATCTATGAATCAAAACCCATGAAAGTAGGCACAATGTACAGGACAGGCTTCTTGTGACCAGTCTGACTGGTATCTCAGCTGGGAGGAATATAATTATTGACCAACAGCACCAGATATGCTCTAGTACAAAAAGGGGTAAAATGAAATGACCGGCCACTTATTTTCATGTTTTGGTAAAGCACAAATTACTTTCCACCCATGAGGAAGATACATTGTATGATTAGATGCAAGAGATTAAACTAAATCAATTGGATGTTATGGGATTAAAAAATAATAATAATAAAAAAGCATGCATTTGCAATTTGATTGACTGAGGGGATCTAATCTTTGAAAGATAAAATAAGTAATTTTCCCTCTTATAGTAGTCTCAATGAATATGTATTTTCTGCTCCCAAAATGAGAAATGCATAAAATAAGTATTAATAAAAAATAAAGCTTGTAGCTTAACAGAAGAAAGCTTCTATATGCAAGGTGAAACTACAGGTATCACAACTGTGATTAGTTATAACAGATGCTATTTCATGAGCAAAGGAGAGGATGACCATGTTTTTTCTGCATCTCTGTCTCTGCAGTAATGGAGTAAAGTGCAACATTTTCTCACAGCTGGGATATTTATTAAGAGCCCTGTCCCACGCAGATCCTCTGGGGCCTAACTGTATGTGAGCTCATACTTTTCCCTTTCTCTCTGTCCAAACACTTATGGGGAAGCTGTCTTTCTACACAGATGTTTACTTTCAGGAAATTTGCAGGGATTTAAAAGTTCTTAACCTCCTGTCAAATTCAGAATTCAAAGGAATTACAAGAACTGCCAACACACGATTGCCTGAGACAAATTCCCATAGGAAGCCAGGCCAAAGGGAATTTATGTGGCCTCAGGTATTTCTTCTGTCCTCAGCACCCCTGCCATCTCAGGTGGATGTGCCCTTTCTACCTGCAGAAAAGTTACCTGTCTCCTCTCTCTAGCTGCATGGAAAACTTCTACAAAGGAGAAAAAAAACAAACCATTAAATATATAAAAAGAACTATGGCATTAACTATGAGAAAATATACTGTTGGCCACACAAAAAACCCTGAGCCAGCAATTAACTAGTTTGATTTGTACTTCATTGAGGTGGATGTACTGTATTAAACTATGTATTATTTTTTTAATGGAAGTAATTCAAGGTCATCTAAGATCTAAGTACTCATGATTAAGCACTGATTAAGAATATGATATTAAAAATATAAATTGCTGGAAGGTCCAGGACATCTGGTACTACCCTTTGTGTTTGTTTGAGGGCATAGGCTTATGCTTGCATTGCACAAAATGTACTGTGCAATTAGCTAATGTTGCAGTGAGGATGTGACACGGGAAAGAATATTTCAGGCCCCTGCATGATGAACTCATGAATTGTATAACATTTTCTGAAGCATTGTAACCTAAGTAAATTTTAAAAAATTACAGTGAAGGGCATACATTTTGTGAAAAGGAAAAAATAAAAGTTTCATTTAATAATCTGTGTCATTTAGTAAACAAAATAAAGTTTCCAGAAGGGAAGCATTCTTTGCAAAATGATAATATTGATGAAGGAATTCTCACTAGCATGAATCTCAGGCTGCATGTTTTAAATTTAACCAAAAAAATCATTAACCTTTCTATTTTCAGCAAAAAAAGGCTTCACGTTAGAAAATTGCAAGTGCAGTGTGGATTATTTTAAAATAAAGACCATTCAAGAAGCACTGTTTAAAGCAGACAATATGCAAACCATGATCTGAAAAAGGCTACTGTATTAGGAAACCCAATTTGATTTAAAAGGTTAGTTGGGGCAAATGATTGATTTTCACTTTTCATGCAATCAGAAATCAATTGTTCTGAAAAAATTGCCATCACATGCTTTTGTGAACTACAACTGAAGAAAGTAGAGACTGTGTGGAAGCCGATAGTCAAATCAGAAAGTTTCTCAGACCTCATATTGCATACTGTGAACAGTTACCCGTGAGAAACTAAGCGCTAGCTAAAAACATTCTCACATCAGTTTGAATAATATTGCCATGTTCTCGTGAGAAGCTCAGCATCAACAAAAAGCAAGAATTATAAACACCAGACATAGAAACACACCTGCTCTAAGAGTGTCTGTTTTTTACTTAAGATTTTTTATGGATTGGTGGAGGTGAACACAGCTAATAGTGTGAGGGGTGTTAATTTGAGAACCAATAGAATATGACTCGAATGCAAAATATGCTATAAAAAGGCATTGTACAATAAAATGGGGCCTCTGGCCTTTCTTTTGCCTTTGGAGTCTATGTCATTTGTCTGTCTCAACAGCGACAAGACTGTTCCAAATTTGCAGTTAAATATAAGACCTTAAAATGTCTCTGATGAAAGCTAAGACTGATAGCTCAACTCAAAACTCAGAGAGTTCAGCCAGACAAGCAATAGGAATCCATGTCATCCAGTTTTAAAACCTAAAGATAACAGAATGACAAACAGAAGAAAAATGAATAGGAGATTCTGCTTTGCAGTTCAGTTTTGTGCCCTTTAACACACCGTTTTTCTTAACCTAATTTGCTGAGCAAATGTGTAAGACCAGAAGGGACCTCTGGCCCATCTAATTTGATCCCAGCCATGTTAGAGATCCTATATGTGCCACCCAGACATCTTGACACGGAACCCCAATCTGACCCCAGCCTGAGGAAGGCAACCAGATTTTCTTCATTCAGCTGAAGGACTGCTTGCTTTACCTGGGGAGCAGGAAACACCATGGTGCCATCAAATGTCTGCAGCCATGGCAAGCAGCTGCAATATACCTCTAGTTCCCAGGGGCTTTTCCAATTGAATCTCAAGGAAGAGCCCACATCTAATTGTCATTTGGACCTGGGGGACTGATCAGTCACCTATGGCAGGACTGTTGCGCCACTTCAGGCCACCACTCACAGTGAATTCAGCTGTACTGGCACCTTTAACGCTTCAGAGGGAGGAGGTTTGGGTACGTGCCCAGAGAGCCAGCACACAACCAGCTGTGTGGTGAAGGCAATGATGGCTGGCAGGGTGCATGGGGGAATCCCTGCTGTCTGCTTGACTGCTGCAGGCAATGGGCTAAACCCTTGCGTCTCATGGGCCTAATGCAGAGTGGTATTAATTGGGGCTTAATTAGTTAATTAACCAATTATTGGAACACCCTTTGATCCTATGAATGCCTTCCTATACCTTTAGTGTCATCCCCTCCTACATCTCCTCACAGTTCCCTTGGCCCAGCTGTTACAACTATGTTTCTTCTTCACACTCAGGTGGAGGCATGCCTTATGCTTGCCTGTGGTCCTGCCACAATTTGCTGACTCATAAGCATTTAACTCCCGCATCCTCCTTTCCAAAAGTAGCAAAGATTTCACCTGTGAAAAGCTGGGAGATTAAATCTTGTGCTAGAAAGTTCAACACCAACTTCTGCAGAAACAGGGATTCACTCTGGCACAGCATTTGGGTCCTTACGGACATAGTTACATGTGGTTTTTATTTGTATGTATTAACTTACCTTGATATCTGTTTTATCTTTACCAAATATTTTACTGTCTTTGCTTTCCTCCATTGCCCCAAACAATTCTCAGAGCTAAGACATTAGTTGTTAGCTGTCTTCTTCTTCTGGCATGTACAGTATCTAATTTGTTTGTTGGTTTGAATAATTTACACATCTGTGCAGGCAGGATCTAAGAGCGAGGTGTTTATGTGAGGTCATAGGCAGGAAAGTAGATGAGACAGTCTCTTTGATCTGACCACCTTTGTGTCTAGTGACTTGTTGCCATGACTCTTTCACTCTTGTTTGATTTCTTAAATTATGTGCAAGGTTCAAAGCTGTGACAATCTTTCCAGAGCAGGGAGCTGGGAGCTCAGATGCTTCAAAACACCATAAATGTCTATGTAGATATCATCAATATTTAGTTACCTAAAACCTCAGAACAAGCAGGTTTCTGACAAAGGCAAATATTGTGACAACAGAGAAACAAAGGAAGCAAATCTTCTCGGGAGTTACTGCCAGCCCTCCCGAACCCACACTTGTTCATTGCCTGCCACAGCACCTCAGCATCATTCAGACAGCAGGAGAGGAACATAAAACTAGCATCTGTTTATTTTCAAGGAGCCTGGAACGCTCATAGCAAATACAAGGTAAAAGCAAGGCTTCCAAAAGGGTCCTAGGATATAATCTCATGTCAGTCACCATCTGGCATTGTTACCTTGTACCAGCTCAGCCCCACAGTTGCCACACATCCCAGCAGGCTGCGGGGCTGTATGTGCACATGAACCTGTGAATGCGACACATTCCTGCGAAAAATGTTGCAAATACTGCTTAGACAAACACCCCTAAAATCCCATTCTGTCTCCTGACCCTTGAGGTTGAAGTGCAAGGTTGCAGGCTTAAATGCATCCACTTTTTCCAATGCCTGGTATGTCTTGCTGAAGCAGCAGGTGCTGAGGCAATGCCTGGTAGCATGGTGACCCATGAGCACCAGAACTGCTGCATTGACACATAGGCTGCCCTGAAGCTGCAAGCTTGTGCGGTCATCTGCTTCTTGCAGGGGTGTTGGAGACCCACAGCTGCTCGTAGGGAACAGGGAGGGTGGATATGGAAGAATCTACACCTCCTCTGCAGGGTAGCAAGGCTTCTGGCTGCTCAAGCTGGACTTGCAGTATTTCCCTGTCTGTTCCCCCTTCTGTCCTCCTGGTACACCCCAGGCAACCACCTCTGTAACAGCACTGTCTGTACCACTGCTGCTCCCCATGACACTACTGGTGTGCCTCCCTTGGCCCCTCTGAGGACCTGGCTGTGATTCCTTTGCTCACAGAGAGCAGTGCCAGTGGAGTCAGTGATATGTGAGCGTGGAGAGCAGTGCCAGGAGGGAACCATGAACAAATCCCTGTGGATTCTGTCAAAGCAAGATTACTGCCCTGCACACAATGAGTCATCTTCTGCTGGGAAAAGTAGTCTAAGGCTTAGAAAGTGTGTTTTCTGTTCAATTAGTCTGGAACAGGTTAAAAAGTCACTGCTTTGATGACAGTGAGTGAACCAGAGTTGACTCCAAGCTGGCAGATACCGACATCTCAAAGCTAAAACTCTACCTTCCAGCAGGCTCCTTTCAAACAGCATTTGTGCTCAAGGCACATGCAATGCAAAGCCTGTCTGTAGAAGCAGCGTGCTGGGGACATTTGATAGCCACCAAGCTTGCACCATGGCTAGGGAGAGGGCACAAGTCATGCTGAACAGGGCAGAAAGAGCTGCTTGTCCCTCCTGCTTCCCTCAGCCATGGTCAACAAGGCTCCTCCCTGACTCTGTGCCTAGCCTGGTCCACTTCCACTCTCTGTCTCTCCTGTAGCTGGTCCTGGCTCTTCAGGGAACAAAACTCTCATGCTGCTGCAATACCTCAGGGTGGCTCTTTCCCCATAGTTTTCCTGCCTTAGCCAGGACAAACTGAACGCTGCCCAAATTGTGCAGCCAGATGGCAAATAAAACCTCCCAGCTGTGAGGTTAAATGCTCAACCCTCACATCCTCCTAGGGCTTTCCTTCAAAGGCAGAGCTGCTCCAAGGCTGACGACCCCTCGGGACCACGTTATTCCTGCTAGCAGCTTGCAATAAAACTTGCAGCCTCCCGTCACTGGGCTCCGTCCTTGCTTTCTTCTGGAAACATTTCCACCCACAGGTATAACACAATCTACAGTTGCATTAGAAAAACACAGTATTTAAATGTTCCAAAACCCAGAGCATTATTTTTCCTGACGTTGCAGCTTTTATCTGAAGTAGTTCCTCCTCTTGGGCTACCCACTGCAATTACAAGATGGAAATCCCTGGGGACTCACATACTCTGCTGCAGCACTTCTTCAGCCTCTCTATGACTAATCAAGTACACAAGCATGAAGGAAACTTGTACTAGTGCCTAGTCTCATCTTTTTCAGTCTCAGGCTATACTGAAATTAAACTCTTTCACATGACCACAACACACCCCTTGTTTAACCAATCCATTCTCTTCCCCCTGCATTGCTACCAACAAAGTACCACCACTCTTTACAGTCTTAGAAAACATCAACATACAGCCACATCATGTTTTTCTCCATGGTCACTCTCCTAGGAGAATGATTTTAACTCCTTTGATAAACCTGTGGAAGACCTCAGGAAATTTGCTTAAATTCACATGCTTCAGAAAAAATTATCACAGACCCTGCAGAGGTGGAAAGAAAAATTAAACAGAAGTTCATGGACTGGACTGGATCCATATGAACCACATGGTTCTTGCAGACTTTTGAATATATTTGTTGAAATAATAGACAGTGAACATTGCATCTACACAAAAGCAGGGACTCAATGAGGTACAATAATCTGGATATAATGCAAAAAGGAGCATTTTACAGAGTTAAACAAATGATTTGCAAAATACGTAGTTTTTTAAAATAGAGAATTTTTGGCACTACTACTGCTGTTAGTTCCTCACATGAATATCATGCAATCTGTGACCAGTAACAAAGTTTTAGCCAGCAGCAATCGTCCAGGGTGTGATTAGCTTCTGTATTTTTATTGTTCTTGCAATAATTTGTAGTAAATCTGTAGGACTGAGTAGGTAAATTTAAAAAAATGGTGAAAATATGGCCTATTACTCAAGTGGAACTGACACTGAATTCATGTTGCAGTGTATAGTTTGCCTTGGTATATGGCTAAGCAGTCTGCCAAGCATCTCTACCAATAAAATACAATTTACGTCACTTGATCAAGGTATTGTTCAGGCAATAAACCCAGCCAATGAGATGGCAAGGTGCCAACTTTTGAAAACCCCACTTGATAAAAGGAGAACCACAGAATAAAGTTTCACTTGCTTTCTGCTGCACACCATCATGAGGTCTGTGTTCCTTTTGCCTGCTCCCGGACCCCCCACCCACAAATTTAAATTGCATCCAGTGTCTAATCAAGTAGTAGGCAATTCATCATATCAAAATTCCCTCAACTGAAAATAATAATACTTAGACAAAGGCTGTTAGCCCACTACAGCAGAAAAGATACTAGTTTTATAAATACTAGTTCTGCTTACACTAACAGCAATGCCAGTAGCTATATTTAGTATTGCTGCTGACATGTATTTAAATTTCAGGGCATACTTTAGAGGCAGAAGTTGGCTCATTTCTGTCAGAGGTTTTCCTCAATAATAAATCTTTCTCAATTTTGGTGTGTTTAAGTTGTCCTCAAATGGCATACCACAGGCCTATTGAGAGACCATCAATTGATACTTAAAGTAATATAATGTCTCATTTTTCAGTTATAACCTCTAGGTTTAAATGGATCATTGTTAGCAGAAATTTTTATTAGGAGATTACTGTTTTCGGGAAACCTCCACACAGAAGCAGGACCTGTGGTACCTCTTGTGAGCTGTTCATGGTTGGAGAGAGCAAGAAGTGAATGTCTTCCAAGAAAAGTAAAATGGAAATGCCTGTATCCATTAGATGAGAAGCTGAGCTGCAAAGACACCTGTGGGATAAATCAGTGAAAAAGCACTGTAGTCTTTGGTGGGACAGCAGCAGTGGAAAGTCTGGCCCCATATCACAGCAGATAAGAAATTGCCAAAATTCAGGACACTCCCTTTCTTCAGCATTTATCCTTAATAGTGACCCTGCCAAAATAGGTCCCTCAATTCCATCTTCAAATGCTTTTAACTTTAATTTTGCTCTTTGTGCAACCTTAGAGGCAGAGCTGAAAGTCGTAATCTGAAGTGACACATTGATCTCAACTTTATACACTTCACTTCTGGTTTTCACTCAACAAAGGGATGTCCAGACAAAACAGCTCTCAGAGACTATAAAGCTGTCCTCAAAATCTAAAAAAAAAAAAAAAAAAAGGGACTGAACTAAAAAGACAGGTAAAAAAAAAAAAAAGTGACTGAACTATAAGGACAGGTTAAAAAACAAACATAGCTTTTTATAAAGGAGACAAAAAGGTGTGGGACTTAAGAAATAAGGCTCTTCCCCAGCTCTTTCTCAGACTTTCTTACTCTGTCATTTACAAATACTGTAGGTAAGACAGCTGTTCCAAATTAACTCTGTACTCCTTTCTAATCCAGCTATCGATATGGTTTTGCATCTGGGTCAGTTTTACCACAACATCAAATGTTTAACCGTTTTCAGCCACCAGAACAGCAGTCCAACCTCCATACACCCAACAGGCATTGCAAACACATCAAACCAGTCATGGTTATATCAACCTTAATGTGCCCTGTCATTCACCTCATCAATCTAAATTTTCTGAAGAGAACTGCTCCTACCCTCAACAAGGACTTGTGTTTAGGAGCTTGGAGAGTGTACATATGTAACAGAATACAAAGTGTAAACCCCAATGGTTATGTGCTTCTATTCATCAGAAAACATCCTGAAAAGGAGGGAGGGGGGAAATCAAAAAACAGCTGGGATGATCATAAATTAAATTAACTTTTCCTACTACTGCCTTTCTTGGCAATCAGACAAACCCCTCAATTTGTCAATCTTAGCATCAGAAACAAATGCCTTGCAGGTCAAAATGCAGCAGAATGTAAGAGACCCCCTAAACCTCAAATCTGTCAGTGTCATCAGCATGATGACAGGCTCTTTCAGTAACTGCTTCTCACACCAGAAACATAACAGTCTATGCAGCCTACAGCCCTGTATTTGCTTTCTTCTACCCCAAAATAAATCACTTTATACTAGAATGAGGATGCTTTAGATAATTGACAGAGGACAGAAATACCCACTTGTCAGTGGGAAATGTGTTTTCCCAGAATGGCCACTCCATCTCTGACTTCTCAGTTATTGGCCCCACAAAATTCTTAAAAATATCTTCAAAAGTCTGGGAACTGAAATTCATAGTGGACTCTTAAAATGATGGACTCAGAGGGGAAGGTGACTTTACGGCACATAACAATTTTGTTCACTACCAGCTAGACTCTTGCTGTTTCACAGCTGGTTATTACTTTTCCTTCTTTGTCCTAGAAGAACTAATGCCTTTTTCAACTCTCACCTATCTGAGATACACTTCTAGTCTTCAAGTACCGAAGACTTTTCTCCTTTACATCATCTATTAATGTAATCAACTTAAGCTCAAAGTAGTTTAAATATAGTTCAAAGCTTATGACATCTACATCAGCCCTGAGGAAGATCTCGTGTGTCTGAAACCTTGCTTATTTTTTCCCCCCAATTCTGTCCTATATTCTAATAAAGAATATTACTTTTTCCCTATAAATATTTAGCCTTTTTATATCCTTGTACCACCCCTGCCTATAACAACACAACTACACAAATATTTCAGCTTATTAAATGTTGTGGTTTAAAGGACAACAACTTTTTTTTCTCCTTCCTGGGGGGGGTTTCTTTGTTTTCCTACTTCCGCCGGGACAGTTTCCAGCAGAGGTGAGGAGCCCACGGATTGGCTAATTTTAAGATGGGCACCTCATGTAGCCACTTGAAATTAGAGGCGTCTTTGCGAAGCTTACATTTTTTTTTAGGAGCGGGAAGTTGGAAGCCCTCTTCGACTTCCGTTCCGTCCGCGTGGAAGGTAACTCCGGCGTGGCCCCGGCCGGCCGCTCTGGGGCCGTGCCGGGGCTGTGGCCGAGGGCCCTGCTGGGTTCCCCCCCACCCCCTCCCCTACCTCGGGCAGTGCTGCTGTTGCTCTGAGGTTGTTTTTGCTTCCCCCTCCCTGCCTGAGGGAGAGGAGAATGGAACTCCAGAAGGGGGCTCCCGGCCCTCCCCTCTCCCGGGCTGGGCTTCCCCCCCCCTCCCCCCAAAAGAGAGAGAGAGAGAGAGAGAGAGAGATCAGCCTGCGGTTACCGGGATTTGAGCCAGAGAAGAAGGCTTCAGAAGCTCCTAAGTCAATGAAAAAAAAGTTAAAGACTAAAGGAGGGGAGAAAGAAGAGATGCTTTTAAGCTGAAAATCTTTTGTAAAGCCATGGTGATGAACTGCTCCTTGTAACTCACGGAATACCTTGGGGGAGATGCAGTGAAGGTTCTGCTTGTAACCTGAGCAAAGGCACTTAGTTCTAAAGCAAGCTGAAGCAGTTGTGATACCGTGCGAATTTGACCAGAGGGAGAGAAAGATGGGGGACCAGGCTGCAGAGATGAGCGATGAGAGTCTCTTGCCCTCGGGGATAGAAGAAGAGGACCTCTTGTTCCAGGAATGAGAAACCTTGCTTCCAGAGAGAGAAGACCTTTGCTTTCCTACCAGGACAACTCATCCTTAAAACTCCACCCCATAGTATATGAGTGAGCCCTTGGATGACAGTTGTGGGAAAAGCTGTAACCAGGGGAGGAGACTTGTGTCACATGTGAACTAATATCCTTTCTGGGCGGGAGTTCACGGTGACATGAACTCCACGAGAGACTTGTGTTTCTTGTGGGAAAATCTCCATAGTGAGACAAGAGAGACTCTTCTTCCAATTGGACTGATGAAAGCCTATTTTAAGAGTGGTAAATTGACCAGGGATTTTCTAAGTTTGTTTCTCTGTGTTGTTGGTGAGAAGAATGGTGGTAAAGGAAGATAAATGAGGAGAGAGAAAAGAACCATCATGGGTGAGGGGCTGGGGGGAGGAAGAAGAAACCACTTGGGGGTTGATTTTGATTCTGTTGTTTTTTGTTAATAAACTATTTTTATCTTTGAAGTTTAGGCCTGTTTTGCATTTCTCTTAATCCTTATTCTCATAAAACCACTACACTACACTCTCGCCTGGTGTGAGCAGGCGAGCAGGTGAATGTGAAACCGCTACATTAAATGGTGTTTCCGCCCGGTTTCGAACAAACCCATGACATTAAACAACAAATCATGCATTTCCAAAAAAATTCACCTGTATTTTAAAGAACACCAATGCTTTATAGCACCTGCATCTACAAAACACAGTCATGCAAATGAGAATGATTTTAGATCTGCTCGCATCTGATAAAGCCTGGGGAATACATGCTATGGCTATTTAAATTTGAGATCCTATAAAACCTCTGTCCATCCTGGATTCAAAGATGGATTTGTTTTACAACAGCCTACTTATCTGTAGCAATACATGTAATTCCCAGGTGGAGTTAAAAGTAAGAGCACTTTGTTTCCATGCAAACACTCGGGAAGTCTTACAGGTGACTGCACTACAAGGTCTGAGACTTTCCAAGCCTGTCCTTACCCGCCCAGTTCAAACTGTGACTGTTCACGTGTTGTTCCCCTTTCAGTTTTGTCCTGACATGGGACCTGTTTTTGGAGGTGCTGTGTATGAACATTTCAGTGACAACTCAGACACTGGGCATAGTTTGTATGTTTCACAAAAAAATGCTTCTTAAATCTCCCAACCCTGGCAGTTTAACCTGTCCTGTGCAGGGAGCCCTCCTGGCTTGCTGAGACAGGCCCTCATTACCATCAGCTTGGTGACCCACATTGTTTCATGGGTCCTGGCACCTGCACAGCTCTTCATCCTCCCCCAAAATCTCCAGGGATTATTTTTGCTTCTGAATGTCTGTCATCAGTGCCAGGGGCTCAGTGCACCCTGCTCAGGAGCTTCTGTGTGGAGCACCAGCAAGGATGTCCCAGAAAACTTGTGCTCTTTTGTGGTATAACTGGGATTGCATAGCCAGGAGATATTTCCTGGATTTTTGCATTTGTCTTTAAATCACATGTCTTGCCTCAGCCTGACAGACCTCTGACTAAATAGCATTTGATAGCTTTCAGGACACAATGTGAGAACCTGTCATTCCCAAGTTTCAGAGCAGCGAAGGGGAGGGAGAGGAAGATGTCTGTGGAGCCCCAAGGAGTGTTGAGGACATGGAAACACTCTGGCAGTAGCTGACACCAGGTAATAACATTGGTAAAAAAACCAGCAATGTAACTAGGGCAGTAACTAACTAACTAACTAACTAACTGACTGTATTTTTATTTCTGGGTTGAATCAGACAGATATCTGAGATCAGAAGGTGGATTCTTACACCATCATTTTTCACAATGAGTGAAAATAGATAAAGGAGAATGAAAATGGTTTTACAAAATGATGTTGGCAGGGGCATTACAGCCTATGAGTTAATAATTAACTGTTGCTAATTTTGTCAAAGATAATGTTATTTTCTGTCTTAGCTTTGACAATTATTTTTCCTCACTTTAACACAATTCCTTCTGTTTAATGTCTTTGCCACCTTTTGTGAGCAGACTCCATTTCCACTGCTTTTTGTGTATGTCTAAATATACTAGTTGTTTTTTAAAAAAAATTATTAAATCTCCCTTGAACAACCACAGTGATTGAACAGATTTTTTTCTGATTTCCCATGGTATTGTGCACACTGTCTTCAGTGGAGGTCCTTGCCAGTAGCTGCCTCAGGGGATTCTCTCAGGAATATATAATTTAAATTAAACATTTTTCTCATATAAGCAAAGCAATTAGAAAAAATTACACAATTAATTCTGATATTGGTATGTTGCTGAGAAATCCTCATTTATTTTCCTGAATTTAATGCAATTCAAGAAAATACCCCAATTTAACCACAGCAAATCCCTAGCTCTGACCCTTCAATATTTAAAGAGCAAATTCAGTCTTAGTCTCTGTCAGGCTCTGAAAACCTTTTAAAAACTCACCATCCATGACTAGCTGTGCTATGCAAGCATAGGTCTGGCATACCACAATATTATTCAAAAATCTTTCCACCTCACACAGCCACCCTTGTATGTTTTATGCATGGGACTGAAAAGGACTGTGTGCCACATTGCCAATATTCTTACAGTTATCCTTTCAATTTTTTACAGTTTTGCTAAAAAGCCCCCAAACCAACCCAACACTATAGCGATCTGTGGATGCCAGAAGTGAGGTCACCAACCCTCACCTGTGTCAGTCATAGGCATCAAATTAATCACACAGAGATTTGGAAACCTAGGAAGTACAAGACTGTATGAGCTGCATATATTGGCAATGTTTAAAGTTATAGGTACAAGTTGTCAGAGCAGAGCAGTCTGTCCCACCAGACAGGCCTACTCTAAGATTATAAAACATCCTCTTAATTATCAATTCCAAATGAATCACTTCTTGCATCTAAGTGGACATGCACTAGTGAATCTAAAGTCATGAACAAGAGAGGGAGTAATTTCTTAGATCAGATCGATGTTGATTTCAGCAATTCATTTATTTTTTAGCCAAATCCTGTGCTTACAGAGTGGAGGAAAAAGAATGTACACTAAGTCTAATAAAATTATATGAAATTGAAACACATTTCAGTCCTTCAGAAAATAGTATTTAATTTGTTCAGGCTTTTGATCACAGGGAAATTCAATGTAGGACCCATTATACCAGTATACTTATAAAAAATGTCACGTGCTTATCTAAACCAAAACAGCACAATAATTTAGAGTCTGTTTTACTAAGATTCCAGTAAATAAAGGCAATTTATTTTTGATATAAATAAATCCTATCAGTGATGTCCATAGCTCATATAAACTATTCAAGATCCTTCTTTCCTAATCATCTTTCCTGCAATAATCTTTCATCTGGTGCCTTGTGATATGATTTGAGGGAAGAATGTCCGTGGCAATTTTGTAAACGTGATGACAGAGAAGGAGGTAAGACTGAAAGATCACACTGTGGCAGAGGACTGTTGTTATGCAAAAATTGATAAAGCTCATATGCCACTTCACTTAAGATCAACAACAGTCTGTGGACATTAGGGATTTTGAACACTTACTGTTCATTTAACTTCATGTAACCCCTTTGATTTTCACAGAACAGTCTATAGTCCAGCACTCAATTTGGAGATTATACGTTGTCCTTATTGATTTTTTTGACATAGAAGTCACCAGTTTTGTGTTGACATGCAGGATTTGATTTAAACTAGGTTAACATGAGAAGCAGTCAGGGAGCATTAGAAATACAGCAAACATGGATCATGCACTCATGCATTCCCCGAGGGTGCATACAGCCTTGGCTGCAAGCTGGGAGGATGCACATAAGGCTAAGGAAGGCACAAAAACAAGACATGATGCCAGTTGTGCAGATGGATGGATTACAGAAATATCTAATGCTGCAGGACACTCCCGACCAGAAAAACACTGGCAAGTGGTACCAATAAGCAAGTACACTGCACAACTCTGAAAGAAATAAACTGTGGCCACTGGAATGAAAGGGACAAGTTAGGAGTCATCATGAAACTTTATAAAAATTTGGACTTCTGTGAATCTCTTACAAAGTGACAGAGACTTTGGACGCTGATGCCCCAGGTCACCCATAGCAGGTCTTTCCAAAGGCATGCAAAAGTGGAAGAGGGGAGGGACAATCAGACCAGAGTACAAGAACCCATCATACTTTGTGTAGGTATCATCACTCTCATAGTGCTAGAGAATAGTGATTATTATGGGCTGTAATTTCTCATTCTCAACTTTGCGTATTGGAGGAGGGGTTCACTTTCTGCAGAGAATATATGTCTGACAGTGACATGGCCTTCCAGACCAGTCAAACCCATGACAGAGGGTTGCAAAGCCTCTTTGTGCTGACATGGCTCATGCCCTCTAATTGTGCATTGAACACGATCTGAGTGTCCACACAGAATTAACCTTAAAAACACCTTTGTGACTCTGGTTTCTATCTCACACCTCTCAGTTGTGTTCCCGTTTTCCCTGCAGCCATGATATTTTCCATCCACAATTTTTCTGATTCCTATTCTAAGGAAGATGGGTACTGCTCCATGGGTGGGTACCACCTAGATGAGTTGTATTGGAGATATGCATGGAACCTCTTATAAATTACAAGCTGCTGATATTTAAGAAGCCAGTCTTATTTTTTATGGAAGTTGAGTTTTGTTTCTTTCCTCTCTCAAACTGAACAGATGAAACTCATTTTTCACAAAAAATGGGATCTAAAAGAATTACAACTTTTACTAGTTGCCCTTTGAATTTGAATCAGAACTTTGTGTCTCTTCATGTCTGATCTTTGCGTTTCCAAAATGCCACAGTAATTTTGTTACTCTCAGAGTGGCTCTCAGTGACTTGGACATGGGTCATGCTGCTACCATACAAGGTATTACATTGAGAAATTAGCAAAAGACACAGTTTTGCATCTCTTGAAACTGTGAAAAATACTTCACTTGAGCCTTGTTGTTGAGAAACTACAGATCTGCTTGATTTTCAAAAGTTTCTGAAAACAGTAACAAATATAAACTAGATGACAGGTGAAATTTTCTAGATTTTCATTGCTGGCACCACAACAGGCTACAAGTCATAATTTCCAAAGACACTACACACACCCCTAAGGGATGGCATCAACCTGAAGGAAAATCCATGGGTGTCCACCTAGTTATGAAAATACACTGAGTAACCAAAATGTAGCCCTTCAAAAAATCAAAGGTAGATATGTATAGAGGTCACCTTCTATAGTTTGTCTTTAATTATTATCCCCAATTACATTAAAGCCTTACTCAGAATTAGATTCTTACAATGTCTACTGAACTGTTCAAACATTGCAAAAGAAATATATTTATATAAATAACTACACTTTGAAAAATTAATGTAATTTTAAAGATGGAAATCTTAACCAGGATCTTAAACTATCAACTGAAGTCAAAATTAAGGTTTCCATGGCAACCTGAGCTGCCTTTGCATTCCATACCACTGAAGAAGGGAAGTACTTCTGAAAGAAGGATGAAGCAAAGCAGAGCCTGAAAGCCAAGACCAGAGGGACATGAGAGCTGTGTCCTTCGCTGGAGCCCCCAACACACTGTTATAGCTCACAATTCCTCTGACATATAGATATGTAAAAATTATAAACTTCACATAAATACTATGGCATACTAAATAATTAAAGATGAACGATTTAACTGGTCATGGAGTCTTTGCGTGCTCCCTTCCATTCTATCAGTTCAAAGCAACAATTTTTCTGGTTAAAAGATTAACTGCTTTAGTAGTTTAATTAAAGCAAAGATAGGTTTATAGTTTTAGTATTACGTGAAGTCCAGTAGGATCTCCATGTATTATACCATGGGGCCCGCTTTGTTTTCTCTGTCTAAAACAGAAAAAATATTTTCATTTTAAAAAAGCAGGCAAAAGTTAATTAAAAGAAAAAATTAGGGTTTTTCTTTTTTCTCCTCACAGTTTCTTTAAAAGGGTATCATCAATAAAGTCTCATTCCCTCTCTGGTTACCAGTAAAGGATTTGTGGAGTATCCCCTGATAAAAAGGGAAAGCCAAGCCTCAAAGAGTGGAAGAGAAATATAAAAAGGTCTGTAGTCAGTGAGAGTGACTGGATGTATCATTAAGACTGGATGTCTTTGGAATGAAATACTGCTTTCTGTTGTCCTTGACTTTTTCTTCTGAAATACCTTACAGGACACTGATCATTATTGGAATGTAATACTTTGTTCTCTTGAAGATAGTGAAAATACAGTTCACAAAACTCTGAGATTCATTCTGCCTTCAGCAGTAGATTAAAATGATGGCTGCTTTTACCAAATGTGTATTCTGTGTGCTCCAAACACAGCTAGATGAATAATACTGTATCAGGGATGAATCAATTATTTACTATATAACCTTGAACAAATCCCTTAAAAATTTTTGAGCATGAGAATAACTCATGTGTGACAAAAACAGACCTCCAAGATGCACAGATAGGGAATGTATGACAAGAGAAATTATATTTCCTGAGTAGGGATTTCAAACTTGTCAATACTCACAGTTCAGGCACTACTAGGAAAAGGTGTTCTTTAAACAGATGTGGTTTTTACAGCTTTCAGATATTTCATTATGCTTTGAAAACCCTTTTCTGTCTTCCTTGTGGAGAAAAACAGCCCAGTTCAATGCATGGGACTTACTATCCTGCTCTTGCACTGCAACAGCCGGGCCTTGAAAGCCTACTTGTCCCAGACGTCACATGCAAACTGTACCCAGGAATCAAACCAGGTTCCCTGTGGGACGTTCTTCTGAACTTAACACCACAGAAATAGAAAGAGAGAAGAGCAATCAAGATTAACTTTCATGGGTTTTTTGAATCACAAAGCAATTGTGTCTGCCTTCTCAAGGCAGCAGGATTACAAAGCAGGTAGGCCCTCTTTGACCCCTGGAAGGAGAGAGGGAAGCCATCCTGCTCAAAGCCTAGCTCAGTCTGGGGAGAAAACACATTTTCTCAACAGTTATTTCCTTTTTATCACCGTAGTCATTTGCAGCTCTCCAGAGGATGTGATGCTAATGTAACTCCCATGATTGATGGGCAAGAGGTTACGAGACACTGCCATAGCCCAATTGTGTGTGTCTAGGCATGGCTACATCCATACTGGGGGCAGCCTTTCAGAGGGAGAGAGGCACCCCTCCACCCCAACTGCACCTCAACTAGAAAAGTGATATATAGGCCACAATGGCACTGCTGCTGAGGGTGAGCAGGTGCTTTCTATTGAAAATCCCATTTTCAAAAATCCATCACTTAAATACACTTTAATAGCTTGGAATATCTTCACGCCCCACCCACTCCACCTCGACTTA